>OX579677.1:40809249-41409249 GCA_951230905.1 Cheilosia variabilis | reverse complement strand
CAACGAGTATAGCGATTTTCTAACTTTTCGATACCACTTTTATAGTACGATTTCCCTTTCTCGTCAAAATAGGCCTCAGTTTCAGCAATTACTTCATCATTGGACTTAAATTTCTTTCCACCAAGCATTCTGGTGTGTAATAGTGAAGCCGTGTCTCATCTATTGTCACATATCGACGATAGAATTTGATTTTATTGCGGTTTAACAGCGCCAAACACTCCTCTGAAGCATCAATTCGTTGTTGTTTTGGGTCGAATGTGAGCTCAAAAATCAAAATTGAATTTTATATTTCGATCTTTTTTTATATTTTGAACTAAATCTTGAAAAAAAGATTTTTTACTTCCGAAAAAGAAGATTTTCATATTTTTTATCTGGGAACACTGGTAGTAGGTAATCTCAAAAATTATTCAAAAATTCAAAAAAATTGTACGAAAAGTCCTTAAAATATCGTATAAACCCGAAGAATTTGCTAATTTACAAACAAAGTAGTTGATTCATCTATGTACCTAGCGATGAAAGTGATTCGGAATTAATCGAACTTCTTCTTCATGAATCCGAGTATATGGAAGAGTGTGTACTGATTGAACTACAAGCATTCGAGAAGAGAAAAAAGCGACAAGGCATTAAAATTAAAGTGGGGGAAATTGTCCTTTCGTACTCCTTACAGCGAGGAAGAATTTCGCCACCACTTTCGAAAACAATCTAAGGAGAACATTCAATTTTATTTTCCCGCCTTTTGATACCATTTTAATACGCAAGAAATCAAAACAAATGCACTCATATGTCAAATAGGACAACAAATTTCAAATCAGCTGTTAATTGTAAGGTGACTGACAGCTTTTTCAATTCTTACACCAAGAAATTTGTTAAGTAAAAATGCGTAAGATTCTCAGTGGAGGGGTAATATCTTGCTCTCTCGATGACGCTCTCTTTTACGAATTTTACGAGTTAAGGAACAGCATTGATTAAAAATTCGTAAAAATTCGTAAGAATTAGTAAAAATTAGCAATTCTTTTCTTCAATCGAAAACGCCATTGGTGCATATACGAACATGATTATAAAAACGCGTTAATGCGTTTTTAAGGCAATAAAGCGGGGTTTTCCTTATTGCGTCGACAACGCACTTAAGCGGGATTCTCTTAATTGCGTTCCTCGGATAAATGCGCTGAAAAGTGTACATCTTCCACGACGCTGCAATCCGGGGACTACTGTAAAAAGAAAGTTCTGCGAAATGAGGAAATATGTATGTCCATGTCCAGTCGGCTGCTTAACTCTTTTTCCACGCAAAACCCTTCAGAAATTTGCCCTGAGTTCTACGTCAATATAAAACAAAAGACTTAAATTGCAAACTGTGTCTCCATGAAGCAATTTTTTCAGGTTTTCTTGGGGAAAAAGAAAAGAAACCTTTCCAAAATTGTTCATAAATTCAGTCGGCAAATATTGATCAAACCTCATTCGGCGCTGCTGATCGCAAAAGTTCCAAACTTTAATGTTGAAGGTGTCCAAGCATTCCGATTTCCAAACCCCAACTGCCACGGAATTCAATTTCATGAGATGAACTCATACAAAGCGAATCAACAGGTCCAACAAAACTGATTACTATCATCTCACACGCCTGTGGATAGAGAAGAGCCATTAAACAACAGACGCGCCTGCTAGCATCCGCGCAGCGTATCCGAACATCATCCGCAAATCACTGATGAGTACCACGTTCGCATCGTTCACTGTTTATCATTCATGACCCATTATGGAAATAAACCTTTAATCTTGGCATTTATGTGCATTGAATTCTAGTTGCAGCATTTCGTTCATCCGCCCGTCGGGCCAGACGGCTCTCACAGTCTAATTCGATGGATACTTTCGAGATCCAACTGACGGCCGATATGGGTAAATATTGTACGTACCTGTGTGAGTATATTTGGATGCAACACCACGTTATCACCACATGATGACGACGATGATGATGATGAAGATGAGCGGCGTGAAGATCGACACTGTCGATCTCAGGTTATGTGGGTGTACCCAACTACTGGCTTTGCCTTACAGGTACAGGATGCGACAAGCCATCAGAATACTAATCGTGAGTAGGCACCGATCATCTTCAGTTGCCAGAGACACACAAACAAAAAGTCAAACGAACCAGAGGGTATATTATTGGATTTGGTATATATTTTGGTTTGGTACAATGGAATGAGTGATTCTTTGATGGTTTCCTTTGCGTCTGCGCGTGCTTCTGTGCGCTCTTCTCAGCGTTTGTCTGTGGAGCAAATCTGAATACAAATTTGTCGCTGCGGTTAATTCTTTTAAAATGAATAAATAATTTAATCGAGCCTCTGTTGTTGTTGTTCTGTAAAGTTGTACCTTGTACTCGTCGTGGGACAGAGATTTGGAAACAAGAGGCCAGCAGAGTAATTTATGTTATGGATCTCTCAAAGTAACCATTTATTAGTTGAAAATGTTTTTCCTCGTCCGGCTCATCCGCCAGTTATGATGTAATTCGGTGGTTACGAACTCAAAGTTATTGCGCGCCATTTGGGTACATCATTTAGTGTGATAGTATCTTCAAGGTGTTTGTCTTAACAGAAAAGAGTCAAATTCAGGTATACGTTTGAGGATTGATGTTGATCACTTTTATTTTTCATTTAAATCTCGATAGTGTTTGATTTTGCCATAGATGTGCAGTGCTTCTTGCACGTTTCCTTGGATGTAACCAATTCCGCTTTTTACTCGTAGTGCGGTAGGTTATTTTGTGTATTGTCAACTGGTAGTGCGTATTGACTAGGCCCAAAACCACACCAGGCCGTAGCGCACCTTCAGTAAGAAAGTAAGTAACTAAGTAGCATTCGAATCTTGTGTGCCCATTTTAGGGCAGACGCGGTGGCCATTCAAAGTCGACTCTCCAACGTTTGGTACGCCAAAGGAACTACAGTTGGGATGAAATGCCGCAGTCCCGTAAAATATACGGTGCCGTGAAATAAGGCCAAGCGAAATAAGGCCCAATCCGAAAATTTGGCCATTTTTCACTTTACAAAGAAGAAATAAAGCCATATTTTAACACTTGGCATTATTTCACTTTGGCAAAGTGAAATAAGGCCAATGTGATGTCCTTTTTGTCTCAGGCTGAGGCTAGCTGGCCGGATCGCCAAGGTCCTTCCCAAAGAAATACGAACTTTAGGTAGAGGAGTTTCCTTTTATTATAGTTTATTTGCTAGTATTATAAAACAAATTATACAATGCTAACAATAGCTTAATCTTAATCGGTAAATTAAATTAAACAAATTCGCGCAAATTTGTTGCTATAATTTTTTTTTCATAAGAAAAAGTAAAGTAACTAAAAAGGAAAAACAATCAACTAATTTTAATTTTTTCTTATGAAAAAAAAAAATAGCAACAAATTCGCGCGAATTAAAATTAGTTTTTCTTATGAATTATGCTTTTATTTTGATAAATTATTTTTTCTTATAGAAAAGAATAAAAAAAAAACAAATTCCCACGAAATTTTTGCTATAAGCTCAAAGTAAATGACTATAGACAACGCGGTTTGTTCGCTGACTTGACTTTGGAGCGTTTCGAAGAGGACTCCAATTTTGGCCGAAAAGTCATCTTTAGCGATGAGTTGCATTTTTGGATGAATAATGGGACCACTTCAACCCACACAAGGCTCAACAGGTATGGCAATTCATCCACAAAAATTTGCTGTTTAGTCCGGGTTTTGGGCCGGCCGACGGCCTCATGAAAATGATGTTGGTGAGTCCATCACCATCAACGGCGAGCGCTACAGAACGATGCTCACCGATTTCCTTTGGTCCATATTAAACGACATGGAAGTAGGCGATAGTTATCTCTCATTGAGGTCACATGAATTGGCTACTTTTTCTTGTAACGTTTCCTCAAGTCGCAGGTCCATGCCAATGGACGCAATCGACCGATGCGAAACCATAACTAATGCCATCGCTCAAATTCAGCCGGATCTATGCGCCAAAGCCATTAAAAATTGGACCACTCGGATCCGGGCCACCGTGAGAAGTCGCAGTTGAGTTGTTTCCGTTCTTTGTCAGTTGATGACGCTCAAATTTTGCTCGGTTAGAAAAAAATGGAATAAATTAACTAAGTCTCTGCTGAGAAAAAATGAGTATTCGTTGTTAAAAACTACTGAGATGAAAAGGTTGAATGCAACAGTTTAAAAACTCACTTTATTAGTTGTTATCAATCAAGTTTCTTCATTAATATTAACCAGTTGGTTAAAAACTACAGAGATAGTTTGTTATTAACGAACGAGAAAATTTGGAGGAAAGTGAAAAATCGGTTATTTTAACAAAGTTTCATTAAACAAGTTGAATCGGTTATTTGTAATCCACTAACTCTGTAGGAGCTATGTCAACAGTATTACTTCGTAGTTTTTAACCGAAAGTTGGTTAATTTTAAAGAAGTGATTTATCTGCGTGTGGCATTTTGTTCACTGAAATATGCACTAATGCTGTTTTCGTTCATACCAGAGTTGTTGCCAGTTTGGGGGTTTTCCCCCCAGGTTTTTTTTTCGACGGGGGTAAATATGGGGGGAGAAATTGTTCAGGGGAAATCTAGGCTTTTTTAAAATTCTGTTTTATTTGCATTTCGTTATGATATCCTTTTTGGTAACCTTAAAATGTACTTTCACAGAAAAATTAAATTTAAAGCCATACTGCGAACGTAAGAATCTCTGAGTAACTTAAACTTAAGATTGAGGAAGCGTAGAGATTCTTCGTTCTGTTCTGTCCACAACCAAATATTGAAAATTGAGCAGTGATATTTTAAAATACTGTTAAATAATCCATCGATCCTCCAAAGGCAGTGGAAATTATTTGTTCTAATACCTTTGGACTATTCTCGTTTACAAAGCAAGTATTTAAAAAAAAGCTAATGCCAGTCTTTTATAATAGTTCCTTAAACAATTTTTCGGGGTATAAGCATCAACCTCAACTGTAAATTTTATAAACAACAATTTCAACAAAGTTGTGAAAGGGCTGGGTAAATTCAAACTGTGGTTTCAAAATGCAACATGCGATGACATTTTGTGTTGTTTTTATTTGCCGCACACTTTTGCATTCGGAAAACCAAACTTGCGTGGTCGCGTTTGAAGTTTCTAGTACTTGTAAGTCATATAAAACATTTTAAAGAAATAATGACAAACAGTTTTTTTTTTTTTTTAAGAAATAGCCAAATCTGTGATTTTTCAGCTTTATATAATATTTTGACCGTCTGGCATCGCTGATTCAGTCTAATCTATTCTTTCTGAATGAATAGTAAAAACAAACGAAGAGCGCAGCAGCACCGGCAATTACAGGGAATCGACATGAGCTGATCGATTCCGGGCGCAAACTACCACCGGCGCGAATATTCTTTTAGAAAGCTGCTTTTTATTTCAATAATATGTATAATTGAACAATATTTAAAGAATTTAATCATGTGACAATTTAAAACAATTATGCTTCTCTCTAGTCTTCACCTTCATATCCTCTTAAACGAGGAAGAAACCTACACACAGAAAAATAAATTGTAATGCCAACAATTTTCGTTGGTTAAAATGAACCTAAATATCAAAATCTTTCATTTAATAATGAAATTGTTAGCAGTGATGTAATAAAATACTTATGGAGAGTATATTATTCTTACGCTGAATACCCGATTCTTGAAAACTTAAAAACGAGTTCTTGTTAACAAAAATAATATTTGAACCAAGATTTTTTTACTTACAATTTTTTAAGAATCTTAAACAGAATGTAAACAGAATGTTTTAAATATAAGAAAACCGTTTATGATTCTTGGTCCATTTCGGTCAAATTTTCATATTTTCCTAACGTCTACTCAAACTAAATTCCTTAATTCGATCTCACAGAACTCTCTATCCCATGTCCAGTTTCTGAAAACAATAGAAGAAAGCAAACCTTTAAACCACGACGCATAAAAAAGATCCAAATCCGTTAAAAAATACCTAGGGGTAAAATATTCAGCACATCTTGAAGGTATTATGTGTTCTAGTTTATCAACTTACCTGGAACATCAAATGTTCGTTATTTTTCCTCTTCTCCAATTTTAATAAGAGTACATAGACCCGAATGGTCAAGATTTGCATTGTCTAATAAGCTATGTACAGTGAATAATGATATATCCCATGACGTGTGAAATTATCTACAAAAGTAGGTATATAAAAAGTACTGACCGAATGGCGATTATTCCATTTGGCTGTGTGAGTGTTCTTTTGCAGGCCGCAAACTGCCCAGAACTAGAGCACATATATTACGCGATTGTATCCTTAATTTGCATCTTAGACTTGATGCGACGAGAAATATTCCCACAAACGAGCGCATTGTATTCTTTCGTATCGCTCAGGTAGAAAAATCTGTTCAATTTGTATTCTTCGCGCAGGACGCTATTTTTTTTTTTTTATTATTTTTTGTTATAGCGTTCTCCAAAGGGTTAATTTGTATGGACATTCGGGCTGGCACAGGTAAATCGAAGCAGCATCGTTTTTTGGTCTTCCTTCGATCGTAAACCTCTTCTTTTATGGGACGGTTGACTTGGGTAATTAATAATGTCTTTTACGCTGATGAAAGAGGGTTTGTCTTATCATATGCAGATACTAAAATTAGAATGCTTCCTAATCACACTTCGTGAATTGTGAATGCCTGTGAATTGTATTACAATGCCGGACTATTTTTTCCACCTTTCAATTTTTATAATTTGACGGATTATTGCTGTCATTTTTGAAACAACATTTTTGTGTGGAAGGAGGTATGTTCAATGAGTTAAGGACAAGTTTGTTCCCAAGTAAATTATTTCATTGCATTCAGCGATGATTGAATTTAAAGAGATGGCTATGTTTTGTACGTCCATCCACCCAAAACCCATTTGTCTACATCCTTGTGTTTTGTAATTACAATCCCTGTCTGTGAATATGTGTGAGCTACAAAAAATCATGTTTCTAATGGCCGGCCACCAATTCTCTTGCTTTTATGGCCGTATCGGTGTTCAATTGTTCCCTGTTTCGTATTGAATGTGTTTGGTTTGTGTTCAGGATTTACCGAATTTTTGCATCAAAGTCCAATTCACGTGCGTGACTTCATGAAATTTTCGGTAAAACAGCTTGTAGAGAGCCGCCTATCCACTGGAAAGTTCTTTATTATTATTATTTTTGACAAAAAGGTTGAGAACTGTCAGCGCGAGCGTTCCGTCAATGGAGAGCATAAACTAAGTATTAAATAGACCGTCAGCTCAGCCAACCTACGAGAATTTCCCTACAAGCTGTTTCCGTGTTACTATGTGGGAAAGTATGTGTGCCATGTTAATTCTGACACTTTTCACGAATCTGCTTCCCCACAGAAGGAGGTGCAGAAAATCTTGACCTAGACAGTACAGAAGAGCATAACTTTTTGAAACAAGAAGTAAAAATTAAATTAAACTGAGAAAGCATTTCCTACTCCTGAAACGCGAAAAACCTTCACTTTTCTGTGCAACTGTATATCTTGCTTTGTTAAAAAATTGCTGAAAAGTGAATAAGAAAATTAAAAAATACAGAATAAACATTTGTAATTAAAATTTAGTGTTTATCGAACGTATTATTTTTATAAAAGCTGAAAATTTAAGATTTTTAACAAAAATACTACTCTGCTGATAGAAATCTAGCTTTGTCCTACAAGTTTTTTTAAGTCTTAAACAATCTGTGAAAGGATGCACTTCGCGCAATAACCTATAGGCATTATACCCTTAAACTGTGCTATCATTTTTGACAGTTCTTGGACATTTATGTTCATTGTTTGAAAAATTATCAATAAAAGACTTACATCAGAAAAACACTTTCTTATAATTGAAACCCTTTTTATTATTAAACCTCTGTTAAAAATTGGTATTCTTTTTACTGGCTAAATCGTGTTTAGTAGATAACGAAGCTCTTTTCGATCAATAGTCGTGGGTTTTTGTTTAGGCTGCAACGGACTGTAACAACTTGTGTGTTGCATGGTCATGTTTAGTTGTGGTCATAATCAGCTATTTAGTCAACACTCTTGTGGGGGAAGTTGTCAAATCCAGTCAAGAAATTCAAATGTATCACATTTTCTCTACATTTTAAAATATAGCGTCCATTCACCGAATACTTTTTCTAATCTACCAAGCAAGTGTAACTTTCTATCTGTCTTTAAATTACAAACCAACATTTTTCTCAAAAAAACAAAGGATTACACATATATATAAAAAAAATCGCACTACCAAGTGCCCGTAAAAGGCGATTAGAAGAAGTTCCATAAATGTGACAAAACAAACTTCAAATATCACTTTAAAAATTGAGTCTTCCAATTCAGTACAAGAATTATTAGTTTTGTAGATTGCTTTTTGATGTTCAAAAGCATTCCAAGCCAACCTAGTCAAAAATCACAAAAACCGCGAATTTTTCTGTTCTCCGTTAGCAGCCTTTAAAAGTCAAATTCTTGTAAATGAAAGCCGTATAATATCACTTTGACAACAGCGATTTTCTGTGCGAAAATTCGGTATGCTGCAAATGCCATCTAGCGGTTGAAATGAAGAATTACAAATGAAAAGGGTTTTTTACAAAAACCAGCGTTGTTTTCAGAAAATGTGTATGCCCTCAAAGAAACCCTGTATAGAATGCACATTATGACCGCAACTCAATGCTACCTAAAATACTATTTCCATTTTAGTACACCTCTAAAAATGCAAAAACTAAATGCTCAAGACATGCTTCAAAGTAATAAATTAGTTACAATAGTGCAATCCCCTTTTGAACCCATAAATCAAGCCCAAAACAAATTTTAAGCCCATGCCAGAGAAGAGAATTACTATTGTGTATACGGAGATACATCTATAAAAGCCAACCCCCTTCGTTTAGCAACAGAGGTCATGCGTGTAATACTTAAGATGCGTGAATAACATCATATAAAACGGAACAGAAAATTCTTCAAAGATTGCCAACAGATGACCAACCGCTCCCGTTCAAATGCCATGCCAAGATCAACCCCTATAAAGATCTTCCATATGTGCATTTATCAAATAGCTCACATCCTTTACCAAACTGACCCTTTCAACTGAACCCTAAGCACAAAAGGTCCAGCATGGCAATCAGAATAAGAGCAGTTCAGTGTTCGGTTCCGTCCCATACCAGGGGATAGGCTAATATGCAAATTACAACTCGATCTTGATTAACCCGCCAATTTTCCATAGCACAGTGGTCAAGATCGCAATCCCTAAGCCCAGTCAGGTATTAATTTAAGAAAATTGTCTGTTTGACACTAGAGCAATTGCGTGAAGCGCGCAATACCACTACGACGCAGGACGCACCCGAAAGGGTCAGCGGGGTAATGGGAAGTTATGGTCAGTTCCTAATTTGCATAATATTATTTGTATCCCGAAGGATACGGTTTTTTATTCTGTGCCTTTCTGTTGGTTGATTTTTAGAGATCCTGTCCATCTGACCGCTAGGGTCAGTTGACAGGATAACATGTCTTCTTTTCATATTCAGTAGATTCCTTACTGGGCCCTTTGGCTTCTTCAGGGATGAGTGGACAGGACACAGGACACCCATTGATATCTTAAGGGTTCTGGGTGTTATTCTTGCGTGTATCTGTCCACGTAACTATGTGTAATTCTCACAAAATAAAAGCACTTGAAGCTTGTTCGTTTGGGACACATACACACACTCGTACAGAAGGAAAATCAAATTGGAAATTGTCGCCCTTATATACCTACCTACTAGGATAGAATTTGGGCGGGGACACTCACGTAGTCCGTATGCAATATGTGTTTGGATTTATGCTCACAAATCATTGAAAATGTAACGGCCACTAATGCAAATACTTCCGAATCTGGTCAGTACCTTCAATTTACATATACCCAAGCAGTATTTAAATAAAAAAGGAAACAATTCAACAAATAAATGGACCTTTTGTCGAACAACTAGATTTGACAGAATTTCTGTTAAAATTCTATGTACTCTAATTTTATATGAAACGGCATTTGACCAAAACAATGAGTGACTGGTATCACCGGTTGCTTTAACGTATTTTTTCCACAGTTTTACTCATACAGATAAATTTGGCGGGACAAACCTTTTTTAAACAAAGACAGCTCGATGCATCTAAAGACAGAAGGAATCCACAACTTTTCGATTTACGACAGTTCGAGTGCGATGTCGTCTTAGAAGTATGGATGATTGCGCTACTCACAACTCGATTTGGTCCTAAACAGATAGTTCTCCCCTTTTCTAAGAAGACATCTTCTGCAAAACGTTGGGAAGACGACTTTAAAGGGGCACCCTGTCTGCGGTAAAATGGCCGCAACCTTTGCACTGACAAACATTAATTTTGCTATAAAGTTTTGGACATTTGGACGTGCTGGTGAATTGGCATCAGTGACTGACTAATAAAAGCGCACAGGCTGCCATGCCAATCGCCAATTGAAGAACAATTTAGCAAGCACTTTGCAAAAAGAGTGAGAGACTTCTCTTGCCTATCATCTGCGATCAGTGCTGCCAGAAGTTTTTTTTAACGGAATATGCTATAACTAAGAAATAAATATGCTTAATTATATGGAGGAATAAAACAGGATACTCTAAAGTTTAAAACAACGACTTTAACAAAAAAAAGTTAAAAAAAGACAATAAGCAATAAATATACGGATACATTTGCCTGTCCATTTAGGAAGAAACTTAAATTTTATTGAGCAGGAATTCACGGCTCACGGGCAGTTGACTTTTGCTTACATTTTTGTTTTTAAGCCGATACTTCACATTGGCAAATTGTCATACAAATCTTCAGTAATGCCAAATACAGAACATTTTGATGGATGCGTTCGTCATTTGTATAGCGAAATATACCACGAAAATATTTCTTCTAAAGCTTTTGCGTTTTTATATTAAAAATTTAAAATATGCTAGATTGCATATAAAATATTTTATTTATACTTATATGCAATTTAATATTTAAATATGCTCGATTTAGCATGAAAAATGCTAAAATTGCACCACTGTCTGGGATACCCGCCTAACTTTAAAAAGGAGGGAAAAAAACACTCTCGGCCCTTAAGCCCCTATTACATTTTACAGCTTCCGATGTCCCCCTCGGCAAGAAACTATTGAAAATATTCCCAAACTTCAAGAGAGCTTGGTATTTTGGTGAGGTCGTTGGGACCAGAGACAAATCATACCGAGACCCCCCACTCGTAATCCTCTTGCCGCTGGCCCCCTCAATTTTTATTCAAATTCGCCATTTTGTTTTCCTATGGGTGTTAAGTCAACTAAGAATACGTGCGATATGCAAAAACAGACAAAAAATACAAAAATAAATGCTGCCTACCGCGGCAACCGTGGGAAAGAGTTCGGGAATGCCACATTTTTACTTTACTGAATGCCATTGGTTAGTTCATAAATAATTTTTAAAGGCGAATAATTCGATTTGTTTGGTTAATAAAACTACCTAATGGGGATGCTCTATATACTAGAAACATATTAGGAAAAACATGGTTGCCTATTTTCCGCTTTTGGATATCATTGACTTCGATTTTGTGTGTACATTTTTCTTAAATAATGAAGAAAATTTGCTCAAAATGTTTTTATTTTCCATCAACCAATACACATTGTTAATTTTTCATGAATATTTTAAGCAAATGTGCACTTATTCCTAAAAAAAGTATTATCCACAAGTAAGGAACAATTTCAAATTAAACGAATAAAATTCTATGAACGCTGCCAGCAACTTTGCCCAAAGCGGAAGTGGCATATGCGAGTGTGTTGGTGAGCCGGAATTTTTGAAGTTTCGTGGCATTTGTCAATACGAATTTCTATGTAACAATACTAGCGCACTTAGCATTTGCCACCCCATACAAATATAGCTTGTAGACAAGTAACGGGAAATCGGCCGAAGTTGGAGGTCTCTGTATTGCCTCTGGTTGGGACTATTTGACACTTTTTAAGTGTTTTGTGTTTAAAAACTACTAGCGTCCTTTCTAGCTGAGATGCACCCTGCTTTCCCCAAATTTTTGCATTCCGGCAAGCACTGCAGAAGAAGAGATAGCGGAGGTTTTTAATTAATATCGTAAGGCATTTTGTTGATGCGTTGCAAAAAATCCATGAATCTCACAAAAATTTAACGTCCAAAAAAAGGTTATCCGTTTGAAAGGTGTGAAAGTAGCGCAACCTTCAATATATAGCATACATTTTATTTTGACCAAATTTTCGATCGTCACTTGTAAACTGCTCCAAACCAACTTAATGAAAACCCCAGCGCAAGTCAATCAAGCGAATCTATTTGATCAAGCTGAACGCTAATCCCCTTCCAGTCCATCAGATGTACAAGTCATAACTCTCCATAAAGATGATTCTTTCATTGCAAGAAACCTTAACTCTGACACAACAAGCTACTACACAAGCTTAAACAAAACCAATGTCAAAATTATTAGACCGACCAGAAACACTAAAGAGCAATGCCATCCTTACGAATGTTAAAATACTGATTTGCAAGGTGAATTATTGTGAGTGTGACTTTGAGTATGAGTATGCCAACGGTTTCTATCTCTTCGTGACAATGCAACCAGTTTCCTGTTATTAGAAAAGCAAAAATGATCAGTATAGTTCTGTTGGCCGACAATTATATTCTAACCCAGCCAATGTGGAATTTTAATCAGGTAAACGAAACGACCGACGACAGCAATTAAGAGTATACCAACTGCACAGACAATGGTGTAGGTTCTTCGCCTTTGTACAACTCCAGGAAGCATAAATGCGCGCACCCGCAAGCACTCTCCGTCTGGGTTGGGCGAATGTCTGACCATCCACCATCCCAATGATTATGTCTTTAAAATTCCGAATGAACGGATGGATGGGATAGATGGATGGACAATATTGGAAATGCCTTCAGAATACGCAATGACTTGACGCCGAATGAAGCTGATAATGATGTACAAGAGTCGTGATAGATAAATATGCGCGATGCCGATGCCCAAGAGTATCTTGCACATTTTATTGGAATATTTTTTGACGGTTGATCAGAGCTAAATGATTGCCACTTTAGATTTTCGAAATTTATTGCCCAACCTTTTGACGCGACAATGGAGGCTTGCATAATTTTATCACAATTTACAGGACTCTCATTATTGTGCGGTAAGAGTGTTTGTTCTATAGGAGGAATTTGCATGTCTAAAGCTATAAGAGCTGCTCCAGAACGTGTTAAAAAAAAAGAGTCAAATGATAGTTGGTTCTACTGCGTGTTCTACTAGTCCCGTAACAAAGCTAGATGAGTTTAGCGGAGGTCCAAAGCTTGCCATATAGAGCAGCTTACGGTGAAAGTTGTCATACGCGACTTTGAAGCCGTGGAAAAGGTGGTTAGTCTGGAATTGAAAATCGTTTTTCCTTTTGCAAAATTGGGCTCAATTTGCACATGGAGCGTGCGTTCCAGTCCCAAAGCCTGATTGACTTTTCTTGCTAAACTTTCGCTTTGGGCAGTGTTCTTATATTGTGGGATTTATCCCTTTTTGTGGGAATTTCGATGTCCGAAAAGCCTTCCGTGGGATGAAGGGAAAAAGGACCAAATCTTGGGATTTTCAGAAATCTAACAGAAAAGCATTCAAACTATAAATTGTTGGTGAAATTCTATCAATGCACCTGTATTTCACCATGATTATCAACACACTGAATGTTCATAAAAATCAGCCCGTCTTTTATCAAAATTTTCTAGTACCAAAAAATAATCATAACAGTGTTACAAACTGCGGTTTTTATACTAAAGGTTAATTTAACGCGATTTTCTTTCGGTGTAATACAAATTTTACTTTTAAAAATTAGATTTTGACGCAAAAAAGTATCGTGGGATTTTAAATGGGAATTTGAGTACGGTGAAAAGGGGAAAATGACCACACTTCGTGGGATAAATGAAGAGAGTGTGCTACAACACTGGCCTCATAGTTGCCACCGCGAGAATCATCGATATCCTTGAGCTGTCACCTTTCACCGGTAAGCAACGGTGTCTTCGACTGCCTGAGCTGGGTGATAGCACCTTCTCACTCGGGCGTTCTGACAGCTCTAGTGTGCTAGGGCGACCAGCGTCGAATTTCGTCTTCTTTTGGACTGTTCACAGCTTCCTTGTGGTGAACCCAGCTATAAATTTAGCCACAACAAGAAATTGGCCGTATAGTCGACGGTCCGCACGGGTCCATTCATAGAAATAGTGACAACTTACATAAATTGGGTTTAGTCAAATGGCAAGGCACCGATTTCGGAATGTGATTCCAGAGTTCGAGTATGTTCCCCATATTCTTGTTTAAATAAAAAGAACAAGAGAAATGCTGAATCAACGTCTCTCATTTTTAAGGTGTTTTTACTTTACCCACAAATGATCTATATAGATTATTGATTTTCATGGATTACAACAACAATTGCTAGATCATGTGGAGAAAATAAAAAAAAAACCAACCAGATAGCAACAAATTTTCGGATCACGCTCAAACACACACAGCACAGAGTCGGATTTATTTATTCTCACGAGTGCTGAATCATTTTTTGAAGGAAAATATCACTCATGGGGTTAAGATTTCATAATTGAATTTGATTCCAGGTATCCGGTGTATATTGAATGCCGAATGACGCACGTACACATGTAAAAAATTAATGTAGCAAAATAATGGTGTTGACTGCCAAAAAATGGCATTTTTTGTTGCTCTTTCTCCTTCTCGATATTAAAAAAGAATGAATGGACAAAATTGATGACTTATTTTACGTCTCGGCTGCGTAGAGATTTATCAGCGCAGCGTAGTCCACAGCAATAGTTGCAATATATCGAAATAACTCCATGCCGTACGTAATGCGTGTGATGCAATTCTTGGAGCTGGTGCGGATAATCTGCAGCAAGCGAAACATATCAGCAATCGCGTCGAACGTGATTCGACTGAGCAACTACCGATGAACTCCATTAAAGAAGGGAATGCTCAACGGTTTCTGCATATTATAGCAATGTGTATAGTTTTGGACTATTTATTGGCTAAACTACCTTCGGCAGATCATTATTTTTATTTTATTTATGATCCTTACAATGTGCTATAAAGCTGCTCTTGTCGTGCATAATTTATACCTCGCAGATAACTCTGGCTCTGTCAAATGAGTATTTCGCAAGTGTCAACCACAGAAGGGTACTTCTGAAGTTGAAGTTGAGCTAGGAAATGCATTTTCAATTCAGTCACAATAATTAAAGGAACAGAAAACTCTGGAAGAAGATGAATTGAAAGTGTTTGCTGACAAAACCCAGTTTGGGTATCAGATGACCCTCAAAAAAAACTCCGTCTTCCGAACTTTGATTTGAAAACCCAATAAGTTATGTTATGTTATGTTATGTTAAAGTGGCTCTCGCTGAGAGAAACACTTAGGCCGTTGATCGGCCCATTGTGCATACCACTGGTGTTTAGGGGTTCCTTTACTGGTTACTCATTGGGAACCATTTGCTACCGTTAATAAAGCCAAGAATGCTGGCAGCGCTGATGTTGCAAAGATCACTAAGATCATTGAGGAAATAGTTTCCTAAGTGCGCCATCCTTAGGTTGGATAGAGCAGGGCAGCTACAGATGAGATGGGTGACGGATTCGTCCTCCTCCTCATCCCTACAGCTTCTGCAGAAGTCATTATGTGGCAGTCCAAGTCTTTGCGCGTGTCTGCCCAGAACACAATGACCGGTCATGACGTTAGTGACCAGTGAAATGCTACGTCTATTGAGACGTAGAAGCTCTTTGGATCTTTTATTATCCAGTGTCGGCCAAGTAAGCCTGGCAACATCACAGTATCCTAGATGTTTCCATCTGTGACTTGCTGTCCCTGTTGCGTTCGCATTAATGATATGTTTAGCGTAAGACAGCGGTGCCTGCACGTTGTGCAGTCTAACACTATCCACGCCGGAGGAGCCTAATCTCGCAAGTTCGTCAGCTGCACAGTTCCCTGGGATATCACAGTGTCCCGGAACCCAGCAAAGGTAGCCTCGGTGAAGTCTGGCCTGGGGCCAAGCTCGAGGTGGTGGACCGGAATTCCATCCCCCACCGACCAAGAGCTAGGGTCTGGGTTCCTCTCGAACCACGCGATCCCGCCAAAGTTCTTGCCCTTATGGGCTTCCAAAACCCGGGCCTTCCTGTCAAAGACTGGAAGGTCGTTGAAAATCCCCGTGGCTCCGAGGAGGAGTCCAAGAAGACAGGTCGCTCGATGGTCATCTCCATGTCCGCTGAGTCTATCCCGATTCTCAGGGATAGGAACTTCACCATCAACTTCGGCCTGAAGGAGGTGGAGTTAAAGCTCTTCAGGAGAGATGACCTACGCAACGCTGCAGCCAACGTGCCCAGCTCCTCCGCATCATCCTCGGCCGACACCGATTCGCCATTAGAGGATCTGAATGCTACCATCGTGGAGAAATCTGTATCGGATAGCAATGCCGCTAAATCTGATACAGATTAACCTACACCACTCCAAATTGGCAACCGCCAACCTAATGGTCCGCCTCATCGAGGACGGACTCGACGTCGCCCTGATACAGGAACCGTGGCTCTCCAAGGACCGCGTAACTGGGCTCAGGGCTCCCGGCTATACCCTCTACTACGCGGAAGGTAAAGGTAAAATCAGGGCTTGTATTCTTGCTAAAACAACGTTAAAACTTACTTTCATCCCCCAGCATAGCACAGGCGATCTTGCTGCAGCGCAGCTAACTCCGTACGACGGCAATCCGGTTTGGCTGGCGTCTGGATACCTTCCATACGAGGTAGCCAACCCGCCATCTGCTGAGCTACAACGGATGGTCAAGGAAGCGGAGGACAAAAAGACCGGAGTCGTGATAGGGTGTGATACAAATGCACACCATGATCTATGGGGCAGTACCGACACAAACCCTCGAGGTGAGTCTTTATTTGGTTATCTAGTAGAAACTAACCTAGTAATTTGCAATAGAGGGGATAGTCCAACCTTCATTGTTAAAAACAGGCAAGAGGTAATAGATGTTACCTTAGCCTCTCTTAATATTTCCTTGGCTATCTCAAAGTGGACAGTATCGGACAGTCCATCTTTCTCGGACCACCGGTACATTTACTTCACTCTAGACTGTAGCCTCATCCCCAAGAAATGTTTTTTCCGCAACCGAAGGAAAACAAACTGGGTCAAACACAATACAATCCTGTCTGCGAATCTAGCTAGCCTCAGACCCTCGCCACCTAGCGATCAGGCCGAACTAGATTCGTTGAACAACGTTCTCACCTCAGCCCTGGATAAGGCTTTCACGGGCTCCTGTCCTCCCACCATAGTGAGAGATGGCAGGAAACCCCCGTGGTGGTGCAAGCAACTTATCGCGCTTCGCTGCAAGAGCAGGAAGGCCTTTAACAGAGCCAAAACATCGAAGCTAAACACGGACTGGGAAGCTTACAAAGACAGCCTACGAATCTTCAAAAAGGAAGTCCGTAAGGCACAACGTAGCTCCTGGCGCAATTTCTGTGAGAGCATCAACAACACGAATGAGTGTTCCAGATTGCGAAAAGTCCTTTCTAAATCCACCCCTGTACCCTGTGTACTGAAAGACCTCAATGGCGAATGGGCAGAATCAGAAGAACAATCGTTGAATCTGCTCATGGATGCCCATTTCCCTGGCTGCACGCCTGTCACTGATAATCCTGACTTCAGTAGGGATGCCCCCTTGGGTACCCTTCCAAATGCAATCACCATTTGCGAGGAAAAGCTGAAGTGGGCCGTCAACAGCTTTGAACCGCAAAAGTCTCCAGGTCCGGATGGCATCTTCCCGGCGCAACTACAGAACGCCTTTCACATTGTCAAAGACAGTCTGGGGATGATTCTGGCAGGTTGCATAGCCTTGGGGCGCATTCCTTCTTCCTGGACATTGGTTAAAGTTGTTTTCATTCCCAAAGCAGGTAAGACCTCACATACACTTCCAAAGGACTTCAGACCAATCAGTCTGTCCTCCTTTCTATTGAAAACACTTGAGAGGATCATCGATCTTCACATCAAAAGCACTGTTGACCAAGCGCTAATTTCTAGCTCTCAACATGCCTATCAAAAGGGCAAATCCACTGAGACCGCCCTTCATTCAATCGTCGGCTCGATCGAAAGGTCCCTCTCATTCAAGGAATACACTATGGCAGTTTTCCTGGACATAGAGGGGGCCTTCAATAACATAGAGACTCGTTCGATTATTCAAGCCTTAAACAAGCTAAATATTGGCGAACAAATATGCTGCCTAATCGGCCATATTCTCACCCGCAGAAGGGTGACAGCCACGTTTGGCAGCAGCGCTGTCGAAAAACTTGTGCACCGGGGTACCCCCCAAGGGGGAGTGCTATCTCCGCTACTGTGGAATCTAGTTCTCAACGAATTACTGATTTCCATGGAGCTTTCCGGATGCAAAGTCGTGGCCTACGCGGATGACGTCGCCTTGCTTACTTCAGGAAAGTATCCACAGACTCTTTCCGATATTCTGCAACTTGCGCTACGTAAACTAGTCGCCTGGACCAAAAGCTGCGGTCTAAGCGTCAATCCGACAAAAACGGATCTAGTTCTATTCACTAGAAGGGTCAAGACTCCTCTTATCACCCCCCCTAATCTCAATGGCACTCCACTCGAGTTTGTCAAAAGTGCCAAGTACTTAGGGCTTATATTAGACAGCAAACTCTTATGGAGGGAGAACATTGCCGAACGTTCTAGGAAATCCCTAGTGGCACTCTACTCCTGTAGGAGGGCTGTCGGCTCCAGATGGGGCCTTCAACCAAACATAATGCATTGGCTTTATACTGAGGTGATCAGACCGATCATTCTTTACGGCATCGTCGTGTGGTGGCCGGCCTTGGATAAGAAGTGCAATCTGAAGGCCCTTGAGAAGACTCAACGCCTGGCATGCATCAGCACTACGGGTGCACTGAGGACATCTCCTACCGCCGCTCTACAAGTAATGCTTAATCTTTTTCCTCTAGACATCGTCAGCAAGGAATACGCCGCTAACGCGGCTATCAGACTCAGAGAGGGTAAGCACTGGAGAGGACAATCAACTGGCCATGCCAGCATCCTCCGACAGACATGCCCCCTACCCTCCATTACTGACTATCTGCCTACGAAAATCGACTTCGAAAAGGGCTTTAAATGCGAAATACCGGACAGATCCCGATGGGACTCACGAAATGTCCTACACGAAGGAGCGCTGTCAATTTTTACGGACGGTTCCAAAACATTAGAGGGAGTCGGAGCAGGGGTATTCTCAGAAGAACTGAACCTTGGACTCTCCTTCTCTCTCCCGGCACACTGTAGTGTCTTCCAAGCCGAAATCACAGCTATTCGTCAAGCCACAGCGTGGCTGCTGATTAATGAAATATCACACAGGGATATTGTCATATATATTGACAGTCAGGCTGCCATCAGATCCTTAATATCCAGCGAAATAAGATCTAAAGCGGTGGAAGATTGCCGCGTATCTCTTAACGAGATAGCTGGACAGTACAACCTTACCCAATAAGTTGACAGCAGGGCGGTGCTTATCCATCTTTATAGACAGGTAGCGACACAAACGAAATACTAATTGTGTAAATATAACACTCCCCGACTATTCATCGGGTGATTCACTAAAAATGCCACCAAACAAAGATAGATATTTTGAAAATTATTTTCTACGCGAAATCGTTTCGCCTGACACTGATGCTGATCCGATTTCACAGAAATTACGGCGATGCAGCTGCAAATATATCTCGCAATTATGAGGGAATCCGATGATAAGCAGTTGAACCGTCCGGCGCCGTTATTGAAATCACCTTGAAATCCCTAAAAGTTGAATACTCTCGCAGTTGATATATAGACAAAAGACGACTGAGAAAGGGCGCACGTTTTGTGTTCCATTCCATTTTCTTTTTCCATCTCCCCACCCGCGCCATCACAGTGAACCCACAAAATGCTTAATGCCTTATTTTAGTCCACTGTAAGTCATCTTTTCGAGAAAATGCAACCTCAGACATTTCTGATGTCAGTCGGCCAGTTCTCATGATATTTGAGGTTTTATTTTTTATAACGCTACAATTTGCAGATTTTTTTCCACATATTCATCATACAGACGAGAAACGCTGTCTGGACAGCGGTCGCGAGAGGGGATGATTTTATGTTTAGTGCGGATTCGCTTTGATGGCAAATAAAGCATTTATCTGTGGATTGGCTATTCTCAGAAGTAACCTTGGAACACTATACGAAACGAGACCGCGGGATAAATATTTGTTGTGGGGTGTTGGCACTTGGCAGTGACAGGCCCCTTAAAGTGCAATTCAACAGAAATGCTGGACTTTGATTGGGAGAAGTTGGTGCAGGTATTTTTATTTTTGTTGACAATCGTGAAATTACGCACGGAACTGTTATAAAATAAACAACTTTCCCAATATGAGATATGGACAAGCATTAGGGAAACAACACAAAAGCTTGATGTGCTATAATAAAACGAAAACGACAATTAAAAAAGGCGCGTATGTAGGTACTTAAGTGTCTCGTAAACGCCTGTAGACGTAGCATAGCATCGAAACTTGTTTGACGAATATCATCACATTGGCAAATTGCTGCTCCAAATTTTTTTCTCCCATGGGCTTGGGTTTTTATGAGATGTGCGAGGTGCAAGTGCGCGACGCAGATGTACGCTTGAGCTTAGGTTTATTTCTAAACGTGGGCCTGCATATGAATTTTAAGGCCAGATAACTAACTCTTTTCAATTTAAAACAGTTTGTGGCTATCTAGCAGAGTTTTCAAGCAGCTTTGTACTTAAAATGAATGTCCAAAGTTGGTTTTTAGGGATTAAGTTAGGTACCTACCTGATTTTTGAGCTGTCAATTGTGTGAGAGGTTTTGCATAAATTATGCAGTGAAAGCAACTGTCTTATATCATGCGTATCCATCATTTGTTACGAAAGACGCATACTGTCGTTGTTAGGTGGAGTTTCAGTCCAAGGATCGTCGTCTGAACTCGGTAAATGCAGACTTTCACCTAAAACGCTCGAGGAACTTTGTTTTCTTTGTTTGCTTTCTACTAGCATGGGTCTTTTCGGCTTTTTCTTGCGTTTTTCAAAGTTTTTAGTACTCTCTTCCAAAAAGTTTGTGTGCAGTGATAACGTTAGTACAGTGATATAGTATATCACTTTACCCAATTATAACCATATCACATTAGCCGCATTTAGCTTTTGAAACAATCAGGAGATTTTTTTTAAATATACTTCATCATATTAAAAACACACTCAATATATTGTAAGCTCTATTCACAGACAAACATCATTTTATACTTCAGTTTTTAATGTTGCCCCAATTTTGGCTAAACTATCAAAGAAAACTCACACAAAAAAAATTTCAACTTTAGCGCTGAAACAATTCCGATACATTGACATCACACACAGCCAATGCGAGCGCTCTTAAACCTGCAGCACGTGTCCTCTTCCATCATTGTTATGTGGACAAGAAAATTCCTACCGAGTATTGATTATTTCGGAATATATCACATTACCAGACCATATCACAATACCCGAAGTTACTCTACTAATCTACTGCAGACCCCAAGAAGAATAGGAATAAAATTGTGTTTTTCCTCAGCAAAACAAGCGATTTGTAAATTGTAATTCGTTCGCATTGATTTCGCTGCTTAGCTCATCTGAGAATATCAGGCGGTTCATGGTTTGTGTAAAATAATTGACTTCACGTCGCGTTGAATGCCAGTGCAAGAGTGATGCTGGAGACCCAAATACAAATGCCTACAGAAAGCAAATGCAAACAAGAGAAGATTATAAAAGTTCTCAAGGGAAGGAAAGTAATAGTTAAACAACTAACAAAAGTAACATAAGTTCTGATCCCGGAAAGCATTTGTAATTGGAAATAGCAGAGGCATGGGTTACCTAATCTTTGTGCAGAGCGTAAAACTTGAAAATGTCAATCTTACTAAAATAGACCGTCCGACAGAAAAAAAATACTGAAACTACTATCATTTAAACTCATTTACTCTTTTGAGTTATGTAAAGCCCGCATCTATTTCGCTATTGTGTCTCTCATGTCAAATTCGTAGACGTCATTTCCTTCGAATATCCATCCCTTATCATCAAAGAGTTTTTGTCAAAATACTAAATAAACTTATTTTTAACAGTTTTTTTGTTCACTTTTGTTATTTCTTAAACGACAGCACTGACAGGAATTGCATACGCATTGGGGTCCGTTCAAGTATCTAGTTTACTAAGTCTGACAGCTGGCTGACTAGATGTTTCTAACTTTTGATTGTCCTAGATCGATCACGTAAACAGTTTCTTATTCTTACGAATCTAGTCAAAAATTTCGCGACTGAGTACTAAGTTGACAGTTCGTATATTATAATTGCTAACGTAGAAAAAGTGGCGTTACCGACCAATATAGTGTTTTTGTTCAAGGTTCAAGATTAAATTTAATTTCTTTCGTTTGGTTAGTAGCTTCCTAAAAAAAAACTGTTGCTGCAAGCAACTGTTGACAGAAGCTCAACGTAGAAGTCTTATGTCGTTTTCGATTTGGCAAAAAGATAATTTTTTTTGAGAAAAAATCAATTTTTTTTTTGATTGAGAATGCTTTTCATGTTCGATTTGCCAAAAAAATCAATCTTTTTTTTTGATTTGACTCTCTTTAGAGAAATCCCGGATTCTCAAATTCTCAGATTTCACACATACTTTCACTAATACCAATTTGTATGACACACAGCTGGCGGTTACGAATTGTTTATCGTTAGAAGGATTAGTTTTTTTAACTGAATTCTTAATTTTTCAAATATGGATATGAGTTATTATAAATGTGTTAAAATCAATTGAAATGGATTTCCAGTGCAAGTGAAAAAAAGATATTTTTGCGGCCAACTCAATACATACAAGAACCAATTAAAATCGGATTTTATGTTCGATTTGGGAGCAGAAATCTGAAATCTGAAATCTCAGATCAAAATCTGAAAAGCCAAATCGAAAACGACATTAGTTTGATGTATAGCTCTGCACAAAGAGAGAAGAAAATATTGAAAAATAAAAAAGTGATGAATTCTGATGACAACTGGTGGTTGATTCGTTTTTAAGTTACATCTAACTTGAACACTGACATCTTTTTTACACTAAAAAAAAGGGAGAGGAACGCAGTGTCATCATAATGTCTGTTCCTTAACATTTAAATCTAACGAATTCTTACTAACTATTACTTATTTTGTTCGTATCTTAATTCGAAAATATCGTAAAAGCGAGCGGCTTCAAATGAGCTAGATGTAACCCCTCCACAGAGAATTTTATCTACTAGTTTCTACTTAACAAATGTTTTGTACCTTCCATACAAATGTGTCTGCATTAGCTTAGTATGCTGCTCGAGCTTAACTACACTTTAGCTACTCTCCAAACGTTAGCGAAAATCTTAGCTAAATTTTGACATAGAGCACGCAGTGTATAAGAGTAAAGTGTCACAGAAAAACAGCTGTTCGTTAAAAAAAATGGCTTCAAAAATGTAATTTTCTCTTATTTCAACTATTTCAGATTGTAGGTACCTACTTCTCGTCCATCCTTTTCCGCAACAGAACACAACGATCTGTTACAATTTAAGCCGAGCTTAAATTAATTATTAAATTAAGCCCCCCTACCAATTTCTCCAAAGATAAAATTAAGCAAAGCAGTACGCAGTTCAAGCTAAATTTGTTAGCCGCTGTACGAAAAATCTCTACAGAATTAATTTTTTTTTAATTTAATTAATTTAATGCAAAATACATTTTTCCACAGCTAAATTTTGACAGATCAGGAAAAACATCGGTATTTCAAACGAAAGCAAAATAACAGTATGGAGAATGGTGAGTTCAACACAAAAAAATTCGTTGTTGTTAATTTAATTTCTTTTGGAAATGGAATATTTTAACGAGGAGTACCTGGAACAGGTTTTTGAGGAAGTACAAATAAAAAAACGAAAAGAAAATTCCAACACAGTATTTTTTGTGACCGAACCTACACTGTCAAAATTAAGCGAACATTAAGCGAAGCGGTGGAGAGAAACATTGGAGAGGCGCCATTAAATGGCTACGCAAAATTTTTACAGACACACATGAAGCACATTCTGAAATAAAAGTTTGATTTTTTAGCTCGAGCTGCATAACACTCGGCTAAAGGGATTCGCTTAAATACAGCTCAGCTAAATTTTGGTGAGAATTTTGTATGGGAGCTAAAATTTAGCTCGAACAGCTTATTAAGCTGCTAAAATCTCGCAAAGTAGTATCCTGTTTGCACGCTTAATTCTTAACTTCACATAGATGGGCCGATGACAAGTCTCTACTCAATGAGCACTCGAAATAAATGTTAAATCGATGTTAATTTTCACATAAAAAACGGAGGAAACGTTTGTGTTGGTGACCAAATCAAACACCTTTAGTAGTTTTTGCATTTTATTAACTTCGGACTTTTATTGACCAATTAAAGGAAAAGACAATAGTGGAAGTAAAATTAAAATTAGAAGAAAAGAACTAAAATTAAAAGTGATTGGATTCCTTTCTCATTCGTCACCCATAAAAAAGTCGGTGAATTCAAAAATATGATGACGTTTGACGTTTCTTTCCGCCTCGGATGCGCTGTCAGCAACAGTTTGTGTTGTGTTTACTTTCGTTTTTTTTTTTTATAGGAAACCGCAGAGAACATTTGCGTAATAAATAAAAGAAAACGCAGAACCAAAAAACCCCTTTTCATGCGATGAAAAAAAAAAATGCGGGGCTGCGGAGGAACGACCAGCAATATGAAATTTGCAGGACAAATCCTACTGCAAATAGGTATTTACGGGACACGAAGAAAAGTTTCGTCTTCTACTTGCTACTTGCTATATGTTTGAAGTCTGAAATTCAAAAACTCTATGATTAAAATTACGTCTACTGACAGCTGCAATGAACATTTTTTTTTCGTCCCATCTATATCATGCTTAATGTTCAAGCGACCATTTATTTTCGGTGTGGAGAAACGAAGTGGAGACTTTGGACGCTAAAATTTTAGCGATAGCAGGAAAGTAGGCTTTAGAATTGAAATAGTTGCCAATCACCTGACAATTGACAGATGATTTGAAATAGATTTTCCTATTGGGCAAACTGGTGCATCATATGTTTTGATTTCTTCTATTAAAATTGGAGGAACAGACAGTAAAATAAACTTGAAATTAAAAATTGTTTGCTGTTCATCCGTTTATCAGAACGTATCGTCTTAAAAGCCTCACAGTATTCGAATCGTTCACTCAGATTTTTCTATATACGAAAGTGACAATTCGTATCTTCGCTCTTAGAAGGGACAATCTCCTCCAAGTAATTTTCAATGCAGTGTCAGTGATGGCGATGTGATTGTTCCATACTGATGAGCCACAACTTGTTGGTGAACCATATTTTTGAAGTAGAGATAGGTACCACTAAAGTTGAAAACATTTGACGAGTTCGTGAAGAAAGTTCATGTCATTGGCTATTGATAGGTAACCAACCTGATACCTAAACATTGTTTACATTGCTAAATAGCGAATTCTTCGTGTATACGTCTTTTTATGTTTTCCTGATTACTTGGATAAGTTTCCTTAATTATTATTACAGCGAATTTTATTAGCATTTCAAGGTCCAATTGATAAGAAACTTCAATCGAACATAGCAATTTTATGAAACATTTCGTTTTTTATCCGCCTATCGACGTTATCGATCTGGAAAGGCCATATACGATGAAATATTTTTTTTTTTTTAATTTATCTGACTCATTCTGCGGCATGTGATGGTGATCGACTATGAAGTTTTATTCTAACAATATAATTAGCTGTGCCCCATAAAAGAAGTACGTACACGGTACACCTCAACTTGAAATTAAAATCGACAAGTGTATGCATCGAGTTTCTAAGAGGCAAACCCACGAAAACCTGTGCAAATAGATTCGCATCGTGGATGTCGGATGTCGTCTTTGGGAAATCACATAACTGGTTCCGCTTCACTACCATGCAAAACAAGATTTTTAATGGGCAACCGCAGCTCTTCCTAAATGCACTCATTAACTTACTTTTCTTGTCATCCAGTGTTTTTGGGTAATTAACACTTCTTGTTTGGTTTCATCAGCGCACAGTTGTCTCGTCTCCCGTCGCAGAAGCCAGTCTCCGAATGAGAGTGGGAACAAAATCATTGTTATCTACCTGACACGGCCGGCATTAGTTTCGTATTTGCTGTCATATTTCTCTGGCGGGTAGATTGGTAACAGAGTGGTCACTAAATGACGGAGACAAGACAATTGTGTCGCTGACGAGACTGAGATGAATGGCGCAGACTTGGCAAAGACATTAAGCTGAGGTCTATAGGCGTAATTATCTTAGATCTGTGAAGATGCGCCAGTAGGTACTGCTTATACAAACCGTGTGCTGTTAACAGACTCCGTACAGTTCGTTATTGCATTACTTAAGTGAAGATGGAAATTGAAGTATGGAAGCGCTAATTTGAAAAAGTAATTGTGGCGCGACAAGGAGGCGAGCAAGGCTTAAGAGTGGGTCCCAAGTAATTTTCTGCGTGCGGGCAGAGTAAATTTGGAATATTGGGAGGCACATCTCTGGTATAAAGCCGCAACGAAGTCAGCGGAAAAATGTGAGAGTCACTACTGTGGTCTTGGTCTTGACAGCGATGATGATCAGTAGGATAAGTAGACGAAAAATCTCTGAATGTCAGTGTAAGTCTTTCAATAATCGCAGTCTCAAGCCCTTTTATGACCGCAGGGCGACACAGGGTCCTAGGAAAAAGACTGGAAAAAAACCAACTTCTCTAAAGAATCCAGACTATCTGTGGGCTATACTTCTTCCAGAAACTCAGTTTCGGAAGATAGTAGCCTAGCTTTGTCAGAGGGAACCATTCTAACCAGACGCAATCTTCAGTCGACCTGTTCTAGGGGGGGAATAGTCCAATAGGGCAACATTTATTCGCAGCTCTGTAAGATAACAGCCATTAACGCACAATTGTGCACAGCCCTGCAAATTTCGGGGGAGGTTTGACAATACTGTACCTTACGCCAGTAATTTATATAGCCGGATGTGTGCCCTAATGATTGAGGGTCTCATTAGCGCACACATCCACAAATATCGTCGAAAAGGATCAAAGTATTAACAAATAGAGGCAGTCCATAGGGACAGAAGCTATCAGCCTTAATATGAAGCCTAGTTAGGGGAACTGCCAGAAAGATTAACCAGCCCTGGCAGTAATTTAAGTCATCACAAAAATGCCCTTAACATTAGAGACTTGGACTGACAGATGTAACTTCGAATCGGTTTAAGACTTTGTCTACCCGTGGATCTAATAATATAGCCTCGTAAGGTATATGCGAAATCGGTTCAAAGATCAAGCGAAGAAAAATCTCCTAAATCGCTGTTACTTCGGGCGAAGGAGACAACGGAAGGTAGCCCAAATCATGCGGGCTCTGATGTATGATACAGAAGCGGAGGAATTTTTACGCAAACGGGAGAAAGCCATTGAGAGAAAAATTCTTCGGGTGTCATTCGGTTCAGTTTTGGTCGATTGAGAGTGGCAAATAAGACTTCACAACGGACTACACAGCTTAAAACAGCCTCTTGAACCGACACCAGGCCGATGAGTGGTCTTTAAGTCCGCCATGATGTAGTTAGCGGCATAGCCAGTGATCCCAGCTTGAGGAAACAGCACCAATTTTGCACTTTTTTTTAATATAAAAAAGGGGAAAAACGGGACACAAGCTTATAAAAGGGGGAACAATTAAAAATCTTTGTGAAAGTTAAATTATGTCATGTTCCCATCAAACTGAAATCGAGAGGTTTCGATGAACTTTTACCGAAACTTTTTAAAGTCGTTCCCACCGAGTTGAAGTGATTTCAAAGTCATTAGCAGTCAATTTTGAAGTCGTTGGCACAACAGCTGTTTGTTGACGCAAAATAAAAGTGTTCAAAGAGGAATTACAAAAACCTAAAAAAGCTCAAAATCGAAAGAAATCAAGAAAAGTTTGGACAAAAGTAAGTAATGTTTCTAATTATTATTTTTAACCCAGTGATACCAGATCGGGGGATTCATCCCTTTTTGTGGGAGTTTCTGACTTAAATTAAGCTAAAAGGGTCAACGGGATTTTTCAAACCTCATATTACAAAACAAAAAGGGATTTTACTTTTTGGTCAATTTTTGTTCCTAGTTGCTAATATCATTAAGAATACAAAAATTAGTCAACCTACGATCAAACGTAGGTATCTTAAAATGTATTTATTTTTGTTAGCTTCCATAGTTAATGTATAATGTAGCTTGTATTTGTTAATAATAAAAAAGACTGAATTTAATGAAATACATACGTGTGTTTTTGTAACTTAATATTTCGTGGGATAAATGTGGGATTTTTTATGTTTGGCGAGGGCTAGGATCACGGTAAAAGTGATTTTTTGGGTATAACCGTGGAATAACCTGCTTCTAAAGTCTGGTATTACTGTTGAACCCTTTCTTGTCACAATTGTTTTGGCGTTTAATATTTTGACATCCACAAATGAACACAAAATAAGCCAAAGTTCACGCTGTAGGCTTGTTCGGTTTGATAACCTCTCATGGACGGATGAACTCAGAGGGGTTTCAAAGAGGTTTCGCTGATAGCCCGATGTTTCGAAACCTCAAAAACGTATGGCGAAACCTCAGAGGCTTGGAACATAGCATTATTCAAAATTCAAATCAAAACGTATTTTCACTACAAAAAAAAAATTCAAAGTTTACTCTGAATACAATTTTCACACTGAACATGTCATAAAACATTGCAAAGTCAAAATGTTTTTTATAGAATTTATGATTTTTTAAATTTGTGAAAATTTAAATTTTTATGAAATAAAATAAATAATTCACTTTCGAAGGTCGGACAAACATTCTAGGGAACAAAGGTCAACTTTTTTCTTCAGAATTTAGGGGAAATATAATGTATTTTTTTAAACAAAAAGGGTAAAACAGTCTTCAAAGTCTGTGAACACTGGAGACAGCTACAGCTTGGGACCCAGTTTGTTGAAGGAGTTTGATTATGGAGGCCGATATCCACCTTGGACACATGGAGCCATTTAAAAATAGACATCAACTGTCAGTCATACCCGAAAATATAGCACTGATTGCATTAAATATAGAAAGTAATAAACTATAGAATGTTGGTCAAAGACCGCGCGACTGACGGGCTCGGTGCTCAATTCCAGCCCGGACTGTAGAGCACTGTAGAATTGTAGACTGTAGAAACAAGCTTTTCAATAAACAGACCTCTCGCGAAGGTCAGACAAACATTCATTTATTTATTTATTTATTATCTACAAGCTAAGTCCCTTTCAATCGTCGCAAAAATTGAAACTCACGCAAAACGAGTGGCTGTGAGAAGCTAGGCGAAGTGTCCTTACGGACCTGTCGTGGCAACTAATTATTTATTTATAAATTTGTTAGCTTTGTCAAACTCGCTCGATTTGGCAGCACTGTTTATAGGCAGGCCAATCTTTATCCTAGAATTATGAATAATTGGTAAAACGGCGAAAGAAAAGGGTCCCCAGCCAACTGAAGATAACTAAAGAGCAAATCACTCGTTTTGTCATTTCAGTGGGGGTTCCTAAGCTTCAAGGTAATATGATTCAGCAGGACATACCCCTGCTATCTAGGTAATGGGCCTTTTCCACATCAATTTTCGAAAAGAATGTATTTCTCAGTGGACTCAAAACAACTAACGAAATGAGTCATGATCTCGCAAAAGGATCCCTACAGTCTGATGGACGTGACTTCGTATCGATAAATTTGGTGGTGTTGCGTATTAGGTGTTCTCTTCTGTTAGTGATAGATGGTGACATCCTCGTTATGGTTGACCCTCGAACAGGAAAGGATCTACTTCCGCAAGGTTATGACGCACATTTTTATTTTAATCTATTCCGGTATAGATCCTATTCTTATGAGAGTACCTCGTCTCCTAAAAGGATCCGCTGATAAAAACTGCACCTTTTCATGCATTTCCGGCGGTAAAGGAGTTCTTCTTCGAATCTTCTCGAAGTGCGCAAACCTAATGCGCATTTTTAATACGCGCACCTTGTGCCAATTTTGTTATCTCTTCGTTATAATATACCTATGCTAGGCAGGCGAAACAAGAATTTAATAGAGAACGAGAACAGTATGCCTCAGTAGCCCCACTGCCTGATAACGCGTACTATATGGGATACATGGATATGGTACACAAATTCAATTTACGAACTTTCCCACGAGAATACACACGCCACATGTATATTCACAGGCAAATTACCACATACCGCAGCGATATGATAATCCGTCGTCGGCTGCCCGATTGGGGTGCAGTCTTTCCTTGAAATCATTTTCACATCCATACAGCCCCAGCATGGAAGCAGATATGACCGCACCGCGCACACTGTACAGAATCATTCCTTTTATATTGTAATGTGAAGAACATGCTCAGCGGTTTGTCACTATCGGCGTAATTTACCGAAATGAATTCGTTTCTTATCGTTGGTGGAACTGTTTCGGTCGCCACCTTTTGACGTTGACGTTTTGCGGTATTACGAACCACACCAGCAGCAGTGACATCGGCACAATAATCTCTGGGGGTTACTATGTACTACCAGAACGGGTGCGAGTACGGTGTACGTACGTGTCTTATCATTTCGCGTAGTGGAATAACTTATAGGCTGGCGGCGGTTAGGCGAATCTTAGATAATGTACGCAAGGGGGCCAACACTAGCTCCGCGACTTTTAAGACGGCGATAGTTATGCATATTTTTTTCTTTTTTGAAGCGATAAGCCCACGCTGTGGGATCGCTTTACTTTCCCTCGGCCGAAACCCTTTACCCCAAATTTAGGTAGAGCAATCGGCGATGCAAATGCATCGGATACGTCAATCATTGGTCCGGATGTTCCTGTATAGACAGCAAACCAGGTGACCGCCGGTGGAAACGTTTAACCTTGATGCGAGCGCATTACTGCGCACCCAAGAGGAAGCAATCCAATCCGCATTTTATTATGTCGCATTATCTGATTGCCCCGCAAGTAAATCTCTCTACCTGTACCCGATGATGAGACACCCATCAGAGAGTGTCCAGACTTGTTCACCATCAGCGCACGCAAAAGAGAAGGTAACCTCATAAGTTATGTCACAATGTACCTTGTATATTGTGGAATGCCAATGGCTACCGAATGATTTTGGATCGCATCCATTAGAAAGCAATCCGAACTCGAACCGACCGACACGATGGAATTCGAAATTGTTTAGGAAGAAGACGCCAATCGTGGATAGGTATAGGGAAAGGCAAACCACTTTTGGTGTTGTGCTCGATAATGACATTGCACAGCTGAAATCCTCCGGACAGATTTATGGTTCCGGATTGCAACTGCAGGAGACGAGCAATCGGAAATTGTACTTATTCTTGTTCTGTGGTCTTTAAATGATAAACTGATGACACTGGCGCATAAACAAACTAATTGATGACCTTGTGCCTAAATAGAGGCAATGTACAATCGGAGCTCGGCTCGGATGGGAATGCGTAAAGGGAGATTTATTTGTTGTGACCGATAGCAGTTACGGATGTGTTGCGCATAGATCCGGGAATTTGAGGTGAGTGAAAGTATGACTGGTTTTCGTATAGGACCACTTTATTTGCATTAGTTTTATCAGCGTTGAGAGGGAAGGTGAGATAGGTTCGGAGCTATGGGCGGAGGACTAATTAATATGTGCCCTACGGTGAGCAAGATTTACTCTCCTTTGGTTGACTGAATGATGAGAAAAAATTGCTTGACATCATCGCGAACAGTTTTCCATTTTGGGGATGAACCTGAGTCTAACTTGGAATAGATCAAGCGCACACACCAAAAGCGAATCAAACGTGTGGGCAGCAACAGGGAATGACTCCGTTTAATAAAGGACGACAATAGGTATCTTAATCGGCGAAATGTTGACGCCCGATGAAGAACTCGAACCGACCGACGTGGCTTTGAAAGATTCTAGAGAGCTTTTGGGGTCCATTTTTGCATTTTTGCATTTTTGCTCACTTCCTTACTTAGGTGGCCCCACCAGTGATGCCAACTTTGGCTTTTTCATGCCTTTTAGGCATTATTTCATTAGCTAAGGCTTTAAGGATTGTTTTTTTTTTCAAAAAGGCATCTTTTTTTTAAAATTTTTTTCTTTGATTCAACATATACTGATTTTTTTAATGTATGATTACAAAGACCAAGACGGTCTGATGGACTACTTATGAAACTAAAAAGTCATGAATTTTGTTCGTATTAAGAATTTATTCTGTGATATATAATTTAAGTTTTTTTTTTGGAACTAAAAATGGATTTTGTTTATTTAAATTTTTGATTTCAAATATCCAAATTCGAGAGAGAAATCTCTCAATTTCAAGAGAAGTACCTGACCGGTTTTCTTACAAAAAGTTTAAGAAATGTCATTTTCACATTATCGTAAAATGCAGCATCTACAAAATTAGTTGGAATTGCATTTTTTATAAGCTAAATATCTGTTAAACTTAGCATTTTGAATGCGCTGATATGTTCTGTGAGAATATTTCGTTGAAGACGAAAATAAATAGAGTCTTACTTGTCAAACTTTTGAGCTGTCACTAAGTTGTCAGTTTTCATTCATAAGTCGAAAATTCGGCGAGTAGAAAATTACGAAAAAATGAAAAGAGGGGAAATGGATTTCTCTCTCATTTTTTTTCAATTTTCTCAGTACGTGGTCGCATTCGCACAGTTTCTTAGCAGATTTTTAGTAGTTTTACGTTCGCAAAAAAGTACCCGAACGAACCTATTGTTCCAGTTTACCTAAAAAAATTATTTTAGCAATTATTTTATTTTTCAATCTTTTTTTCTCAACTTAGGGATTTTTTTTTTGTCTAAATTGGTTGGCAACGCTGGGCCCCACCGTCTTAGTTTGAACCTGAGACTCAAACCGCAATAACCCTCGCGAGTTAGTGCGGACTTTGGGTAATTGCCAAAGTTGGTTGAGGTCCTCTTTAGCTTTGGCTCTTTACCTAAGGAAGATCTTTTTCTACTGCGTTGTCCCTATGATGGGTTCGATTTCAAGTGGGCCGTAGTATTTGTGTCCATCCGTTCTACGTGTCCCAGCATCTTAGAGGACTGACGAGTAATTTTTTGACTAGGTCCCTGTTGTTGCACAGCCCGTATACATTGTCCTTGAATCTCGTACTTTAAAGCCTATCATTGCCAGCGGGACCGAATATTTTAGGAAGACCCATTTATTCACATACATATAAAAAAAAACAATATGAGGGATGCACTTAATTCATGCAGAGGGAAAGGATTTTCTAAGCAAGGTCGGGATAACGTTAGTACATTTTTAAATCATTCAACACTTTTTAATGAAGCAACCGATGTACAACTGACCCAACTGAGCCCTTTTTTTTTTGTCCAATCATCTGCCTGATTTAAAATAATTCAGAGCCTCTAAGGCTTTCACTAAATGATTTTTTTTTCAAAAAGCGTATTATAGCCCTTGTTCCTTCTTTCCTAAAACTTCTGAGGGACTGATCGAAATCCGTCCACGCGTCTGAAGCATCGACTCGTAACTCTTTAAAAAAAAATCGCACCCATCTTCGAGGCATACCATGCTTACATTTCTATACATTGAACGCTCTTTTATTATCATCTACAAAACACTAGTGCCAGCTCTGAACGTAGATATGCATCACTAGTAGAAATTATGAATTTTATGTCAAACAGCCCGATTATCAACTCTATTCTGGCTGAGTCATCTGCCAGAAGTATGTTCTGGGATTATTAAAAAAGCCCTACAAGGTGGCTTCCTATTTCTACTATCAGGAACTCTTGGAGGTCAAGAAAGTGATGGCATCCCTGGAAACGGATGGCCACAAGGTGGTTGCTTATGCAAATGCTTATGCAAATGCACATCTAGATCGAGAAAATGTATCCTTTTGGCGGAAAACATAGCAACAAAATTAAAAATAAAGTGCACGACTGTGTCGCACGAAACTTTCTCGTTTAGTGCGAGTCTGACTGATATTCAAAGTCATTTAAGCAAATCTTTTTTTCGGGATGTAAGCATTACTTGGATTTTAGGGTTTTATCCAAATTGAAAATGGGGTTTTCGAGATATGAGCAGTTTTTATAGCGAGCGTTTCCAGTGATTCGAATTAAAAATTAAGGACGCAATAATTTTGAAAACATCAATTTCACTCTAAGTTTGCATTTTGGTCAAAATCATGCCGCTTTAAGGTAAACTAGGGAAAACTATATTTTTCAAAAATCCATTTTACGATAATACAGATAAAAACTGAGTTTTTCATTAAGTTAGACAGACAGACAGACAGACAGACAGACGGACAGACGAACAAAAGTTTGCGACCCACTTTTTTGAGTTCGCCTATCATCGCAATGTCAGAATTGATTAACATCTCGAGTTCGAAATTTTGTACGAATACAATATTATCTTTCTCTTACTACGTAATGGAAAAAGTTAAAAATTCTGTTTTGTTTAAATACTCATTTTTCTTAATTTTGTATTGTTTATGGTATTTTTTTTACCTTGGTTTTGTTTGGAAAAAAATCTACTGCAAAAAAAATGCAATCTACTGAATTTTTTTAGAGAATCTTTTGCAACAAATAGTCCTAAGGTGGCAACGCTGATCGTTGTGTGTAAATCCTCCAAAAACTGAACTTCTTTTATTCCCCAGGAAATAAAAAATTCCACAAATTGACCATCTATCTCATCCATCTATATACAGTACGCCCTCGGTAAAAGCAACCGATGGAAATTCGAGCAGTTGCGTTAATTGAAGTTTTTGCTTTAACCGAGTCTTAAAAAATATTTGCCTTGAATTAGAATTTAAGGTTAAAACAATAGTAAAAAAAAAAAAGAATATTTTGTTCGTCACATAATAACTGGTAAGAAATACGAAACATTTTCCCATCCATTTCTTCTTATTCTTGCATGATGCAAAAAAAAATTCACCTACGATATATGTGTTTAAAATTCTCAGGGCAGTAGCTGTTAAATAACGGTCTAGTTACTGTAAAACCAAACACAAAAAAACGAAACAAAAATTAAATGAAATAAGATCATGGATGGAAAGTTGCGTTTACCGAGTCACAGTTTTATGAAAAGTTGCAATTACTGAGTCACCAATGCTAAAATTTTAGTCGTTGCATTAACCGAGGTATTGCGTTTATCGAGGGTTGCTTTTACCGAGGTCGTACTGTAAATGCTACAAGCTTTACATTTCCTAATAAAGCTGAATAGTTTTTTGGGGGTTATACAGAAAGTAAAGTTGAAAGCCTAACACAAAAGAACGAGTTAAAAGAGCTGCTGTTGCACTTTTTTATTGTAAAAAATCCATAGGGAACAGTAGGGGAATTTAACTTCGCAACGCTAACTTGCTATACAGCTCTCGGAACTCGGTCGTAATACCAATACATACGTGTGGTTGCCGGTAGTTGGTCTTGGACAAAGCGATTAATCGTCATATAAGCTAAGTTTGTTTGAACATCAGCGAAGAACTTCCTTAACCGTTTCACAGGCGGACCTGAAACACAGCCAAACATGCCGCTTTTCTGAATACATTCAGGACTTTTTCAAGAAGCACTGACTATGCCAAACCCCAGCTAAAAATAATTAATGAACAGATGGACCAACATGTTCGTGTAGTTACTCACAAATCACAACCATTCGTTTTGTGTGACTGATTTTATTTTTGGCATAAATCGAAGGGACCTACAATTTTTGAGAAGCTCCTTTGGCAGTTATACTCTCTGATGTTTGACAGACGTTCGCGAGAGGTGGTCCAACGGAAAGAACCTTAAGATGTACAATTTGTGTTTTTCCACAGAGCCACTGCGTCCATCAGCTACATTTTGATATAAACTTCCAAGTCACCCTTCCTACTAGATCGTTCTGTGGGGAGGGTACATACACAATTAAAAGATGAATCGATCCACTTCTTAATAAATGGATCAGAAACTGTGAACAGAGTTGGTGGAAATGACCTCTCCGATAGTTACAGGGTACTGTAGCCTTTGTTAGACGCAAATACAAGCAGTAGAAGAGGTATGGCAGTATCTTCTCGGCAATACAGGCGGCAATCAAACTCTTCAAACTCTAAAGTAGCCGTAGATTCTCGCAACGAGGCTTAACGTACCAACATATTTTCAAACGATTTTCGTAGAATTTGTGCAGACGAAGGTAAGTATAGAAGACCTTTCTCTGTTTTTTCTTTACTTGCCCGGCTCTCTCTCTCTCTCTATCACCCACTCTCCCTCTCACTTCAAACTGAAAAATCCATCTACGAGCGTCCTATACTACTACTACTTCGATCTAATAAACATAGCGATTCGAAGTTCCGTCCACTTCGTTGGAAGCTCAAACCGTCATGAGTAGAGGAAAGCAACTTCCTACATATTGGTTCAGGGGATTTTTCAATGGTCTAAGTGTGACGGCTTTTTATCGACAGCCACTTCAACTTAACCCAAACCTAAGCCCAGCTCAGCTGCATACACCGCTTGATAGCAAAACATACTCAACGCATTTAATGCAAATCATTGAGTCAATTCAAATAATGTAACGAATTAATATATAAGATTCGCTTTTAAATATTCCATACGCTTAATCTCTTAAGCCAGAAACGAATCGCATTTAAAATACAACACATTCCCACGAGGGGAGCACTACTCGTATACACTGCAACTGGCATTATATTAGCCTTTTGATCTCTTGATCATATACACACGGCAGCTAAATAGCGTTCGAAATCCTTTGAGTTTCATTACGATTCTCCCGGTCGAATGTTATGAAATTAAGTCCACAATTAAAGAGCAAAAGCAGCAGCAACAGTGTCGATCATCAATATTCATCGCGATTACCAGTGCGCGTCTACTGTTTATGCTGATTTTGACCCAATTGAACTCGTGAGACAATCGCACCTCGCCGCCATCGTCGTCGTCGTCGTCGTCGTCGTCAGAAATCCCCAATCACTTATAGATACACAGAGACTATACGGATCATACGAGTATGCTGTAGCTCTGAGTACGTTAATCGCACTCTCGACCGTTTTTATTAACTGAAATTACACTAAAAAGCAAGGACAGCAATTGGAGACGCAAAACAATGAACCAACTAAATAAGCAAATGAAGAAACCAAGACGCAAACGCAGAAGAGCTAACTTAGCAGCAGTGCGAGCGCTCAAGCTTCATGTGCTGCGGCTGCCCCTGCCCCATCAGGGCCGCACTCGATTACCAATTCGAATAAATTTCCACCCGAGGGTGACTTTGATCTCTAGCTGTTTGTTTTTTGTGTTGAATCAAATGCGATCACTCGCACGATCAGTCGCAGAGGTGAGCAGAGCAAGAGCAACCATCAAGGCACCTCGCACTCGCACTCGCACAAGTACCTACACAGGGAAGTGAGTTTTCGCTGAATGTCGTCTGTGCTATGTGGTTGGGGTATGATTTAATTTTCAGATGTTTATCGCGGTTTTGCTGTTTTTTTTTTTAAGCGATTTCCGAAAATGAGTTAACCTTGTGTATCAGCAATGCTACATACGTCGCATTTTGAGTTGGTACTGTAGGTTCTTGTGTAATCTGTTGAAGACTCGCCGTCGATGCCACTTAAGATTCGGATTGCCTTTCGAATCATATTTTTGCATTACAGCGTTAAAGAGAGTTTCACTGGATTCACTGTACTGATCCCTTTTGTGTGCGTTCACAAAGTTCATTTATTGCCTGGCTTAGCAATGAGTTAGTTGCTTAAACAGTTTAGATAACACTTTAAAATCCTTCACGTTTACAGGGGCCTAAGGCTAGTCGAGAATAACGCTGATGCCTATAAGCCGCTATAGGAGTACAGTGTTACCTAACAGCTGCAGCCCAGCGAAGATTTTAATGGGCCGTCGAATAAATTCACCACAGTCCATCAAAAGCATTTGTCGCAACGAAGGAAGAAGAAAGAAGGCTGCTAGGACCTAGGAGAGCAAAACTACCCCCTCTGAAAGAGGACACATGTCGGATTTATTACATTGACAGATGATTTGAAATTTGTTGACCTATTTGGAATACGCGTGGATATTTTTTTTAATTTTCTGCGTATCAACGGCAAAACAAATCTTGAAAATAAATATTTTCGCTGGTCATTCGTCTGTCACAAAGTTGCGCCTTAGGCTTTATACACTGTTTGAATTGTGCACTTAGACTTTTATATAAACTCCTTGATATACAAAAGTGGCGATTCTTACTCCCTCTAAAGGACTATTCACATGAAAGCGAACTGCGATCAAGCAATTATACGCAGCTTCTGACATAGAGTACGCCGTGGATAAGTGTCACAGAAAGCAGCTGTTCTTTGAAACAAATTCCTTCAAAAATGTAGTTCTCTCTTATCTCAGCTATTTCTGATTCTAGGTACTTCTCGTCCATGTTATAATTAAAAGAGCTCATATCCTTGCATACTTTTCCGCAACAGAACAAGAAATACACAAAGATCTGTCACAATTTAGCTTGAGAAACGACCCATTAAATGGGCACGCTAAATTTTGACAGACACATGAAGTACATTCTGAAACAAAAGTTTGATTATTTAGCTCGAGCTGCGTTCCACTCGGCTTAAGGGATCCGCTTAGATTTAGCTCAGCTAAATTTTGAAGAGAATTTTGTATGGGAGCGAAAATTTAGCTCGGGCAGCGTACTAAACTTAAGTGCGAACGAATTTTTCATTCGTGGGCTTGTGGATCGCGACTGTATTATGTGGATTGTGAATAAAGTGTGACAGTTCACGGCAAGAATTTCGCGACAAATTGCTGTAATTGTAAATTTAGCTATTTAAATCAATTAAGACTCAGGTTTTGCTTAGATTAGATGTTGGATTAATTAAATATAATCTTTTATTGGTAGAACAAATAACAAATTTCAATTCATAAATACAATCAAATTGATTTGTTCGCAATTCGCCCCCAAGTGAATAGTCGTTCAGAAGGGACAGTATCTTCCACGTAATTTTAAATGCAGTGTCGCCTTTTCCTCTTCACTTTTATCAGACCTTTGAACGACTTTTCCACTGCAATTTATGAATTATCTGTCAATTTGCATTGATTACTACAAAAGCTAACTTTTTCGTTTTCTCAGAGAGAGAGAGAATTTATTTCCACCACTGCCAAATTGAAAGTCTTTTCCATTTTTACTACACAAAGTAAAAGAAAAATCAATTGTATAGCCAAACCAAAAACTGCATAAATTAGTAGTCAGCTGTCAAATTGGTTGTCACTGAAAAAAGTTTTGGCAATTCGAAAAACAAACATTTTGAAAAAAGCACCCTCTATAGGGCTTCTAGTTTCCGACAAGTTTTTCGAATAGTTGGAGCCAAGTATGACAAGTCTTTACTTATGTTGAAATGGCAAACCAAAACGAACACAAATCAACTGTCAAATTTGTTGCCGTAAATTCGATATACAAACCTCTCGAGCCGAGCTTGATATTCTTCGTTTATTCCAAGAAAATATTTGTCAAACTTACTCAAATACAAGTAAATATAGGTTAAGCTTTAAATAAACATCCAATCGAATCTACTTTCAACACGAACTCTTATCTAAAAATATATATTCTCACTACAAACAGTGCACAGAGATGATTTACTCAATAGTAGTAAAGACCATTCGATACAAGCACACAGCGCCAACCACAACCCCTCGAATGCATCGTATAGATTGCTCACTTAATCTCCAGCTGCTCATTGTACCTATCTATATAGAGACATATCCTCTAAGCTTTCTGTTATCAAAAAAAAAAAAAAAAACAACTTCAACGATTACTCGGAAAAGGTATGCGGAGTGTATCTCTCTTGATCTGCTGCAATACATACCGAAGTAACTCCAATTTCACCCGCCTTGAAACAGATATGTCAACAACCAATTGAGGATAGCTTTGTTTACATTTTGACAAAAAGATTGATGATTAGTCGGTGAGACCACGTAGAGCGCCATAAAACTTGGCACTCATCTAAAATAGGGTTGTGAATACACAGAATAGAAATAAATAAAAAAAAAGGAGAATCGAAATCGGTAATGTTTGTTCAACACCGAGTGGATTTGATGATGTTGTAACCGTATCCATATGCTGCCTGCGCGAGTGCGGAGGAGATAAACGCCTGCTACATTCTCGTTGAAGATTCCAGCTGCCAAGGGACGCACTCTTATCGCGTTTGTGATGAGAACATAAAAAACTAAATAGCGATCGCCGTGTGATTATTTTCAGGTGACATACTGACGTGCCACCATGTGCGCGAGAGTATAACTTTTCGAAACGAATCTGTCGAACACACATCAGTTGAGCTAGGTGTGTTCAGTGTTCATCCCATGCGATGAGTGATAGAACAAACACTCGAATGACGTTTATCTCTGAACGGAAATAATAAACGCAAATGGTGTTTAGTGATACATGGTCGGCTTGGGGGTTTACCTATAGCTTTCCAAGGTGCAACGCTGATCTTGTCGATCCTTTCACACGCAGATAAGAAACTATTGCAAATCTGTGTATTTCGACTCATTTCTTGGGATATTCTACTGTGACAAATAACTTTGGCAATGGAACTACCCATTTCCGATCCAAGGTTCAACAGCATTAAAAGATGCGATTTCGCCTCACTTAGCCATAACCATTCGATGTGGGCACTGGGCACCCAAAAAGTATATTAGCATAAATTCTTCTTTTCTGAGACGCACGTAGACGCCGAGAGGAGAGGCAGCAGAGACCATCAGACAAACGGCCTAAAGAAGACATAAAAGTGATCGTGCCGATAAACAACCCCACGACAATGGTCGACGAAAATTTCTCGCATTCAATAATTTTCTTTTGAAAAATAATTAAAGATTCTAAAAGTGTAATCACACGAAACGAGAGCCGTGGACTGGCTGTGAATGTTTTGGACTCTCCAACGCAACGGATGGATGGATGGTCGGATGACCAACTAAAGACCCCAAAATGAAGACGCGCTTTCATTTTGGCCTCCGACAAAAATTGATTGAACCATGTACCGACACGACGCACGCTATATATCGTTGTTGTAACGTTCGTCGGTCTTCGTCGTGCCCTTCTTTGGTGGTGTATACCGGTGCGGTTTCCACTACTATCTATATAGATATTCTATATGGAAACTCGAATTAAAATGCTGCACGAGATGGTGATGGTAAATGGGTGGATCTTAATCGAACGATTTCAATGATTTTTCTGATGCACTTTGTCGGTACCGGTGGCTGAAATAAACTTTCATTGGACTGTTGTACTTGGTGGGAGAAAATAAATTCCTTGAATTGCTCCAATTCAGTACCAGAACGAATTTTGTGTTTTTAATAAGTCTTTTCCTATTTAAGGTTTTTTGTCAATAGGCGTGTTTTTTTTAGCTTCGATCTCAGCAAAGCAAAGCAAAGTTGGATTTTCAGCACGCGATTATAACAACTACAACTGAGTCTCGAGTGTCAAGTAGAGCGTAGTTGTTGTAATTGCATGATGAAAATCCTACTTAACTTTGCTTTGCTGAGATCGAAGCTCAGAAAAACACAGCTAATAATGTCGTGCCTTATCACTTTTAAAGAACCTAGATCTCCTGCAACAAACTGGACTCAAATTTGTCTGGTGGACTAAAAACGAAACGAAAACGGACACTTAATTTCGATATATACAGCGATTTCGTCTGAAAGACCGTTCTTATGATAGGACTGTCTTGGTTTTTATCCAGGTTATGGATTTAGCGCGCCTGCAACCGAATTGGTAGTCAGTGATGCCACTGCGGCATTTTTAAGAACAGATCTGGCACTTTTCTTATAAGTAAATTTTTAAAAGGCTTTTTCAATTTTGCTTACATTTTTAAGCTTGTTTTTGTTTCACTGAAATGTTGGTCATAAGGCGTCCTGAGCTGAGATACAGTGCAGTGCACTTTCCCATGTATTAAAACGCAAAATTTGTGTTGCATTATAGGTGAGAGCGGGGCTGAAGTAGGTAACATTTTCGACTAAATTTGATGCTGCTCCTACAATTTGCAAATGATTGAGCCAAACTTATTTTAAAACAGACAGCAATATTTAAGCTAGAAAGTTCACCAAAAAAGTCACATAGAGTCTGCTCAGAACATGTCAGAATATTGCGGGGTGAATTGTAACAATGATTAAAAAAACTTGTGTCAACTGTTTTTAAGAATATTTATTAAAAAAAAAAAAAACACTATTCTCTTCCGGAAAAGGTAAAAAAACTAAAATCTTGTCTGCTTTTTGATTTCTGGACATGCTTCTATATCCTTCCCCAAGAAACACTCGTTTCCCTCGAGTATCTCTTTTTTGGACCCACCTTTGCGTCCTCTGGGACAAATGATGAATTCTGCACTTTACAACTAGCCCCGACATGAAATTTATCACAGAGAACACTATAAAATAAAAAGCGGATTGCGGTCATATACATACACAAAATTCACCAAAAAGAGGCTAGCAAGGCTACAAAAAACATTTTCCGGACCTCACGCAGTACTAAAACTGACGATGAATACAAACACAAAGCTTAAGTAGGCACGTCATTTGCATTAGAGAAGACCAATATTTTTCTCTTTCACGCGACTAATTTTAAGCGAAACCCTTTAATTTGTTAATGTAACAACTACTTTTAGCCCGGTCTTCCCCTATCGTGTTCATGTTTTTCTGCTTAAGCCTAGTATGATGCTCGCGCTTAAATTAAGCCCCCATACAAAAATGTCTCCAAAGATAAATTTAAGCAAAGCAGTTAAGCCAAGCAGTACACAGTTCAAGCTAAATTTGTTAGCCGCTGTACGAAAGATCTCTACGGAATTTAAGTAGGCGTATTTATGCAAAATACATTTTTCCACAGCTAAATTTTGACAGATCAGGGAAAATATCGGTATTTCAAACGAAAGCAAAAAAACAATATGGAGCATGGTAAGTTCAAAACCAAAAAATTCGTTGTTGTTAATTTAATTTCTTTTCGAAATGGAATTTTTTAACGAAGAGTACCTGGAAGTGGTTTTTGAAGAAGTACAAATAAAAAAACGAAAAAAAAAATTCCAACACAGAACGGAAACGGAACCTACACTGTAAGCGAACATTAAGCTAAGCGATGGGGAGACACATCCTGGAGCAGCATTTTAGGCATTAAACTTTAAGTCCAACAAACCCGAGTATTACCACGCTTATCTCTCTTAAGAAAATTGCGTTTCGCCAGCGAGTTCATCTATTAATCATGGGCGATAAATAATGTAATGTATAGATGACGCCGCAGGGAATATCGCTGTCGATTCGCCAAAACCCACGCGAAAAAACCAAGTTCGAACATCTATTGGAAGTCATTGCGAATTATGGAGAGTATGCAAATTTACGGAAATGGTTCTGGTAGTAGACAATAATCTGCGTCAAAGCGACCAGGTTCGACCAGGGTTTTTTTTAAATGATTGGTCCTGGGTGCCATGCAAATATTTCTGTGATAATAATGCATTTATTTTGCTTTTTTCCACTTATTTAGAAAATTTAAAGGGGGAGACAGCACTTCGTGTCTTCTTCTGTTTTCGAAGAAAAATAACGACGTTCGGCATATATTCATCTTAGAGAACTCGTTCGCTTAGTGGTTTGTTGCGAAGTACTCAAACTGATATGTAACTGGTGAATTAGAATGAAATCGCTTTCGATTTGTCCTATTACGCTGGTAAACTTAAATACAGAAATAGAACCAGAACAACCCGTGTCAATGACTTCCAACGACCGAAGCTTCTCAATGCAATAAGTTCTGAGTTTAGTTAGTTTTGACGGCGCAATGCGGCTCAGAACAGTTTACCTATTCATATTTCGCACCGTTGTCATTCAAATCTTTTTGGAATTCTTTTATTAAGTTTCTTAGTTAGAAATTTGATTTTTTCAATTCTTGCACTGTATTTGGATTGGCAGACTCGATCTTGTATCCAATGTAATGGAGATTAATTTCTATCAAAAGTTGGTGAAATTTAGATGGCAAACGTTACTGAGGTTTCATTCATCCGCCATAGTTTCTTCCGACTAAATTTTCACCAAGTCGCGTCACTCGCTGCCTCAAATGTTTCGGTTCGTAAACTGCTTTTTTGTTTCTCAATCACTTTTTTGGATGGGGTGGGATGCAAAACTCGGCATTCATCGTACAGGTTGAATTTTTGACTCTGTATGACAGCGGAACTTCGTTCGCTGATTAAAAAAATTAGCAGAAACGGTTATTCAAAGGGTTCCAGCAGTTTAACCCCAAAAGGGATGAAAGCTGACTTCATTGTCAGAAACAGGAAAGCTATACCCACTCTAAGTGTTCGATATGTTGAAAGATCCAACGTTTCTAGATTGAAACCAGAAATTTTCCTCAAGTAACTAAAAATGTGTACACCGATGTAGTTCCATAAGCTGATGCAAATATTCTTCGCAAGATTCATATTCATTTCTTTTTGTCTTAATCTGGTGTGCGCAACATAAGTTGCAGAGCAGACCACACACCGGATGCTTGTGTAGACTTCACCTTTTCTTCACCTTTCTCACACTTGAAGTTATACGTTCGGTGCCTGACCGTAAAACTGTTACCGAAGAAGACAATTCAGATTTAACAAGAAAGCAAAAAAAAAACACACACACACTCAAAACTGAAATGAAAATCTCGTTACAGTCTTACCAAGATTTGGCAAGATGAGTAGCGAACATCAACGCACGCAAGTAGTTGTTCTACAGCACGACACATACACATGTTGTATACAGTATACGGAATGACAATGACAACTGCTTTTGGTTGAGGACCCTCTGATGCCGAGCACAGTTAACAACAAGTTTGATGACCAAAAGATCAAACTCATTTGACTTCGAAGCCAATAGCCGCTCCTATTCATCCGAAACTGTGACTAGAATTTCTTTTATTGCATGTCAGTGTCAGTGTACTTGGGCTCCGGTTAGTGGTTAGGTTTGGGGTACATCAGTTCACATTGGTGCTTCTTCTTCACTGTGTATAAACACACGTTTCTGGGGAGCTGTGTGTTTGGATTGCTTTATCACCTTGTATGGGGGAATTGTTTTATTAGAGTTGGCTTTTAGGTTACAAAAATTAATTTCCGGATGATGCCTTAAAAATACACGGGATGCTGGATGCGAGAACGCAATGTTAATTGGTTTCCTTGTAGATTTTGGGATATAAAAAAATACATATGCTCACTAGATATTTCAGCCCTGTTCCAATTCCATTAGTCGATCCACTACCTAGTTGCTTTAATGTTGTTTGCTTAATGAAGAATAAAGCTGTAAATTTAACAATATGCTGTCAATTTTGCTCGCATTTTGTTGACCAATATTTTAGAGTACGACTTAAGCAGATTACATGCTTTGTTTTTAGTATGCTTTGCCATTATTCACCCGTTCAAATCGAGAAACAGATAACTCAAAAAAAAACAACAGTAACGGCAACTTTGGCAACAGAAACATCTTCAGCGGCAGGAGTTTTGTTAAATAAGTTGGGTACAATCAAAATTCTAGCCGCCTTAAGTTTTTCTGGACTATATTTCCCCTGAAGGTGAAAACGTCACTTTTAATACGTCACCCATACAGTCGAAATGACAACTTACTCTTAGACAACCGTCGGGCGTCGATTCATGTCAACTAAAATCCAATAAAAATTCAGACAAACGAGCGACGGCTGCGACTTAGTAAACTATTAATCCGAACGGGCCCATTGAAAACTTCAACAGCAACTTTTATAGAAAGAAATCTGTTGTCTTGTCATATTCAGATCCCTCTATCGGCGGGAGTCACAAACGAGACCTTCAGCTAGTGTTCGTTAAACATCGATAGTTATGGACAATACTGCCGTTACTCTGAAAATCACATTTTTTATTTGCTAATCTTGATGAGGAATTTGCTCGTTAATTTTGAAGGTTGTCGTACCGTTGTCAACAAAGTAACATTGGTTTTTAGTTTTCGGTATAGGTTTTGATCATATTAATTGCATGTATGTATATTTTTTTTAATTAATTAATAATGAGTAATAGATCTCTAGTGCAGCGAATACATTTGATGTTGGACTGAAAGATGAATACCCTGCAGTTGCAGAAAAAGCTCTTATGATTTTCCTTCCATTTGTATTTTATTTTGTAATATCTTACAGATGCGATTCTGGGTTTTCGGCTTACACTTACACAAAAAACAACAACAGACTGGACGCAGCTCCAGACTTTCGCATTCAGTTGTCGGCCACTAAACCTAATTATAAAAGTTACAACGTATATTTTGTTGTACAATAAATGTTTTATAAAACTTAAAATTATTATTTTTATATCGTTTTTATTTTATTTTCTTGTCAAACATAAAAATATCCAAACCGCACTTCAAGGAACGATGTTTTCAGTTAATAGCAATATGGGGGTCAGCCAGAAAAAATTTGATCTTTTAGGGTTCCGTGGCCGAACAAAATTGGGAACCTCTGCTCTAGTGTATAGAGTTTTTTGAAAAGTGTTCCATTTAAAATTTTGCTAGAACCAATGTAGCGAAAGTACAAAAGAATTGGAAAAACAAACTTAAAATTTAACAGAGCCTTTTTGTAAGGATGATAAGAAAGATTAAGAGATACAGGTCTAAATAAATATTATTTAAACCCCACCACATCATCACTTAAGACCTGTTTTCTACCAACAAATTGTTAGAACTTAAAATTTTCAGAATATCGATAGTATATCGATAGTTTTTAGGAAAACATTGATACTATTGAAAAATGAAACTATCGATGTTTAACAAACAATACTGTCAGCTTCCTTTTAAAATAAATACCAATCAAGAAAATAATATAAAAAATCTCCGTGCAAAGTCTAAACAAGACCAACAATTTTTGGAACCAGGACGATTTTAAAGATTCCAACTACTGAACAAAACAAACTCATAAAATAAAGTTCGTGTCGAAGAAACCTTGTCAATTTATTTAATTCCTACGTTTTTCATCATTTTCTTTGTTTTAATCTTCAATGCCTTACACCTGAGATAGGTATACACCGTACACGACTATACATGTAGCAACAGTCGAAACTTGCGTCCCCTCTATCTCTTTTTTTTTTGAAATATCCTTAAAAAAGAAGAAACGAAAATACGGACACAAAATTAAGACGGGGAGGAGGAAATACTCTCCACTTCCGAAATGTCGACTCAGTCAAGCGTTCAGAACAGGACGACGAAAACGGAAAGTAACTTGTTTAACGTCATGCCGAGGCCAGCCAGGCGCAATGTCATCTCATCCAGGGCAGCCCGCTTAGAGGATATCCCAATCCCACAGCATAGCACGAAATTAACTTTTACTATGCATGCATACACCGCTACACCCCAATTGCCGGAAGGGAAGTTGGTTTGAAATCGGAGAAGGTTGCTCGGTTTTATCTTCATTCGATTTTTTTGTAGAGCTTCTCCCGTAATCGATCGATACTTGGATTTTCACTGTTTGGTCAGTTTCACCCTCGTTTACTCGCACATCGCATCGCCAACGCGCCACCAGCTCATCCAAGAGTATTTCGGAAATTAAACATAAGAAGTCACCATCAGGATGACTGAGTGTGCATGTAATTTCATCCGCTGCAATGATCCTTGTCACTCTTGTTCGTTTTTTTATTGTTTGTATAAGGTGCGGACCTACGTGCATTCCCCGCAGTGCCACCACACCGTTTGTTCGGAGACGACAGGTGCACCAAGGATCCAAAGACGATGGTGAAGGGGGGAGTTTTATTTCCTTTTTTATTAACACTGCTGCAGCTCAACGAATGGACCAAACAAGTGGATTGCCCTGAAGGCAGGAGGAGAAGAGAGCTCCTGCTGCTGCTGGAAAAAATTGTCTGGATACATTTTTTATGATAATTTGAGTTTCGTCCTTCTTTTATCTCTCAATAGGACAAGAGAGACTCATTGTGCTGGGTTTTTCTTAAGCCGGTGATCATAATGATGATTTGGTGGGTGCAAGGAACCCTTATGCTGTAGTTATAAGGAGAATGACTTGTGTGCAGCCTTCACGTCTGTCGGACGATGAACTCTTAATAGGCAGACGGCCAGCTGATGGCGTTGACATCTCATTTTTTCATCACACAGCAGTTGTAAGGTGTGTTTTTTATTTTTGACAGACTCCTGGCGCAGGGGTTAAGTGAGACTGACTTTTTTTCATAACTGTGCGACTACACAGTGAACAGGAAGCTAGACGTCTGACAGTTCTGAGAAATGCATTTCTATTAAGGATCAAATAGTGGGAAATAGTAAGATATCCTGCTGAATTTTATTCGAAACCGGAACCGGTATAATATGTGTTTGATTTCATTGGTGGGAGTAGACATCTCTCTAAAGGAAATCTGGACAGAGTCTTGAAACGGATTAAGGCAGCTTTGTTCCATAGAATAACAACCAAGGTCGAACTTATATCGGTCGAGTGAAATCTGTGCTTCTTATGATTTTATTTGAATTTAGAATAGGAAATTTCATTGCTTTTCTCAAAGCATTTAAGCGACAGAGGACCTATTCAAAGTGCTACCACACGGTTGGAATTTGATTCCAAAATGCATTGAAAATGACAAGCTAGCTATTTACTCAGAAAGGATTTTAATTATTGTTGACATAAGAACTCAGTTTTTGAAATTTTAAACTGATTGATTGCGAAACGAAAAGCGAAGAAATCTATTCGCATACTTTTTCGATCCAATCACTAAAAATCTGTCAAACTCGAAAAATTAAATCCAGCTCTCAGAGAGTTGGAAATATACTCCAAAGTATGGGTATAGACTTCCTTGACAGCTGTGTGCATTTGACATAGCACATAGGTAGTATCAGCAACAGCGTTGCCACTTTGCTGCAATAGCAGTAGAACTACTGCACTTTTTGTATAAAATAAATCTACTGCCACTAAATCCAATCTACTGCACTTGTTTTGTTTGATAAACATTCTCTTAAACAGTTCTACAAAAACCATACATAAAAATAACCCCTGTAAAGAACCTCTGAACGAAGCCAACTTATTGTGAACTTATTGTATAAGAAACATTAAAGTAATGATTAATATAATTTTAAGCAATTGATCTTTGTTTTTTTTTTTGTATAACAAAAAATCTACTGCGGAAAGACCGAATCTACTGCATTTTTTGTCACCTGTCACAAAGCTGCGTTGCGGTTTACCTTCAAGATTGGCAGTAATATTTAGTAATAGCCACCGCAGAAGTTGAGATAAATTGTCAATTTTTTGGCTGTTACTGTTGTTTTGTGTCTTGTTTTTGATTGCCGTAATTAGTTCTTATGGGACATTCGTTTATAATACAAAATACCGCGGACTCCATTGCGTTCAGGCAGTTGATAATTGATATTGATGTTGCAGAGCGAATGAGTTGCACGAAATTATAAACTTATACATAGCATGTACCGTGTATCCACAGTAAAAGCCCCCACGGATCAGGAAGATATGTATGTACATTGTACAGGGTCATTTATTTCGTGGTTTCAAGTTGGTAGCGCTGGCATTTGACACCTGTCGAAATCATCTGCCATTTGAAGTGTCATAATATTAGTTGAGTGTTTGCCATTTACGATAATGGATCGCTTAACAATCAAACAACGCGTTAAAATTATTAAAACTTACTACAAAAGTGGTGATTCAAACGTAGCCACTTTTCGCACATAACGCGATGATTATGATCGTCATAATCGACTACGCAAGCAATCGGTACAATTGTGAAGAATTTTGAAGAGAGTGAAAAATGGTTTCGTATGTACTGAAACGGTTGTTGAAATTTGTATCTTTACAAAGGATTTGTTGCGCACCGAAATTTTATGATCTTGATATAAGTAAGCAATGCAATTCTAAGTCAATATAATTCAAATATGTTCCGAAATTTCGTAAAGCATTATTATATTAATTAGTACTAATTTATGAGCAAAGGTTTTTTATAGATATTTCGGTGATTTATGTAATAGTAGTATTTTTCAACTGTATTTTAAATTTCGCTCATTTCATATTTTGAACAAAATCTTGAAAAAAAAATTTTTGTTTCGGAAAAACAAGATTTTCAGATTTTTTATCTGGCAACACGGTTACTGATGTCACCATCGTAATGCACGCTCAGTCGAAAATATTGCTGATGCAAGTGTAGGTGATGATGCGAATTTATCGATTTCCTGGCGTTCGCAGCAACTGAACGCGTCGTACACCTCACAAATTCAGAGCTCTAAACATTCATACGTGCTGATGTTATCGACAGGGTATCATCTATCTAGTTTATAATCATAAAACAGAACAACAATCTCATTTCACCTTCTCTTCGTATGTTTCTGGGCGGACGTCTGCATCAGAGCCTCCCCCCATACCCCACTGTATATAATTTTATTTTATGAATAAATTATGCTACCAACGTGATCCAACCTTTTTTATGTGCACTTTATTAAACACACGTTAGGCTGCCATTCAACTTTTCTAAATTTCTTCATTGATCACTGATGCTATCTATCCGCGGACTTCAGCATCATAAAGCCTGACACTCATCAGTTGCTTTGCAATCAAAATAGATTCAGCGAAGTGACGTGACTGAATTCCATCATGTAGGTAGGTGGTGTTGGTACCTTTTGCATCGGCTGAGCAACCTCAAAGTGATACCTTGAATGATGAACATACACATATAGATTCCACTTCAAAAAAACGCAAGTGTCAACATTGTAGGATGAAGCGATGCAAAAGTAAAACAGAACAAAAAAATATATTTTGCGTATCAGTCAGCAGTATAGCAAGCATAACGACAGCCGTCAGATCGTGACCTGAATTAGGAGCCCATAAAGATGCCACTGCCACATGGTATAGGCTCAAGTCTCTCTCCCTCTCGTTTGGCTGTATGTAGTATATGTACACGAAATACGGTGACCATCGTGTCGGCGTCACCCGTCACCGTCTGCAGGGGCAGATGGAGAAACCAATTTCAATTGAACGTAAAACAATTCAATCAACAATCACCATCCAACATTAATGTCGGCCAAAATGAAGTCTTCGACACAGAAAGGCCGCCTAGCGGCTACATGGCCATCTACAGACATATTTTCTTGTATTTTGGTTAATACCAATCCAAAGTCCGATTCGAAGCTAAACATTCACCATAACCACGCCGCACGCTCATCATGTGCATGTCTGTACAATAAGTATGGGCACTGTCGAAGAAATATGATGAACGGCGACACGACTAGGAATGTGGCAGCAAAGGTGGAGCGGGACTGGTAGCGCAGAAAGATACAATATCTGCTCGCCCAACGGCTTCGGAGCGCGGTAAATGTGTGGCAATGATAACGAAATCTCTTATTGCTGATAGATTTGGAGTCACATGCGCGTTCGTCGTCGGTTGAACGAAACAAAAAAAGAAAAAACTGTGTCGTCCGACGTTTGCTCAACATGATAGCGATTGTACACATACGGCTGGAAATCAATACACCAAGGTAAACTCATAGACAGATGGGCTCAAAAAAAAATAGTAACGCGACGAACATACGTTAGAATATGAGTTCGAGTTTGAGTTATCCAATGTGCACAGCACATAGATGATATATTATGTCTACTGGCCGCACACCTTCACAAATCTGTCTAAGCGATGTTATCGTGCGCCTTATATTCATCCGCAGCTTTGGCAAGTGCAGCTTTCCTACCGAAAATTTACAAGCATTCCCATACACAATGCGACACATGCGAGAGTGAATAAATAGAGATATTTCTCAAGCTAATTAGACTTCTTACGCAGTTACTCATACCGAAGGTATGCCTACCCATACCTATCTATGCCTACTCATGTTGGGATAAGATTAATTAGAGGAAAATAATATTTTTATCGATACTCTTTTTGGTGGCTCGTGATGAATGATGAAAATAAAAGTGGAGGCCAACTTTGAAAGGTGAGCCAGTGCCTAAGTGGAGCCTTTAAATAGAATTGAGATAAAAGAGTTGGTAGGTGTGTACCCTAGATTACAATTTTGAAATAGAAAAATGTGTGAGCTATATTTTTTTAGGAAGGAATGTTATTTGTCGAATATTTTTAACAATCCAGCATTCGATTCTCTTCAATTTTCGTCACCATCGCAAGTTGTTTTCTATGTGGCTAGGCAAAAGAGGCGAAGTAGACAAGTAAATCAGTTGGGCAGATGATTCAGTCACACGTTTATCTTGTCAGTTCTCAGCGCTCGAAACACTGATGACTGTGTAAACGTCCATAGTCAGCTGTTGTTGTTAAACCTATTTTTTCGAAAACCTTCCTTGAACCTTGTGCTGCAATTTCATCGGCGTTGACACCCAAACGAAAATTAAGGGAGCTCTTACCACCAGTTAAGGTGCTAAGGAGTGCCTAAAGTGCAGATTGACTGTCACTATACAGATGCATAATAGAGGTACGCTGCTTTTCTGCATAAATATTTTTCACAACGTATAGCACATAAGGTTTGCATTTATAGCTTTGTTTGAAAGACAGATGCAAGTCTCGCTCACGATAGATTCTGTCTGACGTGTTCCGTGACTTGTTGGTGCGTGAAAAGTCGATTGTTGTATTGGCGTTTATGCTATTAAAATTGCCAAAGTTGCACTCTTTTCCTCATTTAATATTAAAATTATCGAGTACCTACAATTTTTGTGTCCTATTTAATGTCGACTCTGTATGAGTTCGTAAAATCATTGTTTGACACTGTCGCATCTCTATTCTCCGACGGCCCGTAAACGGAAGTTAACGAATTAAGTATTGAAACGCGAAGTGCAAGACTTTTCACTCGAGCACAAAATTTACACTCGAAGACTTATCCTAGGTGCATACTTTTACATAAATAAATAGGTTCCTAGTTAGCGCAACATGTAGGTCTAGCTTCTCGTAACTTCTCGTTTCGTGGAATTTTTGGCTTTTGGGACGAATGGAAGGCAGTGCGATCGAGTGCGATCGGCTGATGAAGATGTTTTCCAGGCGGCAGATCACCTATAAAAATGATCGTCTGGGCGATATCGATTTTGAAGTTTTGATTACCATAATAAGTAACATTCTGCCATTGTCCGTTTCCGTTACATTTGTGTGAAGAATTAACTCTGAAAATCGTAATTGTTTCACTTAATTGCTAGTTTTGGAGGACTATCGTTTCAACTTTACCCAATCGTCTCAAAAGTTTGTTAGACGTAACATAAGGTAGCGTGAAGTAAAAAAAAAATTAGACAGCCTTGTTTATTAGAATTTGCTAAACGCATAATTTGCTATACACCTGAATGTGTATAGTTATGCAGTGTATAAGTATTTATACAGCCTTTATACACTCTCCCAAAAATTATTGATTATAAAACATTTTCCCATGCATATTAGTTACACAGGGCTTGCGTCGAAAAGATACTGAAAAGGAGAAATCTATTACTTTTTTCGTCCGAAAAGATAAAACAAAAACTAAGCAGTTTGTGAGAAATGCAAATATTCAAAACAACTTAAAATATCTCATAGGTATCTGCAGATATTTCAAATGCAATTTATCGAGGATATTTGTAAGATCTTGAAAATAAAAACGTCGATACCAATCTATCCAATTTATTTTTGATTTCATTTAAAATAAAATGTGACAGATTTTTGAAGTCAAAATGACATTTCGATTCCACAGGCACTAAACACTAAACAGCCTCCGAAATCGTTTAGCTTATATACAATCTCTATACACAGTTGTAAAATTTGTGTAAATAGGACCAAAGGTAGAGGCATTTTAACGAGTGCATAACTTTTTAAGCTGCCCATTATACATTTCTATAAATAAGGCTGACATTGTGTTATTCCGAGGATCAAAACAAGCTTTATATGACAGTAATTCGAATGTCTTTAAGATAGGTGACACTTGGCTTTTTCTAGTAAAAATATGAATAGGTACCTATCCTTTTAAATGAAACCCTTATCTGTTTTTCTCTTCGAAATCGATGCATATCTATAAAAAATTGACTTTTGTTCGGCAGCAATTGAACTTTATTACAGTGCAAACCTAACCTTACCTATCAGCGCAAATCGGAAGATCATCACAAGTACTTTTCCATTGTTGTTTTAGCAGTGAAATCAATGATATCGCGAAGCCGTTTTTCGTTGTCATAAAAGTATTGGTGGGTGGGCTAGATAAGTACCTATATACCTAATGAAAAGTTCGAAATCCGGAGCAATTTTAAAAAGCATGCCAGTTTTTGCCAGATTTACGCGTACTTTCACTAATCTAATGTTTAGGACACATAGGACACAGCTTGCGGTTGCGAATTGTTTGTCTCTTTTACCTGAATTATTCATTTTACGCGTATACATATGGAAAAGAGTTTTTTAGGTACCTAGGAACATATTATAGGTAAATTGGTAAATTGACGTGTCGAAATAAATGTGTGAAAATGAATTAAAATAGATTACCATCAGTGCAAGTGAACAAAAAGCGTTCCTTGCGGCCAACTCAATACACACAAGAGCCAATAACATTCGGACTTAATGTTCGATTGGGCTGCAAAAATCTGAAATCTCAAATCAAAACCTCAAATGACATATCGAACACCAACATAGGTAGGTACCTAAGAACTAAGCTACACGCTTAGGTATGTTTGCATAATTTTATGTGATCGTTTATTAATGAATGTCGGTTTTGCTTCTTAACCTGCGAGCATTATTAGCTACCCATCATCTAAAAAAGATGTGTCTCTCGAGTGTGTTCGGTTCAGTGAACAGTGTAACTGCATAAAATATTCTTATAGGTACGGTAGCCTGGCGAAAGCCCACATCACTCGTACATCTCACACCATTTACGAACAGATACCAAAAGCAAATCTGAAAGAAAAAAAAAAAGATTGATAAACAATTCCATAAAACAAATATTGATGTGTTTGTTACGACGATTACCATTGGCAACCCTTGCTATTCAAAAGACACCTACATCCTCCAAATGTTAGTTTCCACAAACCTCCATAGCGCACGCCTGGAGTAGGCATGTAGGTATCGCGCTATGTTTTACATAAAATCTCGCAGATTTTCTATCTTTAATCGAAAAGATGACACCTTCGCATGAAAACAGTCTACTGTACATGTACAGACAAACCGATGTAAATAATCCACCACCCAGAACTAGAATTGAAACTTCTCAAATTTACCATAAAAAACTGTTATACTCAAGAAGACTGGAATAAGGCATCAAGTTTGGGTACAGCCAACCAACTACCCCTATATTCGGTTATTCGCTTGTTTTTCTCAACCACGCACACTGTTAAAGCGGCGATGAGGTTTCTTCTCATTCTTATTTACATCTGCTCTCCTCTTCGGCTTCGTATATACACATTCTGTATGTACCAACCACCGTAGTATCTGCAGAGATTCCTCTCCGCCGGCAAGAGTATCTCACCAATAATCGGACCGCAATTTATCAGTTTCTTTTTTTGCTTGGTTGCCGAATGAAATGTGTTTCTTTCTAGGTACGTTATTCACACAAAAGAGAAGCACACACACTCAAAATCAAATCACCATAAATGTGCGCATCGAGCAGAATGAGAAATAAGAATTCGCTCTGACAAGAGAGCGAAAATGAAATAAAAATGAACTCAAACTCAACTAAGTGGAAAATTCATTTTGCCATGAATTCGCCGCAGCTGTGGGGCTGCTGGCTGCTTACTTAGTTGGCCCGCAGTTGGGTTTTTTTAGGTGAGCCTGATATTTTGAAGAATACAAGTTTGAAGATATTACGGAAAAGTGGCAAAATGTTACGAGAATCACCCTCTGGACCCTGGTGTAAGGAATAGGCAGGCCAAAATATGCTGCGCGACGATCATATTGGAAGGAACGAAGGGAACCGGGATAATCAAAGCCAAACCACTACCGCCCCATTGAAACCCACTGTCAGATGTATTGTATCTATGCGAAGGCGAACGCGCGATACTGCAAAGTCGCGGCCTGCGAAAACAAACAACAGAACACAAGCAAAAAACAGACTTTATCGTTGGCTTTTGCGCGCGCCTTTGTCATCTCCTCGCTCGCTTTTGTATAATTCATTGGTACCTAGTTCTTCTTCTCTGGTGGAATTGTACTCTCCGTGGATTCTGCTTCTGCTCCTTTTTGGATACGTGACGTTGTACGCGCGCGTCGTCTTCGCAATTGTGTGGTGGTTTTAGCATTTAGCCCCAGCGCGAAAGAGGAAACGCGCCACCGATGGAACATCGCACGAATCACCGTCACCGTCGCTGTCAGTGTCACATCTATTAAGACTGTTGTAGGAGCAACATCCAACGAATCGGTTGATCCGCTCCGCTTTTATCGATTCTGGGAGACTAAAGACAGTTTTTTTTTATAGTGGGTGCCTTACCTTGTGCATATACATACAATTTCGTAATACAAGTGCATTGTGTGTTCACCAGTCCACCTGGTGCGTATCAACGTGTGCTGCATGGTCGTGTGTTTTTATATCTGGCCTTAGTTTACACACATACAGGCACACATTTTTGCGAAAGCTAGTGAAAAGAAAAAATCAATTTCACCTTTAGTGCATCATCTTCTGCAATTGGAGTTTTGTGCGGGACTTATGTTTTAATGTTTTACACATGCGTACTCGTATGAATATCTAATATTTTTTTTTTTCATCTCAAGAATTAAAGAATAAAGATACGTTTAATAATTATTGGTATGCATCACATGCGCATAAATATTGTAGTTGCTTCAATTTGATGAAAGATTTCGTTTTGTTTTCGGTGAAGTAAAGATAAATTGTAAATAAACAAGACATACAGTAAAAGAATTGACAGTGTCACCTATTCAAGTGTAAATGTTGCAGAGGACAGATCAGTTTTTTGCCCGATAATGGTGAGTATATACCTAATGTTAAAAATGATGTCCTGATTTATTGATTACTAAAGAATATGGGGTGGGCGTATGTGCAACTTTTTTCTTTGAAAACTGCGATCATATTTCGCTCCAAATTTCTTTAAATGAACTGAGCTCGTGGTGCATGCTGTATGGTAGTCGTAGGACAACCGATCGATTAATATAATTTCTCAAGTTGGTACCCATGGTATGTATTTTGGGTGCCTATCATCATCTGAAGTTTAATTTAAGTAGTAAAATTCGACATTTGGGATGAAAATTCAATTTTCTAATATCAAACTAGGTACTAGATTCATTATAATGACAAAGTATTGTAGGTAAGTATACACCTAGTTAAAAAAAATGTCATTCTTACATTATCATTGTTTTTGAAAATTGTTCTTGCGTTGGTAGATATGAATCGCGTTTCGGGGTAGGTAAGTGCTTCGTCTCATTTTTATCTATTCAGGTTTTTTTAGAGGTTGGTTTTTGAAATTGGCAACACTTTTTCCAGCTTACCAACTTATAAGAAGACATAACCAAGTGGCAACTGAAAAACTTGAAGGAATACAGAGATTTTATGCTGAAAAGTTAGGAATAAAGAGCAAAATACAGAATGAAAAAATACTGGAATTGAAATGACGTCTAAGCTTAGTACGCTGCTCGAGCTAAATTTTAACTCGCATGCAAAATTCTCTCTAAAATTTAGCTGAGCTAAATGTAAGCGAATTCCTTTAGCCGAGTGGTACGCAGCTCTAGCTAAAAAATCCAATTTTTATTGCAGATTTTATTTCATGTACCCATCTGTCAAAATGTATCGCGCTCATTTAATGGTTTGGTACATTTTCTCAAACTACATTTTGACAGATCGTTGTGTTCTGTTGCGGGACAAGTTTTTTGGGAAGACTATACCTCGACTAGAAGTACCTAGAATCTGTGAAGGTTGAAATAAGATAGAATTGCGTTTCTGAAGGTAGTTTTTTTTCAAAGAACCAGCTGCTTTCTGTGACACTTATCCACAGCGCCACTCTATTTCAAAATTTAGGTAGAATTTTAGCTAACATTTTAAGACAAAGTTGGAGAGCAGCTAAAATTTAATAATCTTTTTTTTTTGAGTGAAGGATGCAACAAATTTAAAGTGGAGTTCAAAAATGTAAATTACTAGGGCTTATTATGTTGCTAGACAATTCAATATGTACCTACGCCAGTGCCGGCTCCATCCAAACTAGCGCCCTGTGCAAGATTTACAGAAAGCGCCCGTTTTTTATGTTTGCCCCACATGCATAAGACTTGTCCACATCACTCAGAAGGTAGACTTCCAATGCGTTTTTTTTTTATTGCGGTATTTTTTTGTTTTGAGATCTTTGAACTAGATTCTCTTGTAAAATGTTAGTGGATGTGCAAGGAATATACCTACATGAACAGGGCGGAATATTTTAAGATTATGTAGGTAAGAAATTAACTTGCATAGGTCTAGTGAGACTTTTTAATTTTGCGATATTTTGAGTTAGATTCTCCTTGAAGCTGCAACATTGCAAGTGATGTGAGTTAATATGCAAGAAATAATTCACCACAGGTGTGATGGATGTTGTTATTTTGAGCTTATTTAAATAAGCTTTTTATTTAAAATGCAAACTCCAGTATTGCGCAAGATAAAAATATTTTTCTCTTTCCTAGCAATGCGCCCCCAGAACTTGGCACCCTGTGCACTTGCGCATCTTGCACATATGGTTGGTCCGGCCCTGTACCTACCTATCTTTAACCGCCTAGCCATGTAGATATATTATACATATATGTTAGAGAATTTTCCGCCATTTTGTTTTTTTTCCTTTTCAATTTCTCAGTGCACACACACACACGCGAACTTTCTAGGACCGACTGAACATAGCAATCATCAACATCAACTGACAACATGATGAAAAACAAAATAAAAACGTTACTAGAGGTCTCGTTGGTGACTATAGGGGCTTAAGTCAGGGCACAACTTCAAATCATGATACCTGGGTTGATATCATATTTAAATAGAGGTCATAAGTCATTTACTCAAAGTTATGTTAAGCTGTAAATGCATTACGCACTTCATTTTTTAGAAACATAAACAGAAAGTTTTAGTACAAAATCGCTTAAAAAGCCAAAAATAAATCATAAACAACATATAAAAATTGTTTCGATGTTAAATTTAGTAAATTTCTGCAGCGTTACCAGATATCTTAAAAAAATATGTACAACAGATTTCCTTACCTACATAGGTATATCTTAAATCTAAACCTATCCTAAACCTAAAAATTAGGATTTTCTGAATTTTTTTTAAGCATTCAATATGAAGGAATCTACCTAAATTTATAAAAAAATAAAAACTTAAAGTACTTGTTGTCGGTCATAAATCAAAACATGCTAGTAGTGAAAGCTCCTTATGCTCAATGGCTTTCAATTCAATTTTCTATGAGATGCAACAATTGATATCACATATTCCTTGCGCTGAACAAAAACATAAAACTACTTTATAAACATCATCTTCTCAAAAAGAAACATCAAATTGTGTCACTTTCTCGCGATTTTCTAACTGTTCTGAGAATCCCCGTATGGGGATTGACCCGGTTGATTTACATAGTCGGTGGCGGAAGATTGAGATCCAGTGTCAAACATCTGCACCCTCTAGAACGGACAGGCGGTAATGAATAAAATATCACCGAAACAACTGGGAAGAGGAGCTAAGCCTAAGGACCTCTTGCGCCAACTATGTTTTTATATATTGATGCTCCAACCTGTAATAAGAAACCACCTCTGCCACTATCCAGCTATACAGCGAAGCTACGTAACAAAATTCTGGGAGCGCATTTGATACCAGACCTGACACGCCTCAAAAACGCGGAACTAAGCGACATCTTGGAGTTCTCCAAGCGAACAAACAGGTTCGCCGACTAGGTACACAGACTCTACATCCAGTGGCTGCCCATAATTGAACCAACTCCCCTAGGACAGGGCCTTTTACACGTCCTAATACATATAGATCCCAGGTATATGAACAAGGTTGGACCACAACGGTCCCATCGGAGGCCTCAGTGATGAGCGGAAAGCTCACACTCACCAACCAACTAACCTCGGCGTAAGGTTTATTATCGCCTGCTATGTAATCAACCATCGCTTTAATCCCTTCCATCAGACCTTTATCTCGCAAGATCTTCGTAAGCTACAAGCTATTGGACCTGCACTAAAAACCATTTTCAATCTCCACCTAAAATAATCTGAAGGTCACCACAGCTTATTTGGCGTAATGAAAACTGCGATTGTTAGTTAATAAAAATGCTGGTACCGCATGATGAAAATATCAGAAGTTTAACCATCAGGGCCGGTCGAAGAAAATAATCCCCAATGCCAGCATCAGCATCCATATTTAAGTAAACTGCGTATTCATATGAGGGGCAGTGGGTACCAATGCATAACACAGCAGCACACACATTCACATATTTTAATAGTCAGCTGGGTGTGCGTATATTTTCGAAATAAAATATCTTCTCGGCAGATGCCCCAAATGAATTAGTACACACAAACACAAACACCCACAAAAGTCCCTGTATACGTAGACGAACCTGCATACATTTCGAAACAGACCTTGAAACAGTTCAAAGTCGTAAACGGTTCAGTGAACATTGATGTAATGGAGGAGATAATAACTGCATCCCTCCGCTGCAATCTTCTGCCACGGTGTATGGCATCATCGCGCACACTCCAGCGTCTTGTCTCTCCATATACCTACATAAACTACTCGCAGTCGCAATAATCACCTGTAAAGTACCCTGCCAGTGGCTGCAAATAAATACTCAATCGTGCCGCTCCGGATAGACAAAGCGCGTGCAGACAAGCGATTCTAGACGAGTGCGCATTTTCGAATAAATTAGAGAAAGCATAGCGCAAAAACAAAGCCAGAGCAATAGAATTTGATGTAGAGATACCTACTTTTGTATCTGTAGACAGTGATCGTGCCTCTCCAGTTTCAATTCATCTGCTCATCTTAGTTTTTCCATATAAAACAAAAGAAAAAAACGTTGAATTAGCATTTAAATGGTTTGCTCTCATCTTGCTAGTTTCAAAAAAGCAGACATGACGCATGAGATGCATTCATAATTAACATTATACACGTTGTATCTTTGGCTATAAATTGAATTTATTTGACTGAGCTGAAGTTCACTTACTACATCTCCCATTGAGTATGAATTCATTTCAATGGAAACTGAATTTCAAAGGAGAATCCAAATCCACTAAGTCCCCCCTAGACAGAGGAAGTCAAAGGAAGTCATGCATGTCGGTTGTCAGGTTTCATTGTTGTATCTCTATGTGAATACCTGCGTGTGTGTGTGTGTCAAATTGGATACATTTAAGGGTCCGTTGTCCGCTCTTAGTAGTCTACTATCTCAATGAAAGGTGTTCGCGATGATGAATCATTTTTCAACTGCATTAGTGATTCTCATTGGGATTTTGTTATTGATTTACTTTACGCAACCTTAAACTACCGTACCTAGCATGGAAAGGATGCTAACTTAATTTAAAACAGAAGTAAAAAAATAAAAAACCAAACATCGGAACACGACCGAGAACTTTATGATGAGGTGGAAATGAGTTGAAATTTAATACCGACCGGGATATCGGTTTCACATCTTCTCGGGGAACAGAGATAATTTCTCAGTTTCCCAGTGGATCATGTCTCGGTGTGATGATGGAAGTCGGAGTTTATTATGTTTTCAAAGTGACACCCGTTTTGTGCAGTATTATATGCATCCGCAAGTCAAGTTTCTGACAATTTACGCACAAAATTAGTTTCCGTCTTCTTCTTTGTTTTTATGCAGAAAATTAGGTTATAGGGAGGCATCGAACCGGTTTAAGAAATGTGTTACCGTGACGTGCTTCATACTCTTGCTTTATCCATATTTGCCCAGATGTTTCTTATGAATTCTGAAAGTGATCTTTATAGTTGGAAATTTGTGCTTTTAATATTGACTACTGGTCTTTGATTTGTTTTTATTGGAGGCTGTGTTCCCAATCTACCTAAAACGAATTGTACTTTGACCACAATGATGTACAAATCTTTTATGCCTATATCAAGCCTTTAATTGAGTGGAAGACTTGGTTGGACTCCTCTGTACGAAACTAAGTCATTCGTTGATTCCCTTAAATAGGTACATACCTACTTTGAACAAATGATAATTCTCTAAATTGAATTTAATCAAGTTGGATTTTGTTCTACATATATAGCTTCTGGATGTGACAGAAAGCTTGATAATTTACCAATATTTAGAGAAATGTTGGCTAGCATAAGTGTTTTTGTATTTTGTAGTGACAAGGACTTATATTTGAGAAATGGCATGTTAAAATGAAGTCCGGAAAAAGTATATTTTGGTCAAAAACGATCGCAAGAGGTAGGCGCGGCTTTTAAAAAAACACAAACTTCTCTTCTATGTTATGGATAAATATGGATATTTTGGATATACCTAATTTAGTGGTCCCGTATTGACTCGAAGAGGCTCTCACCAGCGTTAGAGTCATTTTGACTCCTTTTTGAACGCCTGGACTCCGGACTCATCTTTTTGAAAGTCAGTGAATTCGGGCTCATTTTAAAAATGCTTCCACTTAGACAAGGTGACGCGCTGTCATTTGAGTTTTGAATATCATAGGTACCTACTTTAGAAAATTGTACGAAACTCGCGAGCCAACACCAGTCCAAAAGACTGCAAAGCAAAAACTTGCATAATGCGACGAGATCGACATCATTGGCGGGACATAGCCAGCTGTCACTGGTGGTGAGTTTGCAAGTAGTATCAGTACAGAAGTGGTAAAAATGGGTTTAGCGGTGAATGAGCGCAAAACGAAATAATATGCTGTCAACAAGAAGGGACACACAATATCGACAAATCGGACAAAACGTCACGATAGACAGCTATAAAATTGAGTTAGGACCAATGTTGCCGCAGCTTTTTTTAAAAGTGTGACAAATTTTTTCAAAAAGTGTAACAAATGAAAAAAAAATGTAACAAACTGAAAAAAAAAATTTAATGATAAAAGCATCAACTCAAAAAAATCCATTTTGTGTTTAACAAATAAAAAAAACAAAATTATTGACCATCGAAGCAGATTTCTATTTCACAAATTTACCACGAGATGTCGAACATTGTCGCTGGAGACAGGAAAATATTATTGTATTTTCTCGTTCCCTCCCATTCCCATTCCCACTCGCAGGTTGACGTTTTGCACAACTTGTGCTCTGTGTAAACAAATACATTGACAGAGATTGGTAGAAGTTTGTTCGAAAGAAAAAAGTGCTGCCAGTTCAACTTTTCAATATTTTTGTAACGAGAAAAACAAAAAAAGATTTTAATGAAAAAGTGTAACAAAGCGAAAAAAGTAACAAAATTATAAAATAATTAAAAAGTGTAACACTTTTGTTACACTTGTATCATTGTGGCAACGCTGGTTAGGACTCGAGACCGTCTCCGGTGCTTATATGTATATCACCGCAATCCCCCTCTCTAACGTCAAAAGCTACGTTCAGTAGAAACATTTTTCTAGAGCAGTTCCAACTTTTCTATGGAAAATTAGGTTAGGTATGTTGGAAAATGTAAAATCTGTCAGTTTCTCTGCAACTAAAGGCAAGCTTTTATAGGCTCACCTATCTTTCTCGTGTCGTTTCTGAAACAAATAAAATTAGGACAGATATGCTTATCTATCAACAGAGTTCAACTTGAAAATAACACCTCTCCTATGATATATTGCAAAAGATGCCTCTTTGCAATGAGATGTCAACACAACATACACTCGTCTAGGTACCTAAACCCAGGCTTGCGTAGCTTATACCAACATCAACAACTAATTTTATTGACAAATTATGTAAATTGGACAAACATTCCTCTCTAATAACACGTGTAATGACTACACAAAGCCAAATTTGAAATAATCCAACGACTAACACCGCACAGCATCTATACATGCGCACCTATAATCGATTCCAGTTAGGTATACCTAGAGGTAGGCATACTCAGCCGCCAGTAGATATCAATTTATCTATCTCCACTCATCTGTCTATCAGTCCGTATCCGACAGCATTTTCGCCGTTGTTTTTCAATTGCGGCAGCGCGCAGACAGAAGAGTGAAAAGTTGTTGGTCACCGCAAAAGTTGAATTTGATTAACTCTACCCTCGACGTACTCGTACAAACACATAGAAATAGATGTACCCCTCCTCTCGTTTAATGCGGCTTCAATCCAGAGCCAGCGTCAGAGTCTGAGACCCGAGATACTCAAACTCGACAGAGATAAAAAAAAATATGGCCATACCAATCCAACAAATCAGACAGACAGACAGAAAAAAAAAAAAAAGAATACCTACCAACAGCACAAACAAAACTTTAATGATCACTTTAATGGAAAATGGAGAAGAATCACAGCTCTATAAGACACAGACAGTGATTCGGATTTGGATTCGGCGGAATCACAACCATCATCATCTTTAGAGCGGCGATAATTTTCAACAGCGCGCCGCCGCCACCACATCGTGTACATCTACATGGCATCGTGCTTATGTACAGAGCCGAGATTGGTCGCGCTCAGCATGCCTAAGTTGGTTGGCAGTGGCAGCCAGCTATACGTATCTAAATAATATCAACGAACAATTTATCTTCTTCTCTGCAGATACATTTTGAGCGAGTATCTGCTGCGTATACATAACTATATCTCGTTTTCTTCTCCACTGATCATTCATCGTGTGGCTGTGGATATAGCTATCTATTTATTCGTTGCTGCTGCTGCTGCTGCGCTGGGCGATGATGATGTTGTTGATGATGATGGCGATGGCGACGACGACCGACGAGAGCACTGAAAACTTTGGAGATAGCTGCTGCTGCGGCCAGGTTCGTTACGATTGGCTGGGCACCATCACAGCACAGTACCTAGCAACGGGTTAATCACAATGGTGATTCGATTCGGTTCTTTTTTTGTTTTTTGTCTCTAACCACTGGCTATATATGTATAAAAAGCATTTAGTCCTTAGGAGGGTCAAGAGCAAGAGCAAGAGCAAGAGCATAGGCGAAGCCGACCAGCAGATACATTTATTCTTTGTTCGAAAAAATGTACATAGCTATGGATACGTTGAAACGTAGCGAGATCAAAATTTGAGAACAAAAAAGCAAAATCGATTCGAGATATTTTTAGAACACGAATCCAGCGACAGTGAGTGATTCAGGAAAAACTCCCCCGACCGTAGATACTCGCACATGTACATAAGCGCGGACATGATTTAGGGGAACTGAAAGGTAAATATACCTACATCCTCGTGTGTACATTGTTATTTCCATTTTTATCTGCTGTTGAGTTTATGTGGAACGTGTGTGGTGGAGGAGTTTATCCCACCTGTGTGTATCTACGCAGAGAGCACACGAAATGGGGTTGAACTCTCAGTTTTTTTTCTTTCTTTCTTTTTCTTTTTTTTCCCGTTTTCGGGGTAAATATACCCGCCGTTTGTAATTAAATACGATTGCACATCCCTTGCGTCAAGTGTTTGCCTGTGCAGTCAACAATAGATGGGCCCAAAGTTTTGTATCCTTTCATGTAGGTACAAAGGGGCAAAGAAAAATATGTGCACAGATGTAGGCACTGCAGGGAAGTCCAACCCTTAGGAAAGCCACCCACGCAATTCTATCTGAATACACATAGGTATCTTATTTTGCAGGGAACTATCATGATTTCTTCTCTTAGACTTTGTTTGTACTTTTATGCGTGCGTGACTTGCGTGAGTAAGCTTTTTTCTTTAGAAGGGGCACAACATAATGTGTTCCTTCTGATTTGTGATTTTGTCGCTTGGTAGACAGTAAAGTCGAATAGTTTTCGGCCGATCGAAAGTGAAAATTGCATCCGCAATTCAATTTTTTATTAAATGATATAAATAATTTAATATATGGCCCAACAGGTCCGTAGAGCCTAGCTTCTCACAAGCATTCATGTTGTGTGTGTTTTAAATTTTTGGAAGGAACGGAAGGGATCTACGATTTTATGCCGAGTCCAAACCAGGGATGGAAAAGTTGATACAATTGTATCGAATTCGATACAAATGAGTTTGCTCGAGTACAAAAGTACAATTTGTCTTAATTCGATACAATTTATCCATCTGTATCTTTCGAATTATCTTGCAATTTGTAAAGCTTTTCCTAAGAAAACAATTAAAATAATCGAGATGATGATATCTTTATGTCATTTGGGAAGACATAAAAAAGAAAATTAATATTTAAAATCACTTCCTAAATTTTTTGGAGTACAACCGCTTCTGGTGTAAAATACTACAGGAAAATCTAATTCTATATTGAAATTTGTTTTTGAATTTGTTCCTAATGAAGAAAAGAATATTCAACAAATTAACAATGAATATAGAGCACTTGCGATTGCTAAATAATTCAGCAATTTAAATATTATTCAATTTGAGAACTTTGGGCTGAAGTAAATTCAATTAAAACGAGTGTAAAATATTTATTGCAAATATTTACAAAAATGCTCAAGCCGTTCTTGCTATTCCTCACTCAACTGCCGATAGGATTTTTTCTTACCAGATATTAATAAAGTCCAAATGTCGAAACCGACTTCAAGTCGACACTTGCTGGGCTTTGATTGAAACAAAAAAATTGATTAGAAACTCATCCTGTTCTAAGTTTCAAGTTAAGGGCAACATTTTGAAGATGAATGTGCAAATTGAGAGTATGAGCCCGGAAGAGCTCATAGATTAAAAATATAAATAATTTTTTTTGTAGGTATATAAAGGGTGATTTTTTAGCTGGTTTGGTTTTGGCAACACTGGTTTTGACAGCTGACGTGTGTTTAGTACCTTGTGTCACTGTCAAACAGCTTCAGTTTGGTTTGCAATTTAACCATGGATCGTCTTACAAATGAACAACGCTTGCAAATTATTGAATTTTACTATCAAAATTCGTGCTCGGTTCGAAATGTTCATCGCGCGCTGCTTCCATTTTATGATCGGCATTCTCGACCTTCTGAGCAGTCTATTCGGAAGATTGTGACCAAATTTCGCACCAAATTTACTTTGTTGGACATTAAACCACCAACACGTTTACGTACTGTGCGTAGTGAAGAAAATATTGCGGCCGTATCAGCTAGTGTGACAGAAGACCGCGAAATGTCGATTCGGCGCCGTTCCCAGCAGTTAGGCCTTTGTTACAGCACTACGTGGAAAATTTTGCGGAAGGATTTGGGCGTAAAGCCTTTTAAGATACAGCTGGTGCAAGAACTAAAGCCAGCCGACCTACCACAACGCCGAATTTTTGGTGAATGGGCTCTTGGAAAGCTGGCCGAGGATCCGCTTTTTTATCGAAAAATTGTGTTCAGCGATGAGGCTCATTTTTGGTTGAATGGGTACGTAAATAAGCAAAATTGCCGCATTTGGAGTGAAGATCAGCCAGAAGCATTGCAACAGCTACCAATGCATCCCGAAAAAGCCACTGTTTGGTGCGGTTTATGGGCCGGCGGCATTATTGGGCCATATTTCTTCAAAGATGATGCGAATCGCAGCGTTACTGTCAATGGTGAACGCTACCGAGCGATGATAACAAACTTTTTTTTGCCCGAAATGGAAGTTCTTGACTTGCATGATATGTGGTTTCAACAAGACGGTGCCACATGCCACACAGCACGCGAAACAATGGCGCAATTGCGAGGCGAGTTTGGTGAACAGTTAATTTCACGTTTCGGGCCGGTCAATTGGCCGCCTAGATCGTGCGATTTGACACCATTGCGATTTGACACCATTTGTGGGGGTATGCCAAGGCTAATGTGTATAGGGACAAGCCCGCTTCGATTGACGCACTGGAAGCCAACATCCATGCATTCATTCGTGAGATACCGGCCGATATGTGTGAAAGAGTATGCCAAAATTGGACTCAGCGGATGGGCTATGTGAGACGCAGCCGCGGTCAACATTTGCATGAAATTATCTTTAAACATTAAATTGCAAGGTTCAAACTATATCGATTCAAATAAATATTTCATTCATTTTTTTGAATTTTTTGTGTTTTTTTTTTTAAAAAAGTTCTAAACCTCTTAAAAAATCACCCTTTAGTATATATATCATAGCCAAGCTATAATATACTATGAAGTCATTAATGTTTCTTTATGTTAATGTTTTGTTAATTTATTTTTGTTTAAGTTTTTGAAAATTAAATATTTGGAATTCACTTCTGTATACGAGAAAATGTTTTCAATACAACTGGCTTCATTTCAGTACGATCTTACAACAGTTTTCAGTACAAATCGGAAATGGCATTTCCCATCCCTGGTCCAAACGGTCAGATGTTTGTCAGACGTTCGTGAGAGGTGGCGCAGTGGAAAAAAAACTTAAGATGGAATTTCGGTTTGTCGGGAATCGAACCTGGGATCCAACACACTAATTATTACTAATCCCCGACCTGTATATTTAACTACCCATATTTGGGAAATGAATTTGAAAATTTAATAAAGAGATTCACATCACGCATGCCGTGCGCAGCAAAACGGTGAATTGCTCATTTTATTATCAACAGCAAATGTCTTCGTTTATGTACCTTGATTTTTGGTTTAGTTCCATCTACGTCATCGCTTTTCTAGATTTTCATTTACGTGCTCAAAAATTGGCTCTAACCGATTGACGGAGTCTCTGCACTCTTTTGATAAGAAACAAGTAGGTATTGGTTGTTTAAAAACTACCGAAATATGAAGGTTAGATGCATACTGTTAAGAACAACAGACTTTATCAGTTGTTATCAACAATTTCTAGATTAATGTCAACCAGTATTAAATTCTACGGAGCTAGCTTGTTATTTTTATTTGCGACCGAGAAAATTTGGAGAGGAAATTGATAAATCGTTTATTTTTAACCGAGTTTTCTTAAACAAGTTGATTCGGTTATTTTTAATCAACTAACTCTGGAGCTATATAAACAGTAATACTTGGTTTTTAACCGAAAGTTTGTTGATTTGAAATGAGTGATTTTTCTGTCTGTACTCGTTGACGAAGTAGGCGCGTCCTGTTCCTAATGCGACATGGCACAGTTTCACAATCGCATCTGTTTTCTGAGAAGATATTTTGTATTGAAATGAAAAGGTAGAGACCATATTCTGGGGCTTTAATTCTATTTATTTCATTCGGGTACCCACATCGACCCTGTGACCAGATGGCAGCTAAGGCTTTTTCATGCCTTTTATGCATTATTTCATTAGCTAAGGCTTTAAGGCTTGTTTTTCTTATTTCAAATATTTTTCTAATTTTTTTTTTTTTTGATTCAACATCTGACTTATTATTTTTTTAATGTATGATTTCAAGGACCAAGACTATCTGCTGGACTTAAAACTATGTTTTTTTTGTTCAATACTTTGTACCTAAGAATTTCTTCTGTGATTCATAATTTAAATGTTATGTTAATTTGTGTGTTAAAATTTTTATATATTGTTCCAGTTTACCTAAAAAAAATATTTAAGGCATTATTTTATTGAAAAAGGCATCTGTTTTTTTCTTAAGTAAGGCATTTTTTCGTCAAAATTGGTTGGCAACGCTGCCTGTGACCCATGGCTCGTACGCCGTACCCTTTACATTCGTTGCTGTGAAGGCGGAACTGTAGGTATGAACTGACCTGGGGCCTGTAACACAATGCGATAAGTGAATTTCGACAACTTGTAAAAAATTGTGTAACACAAAACAGCAAGTTCGTGAACATACTGCGACAGTTGTCGCTATGAAAGATAACAAGTGGGAAATTATATAATTTCCCTCTTTCTGTAATACCACACGACAAATGTCAAGAAACACTTGAAGAACTTTGGTTCAATGATGACAGGTAATTTTAATATTATCAAAAGCTGACAAGTGCATTTTTAATGTAATACCTTTGGTAAAAGCTGAATTCAAATACAGAAACAAAATAATATATAATTAAAAATGTACTTTTTCGATTCCGACTTTGATATTGACGGTTATAGTGAGAACAGTGAACCTCGGCACAGGTTGAAATTTTTTTAAGCCAAGAATTAATTTTCATATAAAGTTCAGCTTCTTTTCCCAGTTTCGAGACCTATATTTATATTTTGAGCCAACTATTGAATCGTTCGTTATTTTTATAGGTACCACTGGAGTTGACAATGAGGCTTTCGCTAAATTGTCCCACTCATATTGAAAACTGATCGAAAAAGTGCCTAGTTCAATAATTTACAACGTCGTCGGAAGTTCTGAGGATCCGAAAAAATATCTTTTTACTTATACTGACTTACTTAGGTGTCGCTACAGTCTGGGGTGCACCTGGGGCCTCAATATATGCGCGATCTTTGGCTAACTGCTTCCAGCTGCGCATTTCAAATTGATTGAATTCCACTTCAGCGCGCCACCTTCGGCGATGTCTTCCTCTACTGCGTTGTCACTCCGGGTTGGAATCGAAGACTCTTCGGGGCGGAACGTTGGTGACGATTCGCTCTACACGTCGCAGTCAACTTAGACGACTGATGCATAATAGTTAATCGAAATTCTTCAAATAAGGCGCCGGTCATAGTGATGTGTACTGCGTCTCAATAGTAATAATTCACTCGCTTCTTACATGAGAATGTTTTCCTAGTCGAGTCGTCTAGTTATCTCCCCCTGTGGTATCACAATAGACGTCTAAATTTAGCCCAAGTCTGTCTTGACTATGCCAAGGTAGCCCCTAACCTAACCTTACATAGCCTATGTAAAAGTTATTTATTCTCTCTCACGCTAACTCAAAGATGAGACCAATAAAATGTATTCCTATCCGAACTTAGCAACGAAGCCAAATTTGGCTTACCTATGCGCAAAAATTGCGTTTATATAATAGAGCGGATTGTTTTAAGCAGGGGAACTCTTAACCTAGTACGCAAATGTTAAAGCGAGTGTATGTGCAACTAAAAAAATTGCTCCGATCAATGCACCATCGAACTGCTTTTACGCCATCCTTGCGCGAGCCGAGTCGAGTGAAGGCGTAGAAAGAAAACGTGATGTCTTGACGAAAAATAAATTGATTAGTCTTGCGTCTTGGCCCGCTGTTCCAATATTTTGTTCGGTAAACAAAAAAATCACTCACAAACCCTCAAAGGCAACCATTGTCATGTGGCCACCAACCATATTTGATCTACAAAAATTGTGCGTCATGATCCATTCAATCCACCGCCGCGCCTCTACCTGTATTATGCTTTCGGCAATTCTATTTAATTTACCAATTTATAACTGAGCGACAAGACTATTTCGAAACTCACTTTTCGCTTACTGAGTTAAAAAGATCCAGAAAACATTACAAACAATGCAAGGATTATTGACCCCTCTTTATGTATCTGTATGTCGACCAGACTCTGATACAAATTATTATTTTGAATATCCGAGCGAAATTGTATAGAGACGTCAAATAACAAAAAAAATATTTGCCCCGTTGATTGCAGTTTTTCGCTTAGTCCGCAAAACCACGGAACATATTTCGATATTCTTCTGTGTGCCTTTGTATCTACATCTAGATTTCAATAGCTTGCACCGTCGTCATCAGAAATACGGTCATATTGTCCGAAAGTTGAACGACATAAAATTATGCGAACGCACTGGCGACATTTTTGGGTCATACCTGCTCGTATTAGTTTATGTTGCCAGCAATTATTGTATTTTGAAAGTTAACAGTGCTTTGTTGTTTTGTTCGATGTTTTGCATCGTTCGGTTTCAGTTGAGAAGGGAGTAGTTAAAAGTTGACATCATAAGAACAAGTTACATCTAATAGCAAATAGAAAATCTCAGACTACCTAGATACTTACTTTTTGCAACATTTTATGCCGACCTATTTAGCGGAGGGCTATTTCTACGGCGAAAATGCCCCCATCATTATTTCTAATTATTTATTTCAGCAAAAACACAACGGCAACTATACACACTACACCTACAAAAGCACTACAGAAGCAATATCAATTAGGCAATGATCACGAAACCGAGATAAATTTATGAACGTGACCAAGATTTCGATAGACAAAAATGCGCGCCCGTTTTATTGCTCGCGGCGGCAGAGACTGCACGTTTGGTTGTAAAAAACTAAAATGATTCTGTCTTAACTTCATAATAATAATTTGAGTCGTTTCAAATGCTCTTACTAATATTTTTATTAAATTTGCGCTTCAACAATTCAAGTTATCTCACTTTAGAGTCTGTATGCAAGCAAGAGTTAATTTGCATATAAAATAGGTACACGTATGTCAGGTTCAGGTCAGCGCACAAATTCCACCCCTATCTCGAGTGAAACGAAAACATTCGTCTTTTGTTTATACGGCGCCGATCATTAATCGTTTGGTCACATGCTACAGAAATGAAACCAACAACGCAATGCTCTGGCATTGCACCTGCCTTCATCATCTCTGTGTGTGCAGATGTAATTAGGTAATAAAATAAGAGCAGGAAAAAAATAACAGCCGAGGGTAAACAATGTGCAGACGTTTTTTTCTTTCTTTCTTTCTTTTTTGAGAATAGTGCTGATGTTTTATTCTATGGATCTACCTATTGATGATATGTCCGAAAGAATCAGTTCTATTGTCAAATTCGAATCGAATCGGGTCGAAATCAAATCGATATTCCTACGTTCGAGTTGGGATAGAGGTTCTGTTTTTTTTGTATATTCTCTGGCTTTGTTCGGATCGAATAAATTTGGGCGTAGTGTTATAATAACATAAAAAGCTGCTGACAGCGTTCATAGAATTTTGAATTTGAAATTATTTATATTCGTGTGGATAATATTTTTTTTTTTAATATGTGTAAATTTGCTTAAAATATTAATGAAAAATTGTCAATGCAGAATGGTTGCATGAAAATAAAAACCTTTTGACGAAACCCTTATCAGTTATTTAAGAAAAATTAACCCATGAAATCGATCTTAGTGATATCGAAAAGAGGTGAATACATAACCATGTTTGTCCCAATATGTTTTTTATTTGTTAAACATCTCCTGAAGATAGTTTGATTTATCAAACAAATCAAATTATTCTCCTTTTAATAATTTATAATAACTAACCAATGGTATTCAGTAATATAAAAATGTGGTATTCCCGAACTCTATCACTTTGCCCCACGGTTGCCGAGATTGGCAGCATTTATTTTTGTATTTTTTTGTATGTGTTTGCATGTCACACGGATTCTTAGTTGACATAAAACCGATAGAAAAACAAAATGGCGAATTTGAAAAAAAAATTAAATTGCTAGCGGCAAGAGGATTGCGAGTTGGGGGTCTCAGTATGATTTGTCTATAGTATAAACTTCTGGACAGATTTCGAAGAAACCTTCTTTGGAATATTTGTTAAGACTCCATAAAAGCTTAAGTTCATTTGTTGGCGCGCCTACTTTTTAAGAGCGTATCCGACCAACCTATATTATTTCCCGAACCTCATCGTTGCTTACCATTGCTCAAAAAGTTCTTAATCAATGCCTACATACAAAGAAAAAAAATACAACTTATCTTTGAGAGCCACACTTCCTGAAATTATTTAAGTTATTAATCAATTTTCTGATTCTTCTAAGAATAAGCATGAGCACGAGCAAATTAAGTTTATTTATCAAATTGAAAGATATCAGCAAAGATTTTTATTGATCATTCTCCTTTGGGGTAGTGAGCGCACATCGAAAACACCGAGTATGTCGTTTTCTCTGTTGGAGCGGAACGAAAGAGCAGTTTGCGATGTGCATTTATTGTAATCCCCATCGGCAAAGTTTTTCTGAGGAAATGCACAGATATGGCTACAGCGTTGCCACTCAGTCAAAATATTTCTCCCCACATAATTCTGAAAAACCCCCAGATTAGGCTATTTTTTCCAAAAAAAAAAAAAAGAAACCCAACTTTTTGTCATAATTTTTTGAAAATGTTTTACGTACGACTTAAAGTATAAATTTCGAATTTTAAACGCGAGCATGCAAGCTTAGTTTTCCGAATGCAAAAGTGTGAGTCAGATAAAAACTACGCAAAATGTCATCGCAGGTTGCATTTCGAAACCGCAGTTTGAAGTTACCCAGCCCTTTCATGGCGGTGACCACGCAAGACCTGAGCTATTAGCGATTTTCTTATAGGTAGAGCGGGGTCGGTCAATCGCTCTGACGCTTGTCGCTCACTGCGTGGCAGCTCCCTTAAGTTTAAGTTACTCAGCGTTTCTTACGTTGGCAGAAAGCCTGTAAATTTAATTTGTCTGTGGAAGTACATTTTGAGGTTACCAAAAAGAATATCATAACAAAATGCAAATAAAACTGAATTTTTAAATTTCGCCCCAAACAATTTCTCCCCGTTCAACGACCAAAAAAAGCCCTAAATCTATGGGGAAAGCCCCCAAACTTGAAACCCTAGATAGCTAATAAGACAACTGGAAGTGTGGTGGTATTTAAACTGATTGAGTGCAAGTGTTTGACAAGTTTTGTTTTGGACAAAACGCTCTATTTTGTGTGAGTTTCGTCAAGTTGAACGAAAACATGTTACATACTCATACAATCTTATTTTTTTAAGTTTTTGCTCAGAGTTCAGAGGATTCGTCAGGTCTTAGACGACTATGTTCAGCATTGACTGAGAAATTGTAATAAATAAATTTAGAACAGAAAAATGCTTTCGTAGCAATAAAATTAATTTCCACTTTCAGTCTTCAATTCGCAACTCGCTTAGAAGATTACGAAATTTTATTCTGACGCACCGAAAAAACTGTAGCCGCCATAAAAAAAATTACTAATTTGTCTATTTGTATCGATCGCAAGAGTTTGACCTTTTACCTTCCACTAATGGAAGATTTTACGACAATATATCGGATCCACATAGTACAACTAAAGCTGAAGCTATACAAGATCATGGTATACGTTGAAATTTCCGATCCTTATTTCAATTGAAAATCGTGTTTAGTAATGCGACTCACTTTTGCCTCAAGGGGTGTCCATAAGACTTATTTACAACCACAAACCTGATGCACTGTTTTGTGTTGTATTCACTTTGGAGTACTTCATAATTTGTTCGAAAATACGGACGACATTAGGTGCGAGTAATTTGGGCCTGCCATTAACGAACTGAGGACTATATGCAGCGGTGACATTCTATTGCGAAATGAGTCTCTCGCAAACTACCTACCAATCCGAGAACAATATTGAAATATTGCTGAGACTGCATCCCAAATGGTCGAAAAAGTGGCCTAAATATGTCGTACCTATAGTCAGAAATATGAGCGAAAGCCTGGTTCCGCATTTCGTGTGCACAAATAAATTTGCTTTTATAACATATTGAACATAATTCGTGCGCACGAAAACGTTTGACCGTTTCGCCTTACAGAATCAGACCCCTGATGACAGCGATCGTTGTTGAGAGTTTTTTGAATCCAACTCAATTCCTGTCGTTATTATTGGCAAAAAGTTTTAGCTCTTTAAAAGCACACCTTGTGTATACGACTGAATTTCTATGCGCTAAAAGAGACTCTTTTGTAAAGAAATAATTGTCATAGGTAGGATTGACACTCCATTTAGGACCCTAGACCTAGTTAATTACATCCGTCACTCAACGTACAATTTTCGTTGGTCAATGAACCGAAACTGGTATAGGTATCAACATTTTTGATTTGAGAATGCAAGTGTTGGCAATGATGTAAGAAAATATTTATGGAGAGTAATATTATTTTTACGCTGAATGACTTGATTCTTAAAAACGAGCTCATGCTATGAAAATTAAAAATTAAAGCAAGAACTTTTAGCTTCCAATTTTTAAAAAAACTCAATATTCTTGGTTTTTTTTTCCTGAGTTATTGCTGAACCCGAACGCAAATGGCCGAGTTGTGCAAGTGACTCTTTAAACTCTGAGAAATGTTGCTTCCTGAAAGAACTACACAATTTCCACTCACTCCACTCTCAGTTTCGTAAGGAGAATTGACCCATCTTCTGATATTCTGACCTGTCGCATTGCCATGTACCATATCCCCCTGTAGGCTATACCAAAACACAATAGAAATTAGTTAAACATCCGGTCTTAGCAGGTTCCCGCAATAACTCCTGCGTAGCTAGCCGTGGTTTATGCCGTTGAGCCCTTGATCCACCACAGACTGTAAGCGCAAAAAGTAAGTAAGCCTTGATTTATATTTTTTTCTAAGAATTAATATATTGACAAGCCTCCATCAGTCTAATGGGCTACTCACCATTTTTTAGATTCATTCGTCTTCCTACCGTCAAAATGAAAAATCCATTCGTAAACATATTCACTTAGAGTGATGCAAAACACAAAATAAACATAACCTGACCAATCAATTCCATAATTAAATCTGTATAGGTAGGCACATCTGCAAAATTACCCCTAAAGCTTAGCACTCACCTCAACCCTTTACCAATGCCTATCTATCATTTTAATCACCACCTTCACAAATCATAGGTAGGTACAAATCGCTGGAAATAATATTTCCGCTATATACAGCTCGCAGATGATTACATAAGCCACCCCACCATCCACCAAGTGCCACCCTCACAGAACTGTATCTACCCACAAACCCTCTGTGCAAGTTTCTTCTTTTTTTCCAATTTGGATGCGTCATTCTGCAGATGGCTTTGTGTCTCAGTATCACAAAAAAAAAAAAAATAGAACAACCTACCTGCAGGTGGAATAGTTCCCCCCTAATTGGATTTTCCACATCGATTCTAAGAAAAAATCTATGGCGTTTCTGTTGGTACTAGATACGAACGGCCAACGTGTGTGTTGTTTCTGTATTTTCCGACGAGAGAAATCGATCGATAGAGTAGACACACTCGGTCTCTCACGTCTCACCCGCCGCCACCGGATGGCAGCAGTAGGTATACATTTTTTTTTTCTTTTCTGTTTTGTATATTCTCCCCCAGAAGAGAACTTTTATCTGCAGATACATATTCTATATCTACTGCTGAGCTGAGAAGGGTGAGATACATGCTCCCGAAAGCCATCAGGCAGCAATAGACCAATCGTGGTGGCCTGCTTCTTTTCTATTTCCTGCGAGATACTCTTCTGAAGCCCAATGAGAGATCGTTTCGTTATTCTCAAAATATATCTTCTTCTCTATACTACACAGCCGCCCATATGCTTAGCTCTAGGTATATAGTATGTACCTGCTCTGCTGGTACTCTGTTGAAGTGATTTTTGCGCATTTCCCAAAAGATTTCCTTCCATTCTTGCATCCTTTTCACTCCCTCATATTTTCAGATGGATTTTGCCTCAGAAAACGACGACTAAATCCAAACAAAAAAAAAAAAAAAACAAACACAAGGAAAACTCTGGGAGAAAAATGAATATTATCCTCTCGTTCGCGCGCACTTCTCTTCTTCTCGTTGCAGGGTTGGTTTTGGCAGAAATTCAAGAAAATCACCCTCTAAATTTACATATTCCCTCTGAATAAAAGTATCTATGTACAATTTGTCCTCCATCCATCTACAGAAAAACTCTGCATTGAAATGGTTTTTCATTTTTTCTCTACATTTTTCTTTTTCATTTTGAGTCGTTTTTATCTGTGTTTCCTATGCGATATTGTGAGTTAGCATAAATATCTTTCAGTGCTTTAAGTAGAACGCCACAGTGTGAATTTTTATTACGACGACAATGACGACGGTCGGACCCTATGGCGACGACGTGTATTTCGCAGCGACCAAAGAACCATCAGCAGAGTGGCTCTGCCTATACTGGGAAAGCCCCAATTTTTCGTTTACCCTCGATTGGTCGCCATGGTGATGGTGATAAAATAGATTTTCCCAGACCCTCTGACTCTGCCTCTGCCTCTGCCTATAGATACAGATACACACTTTAGATACAGAGCAGGTGGTGTGCGCTGTGTTACATACAGAGGGTGGAAAAAAAAAATATGTCCTCAGCCCAGGCATGTAGTGCTGGATAAATATTTAGTCACTGCCCACCCATCCACCCACCCATCCACCACCCGTGCAACCCATCGTTGTCATCCAGCGACATCGTTGTAGATGAATTACAGCAGTGCTTGTCAATTTGTTGTTGTTTTTTTTCTTTTCGTGAAGGATAACCGAAATAACAACATGGTGGCCGGACGGACGCACACAGCAGGTGAAATGAAAAATCTTTGGAATGGCCGCACGGCAGCAAATACTACACACAAGGACGTGTAGGGTGGGTGCATTATTATTGCGATGAAAAGATCCATCAGCCACGTGGGAGTGGGTGGAGTGGCTTTACGTGTATACCTACACTCTGTCCCTTGAGGGAGAATTATGTACACCTACCAGTCAGTGGGGAAGGGGGTAGAATATTAGATGACATTTTACTTCCTCGCAATCGTAATGATGGTGTTAGTGCATTCCCCTATAACATATTCCATTATCTGTTAATTTAGATGAGCCACTTTTAACATACTCGTATCGATCGCATGCGCAGCACATTCAAAGAAGATAGTTTGTAATTAAATCATAGAACATGTACCTGTATCTATATTTTTTTCCACATAATTCTGCTGGTGGTAGATGCGGGAAATATTGAAAACAAAGATGATGTTTCGACCAGAACACCTGTTCTGACTTGCTTGTGTGGAGTCGAGTATTTCTGTAAATTGCTCTCTCCTCTTACACGACCCTGATGGTCGGTATGACATTATTATGAGTTGCGATGCGAGTTGGTTCTTTCTTTTGTTCTTCGTTGCGCGGTTGTTTTTACCTTTATTTTGATGCTATTTCACTGAATTTCACCCCCAAAGCATGAACCCCTCGTTGTTGTTTTTGCTTTTTCGTTCAGTCTCTCTCTCTCTCCCTGGCTTGTGAAAGTATCTCTTTCCTCTATATATGTAGCGTAAAATGTTGTTATATTTTTTTTTTTTTCGTTATCACGGTCACAACAGCGATTGCGATGCGGGGGTGATGACAATGTGTAGGTAATAGGGTGGAAAAACAAACATGGACATGATTGGGAAAATTGATTTTAAGGCAATTAGCCAGAGGTATAGTCATTTGATAACTAAATCTATGCATCTGTACTGTTCTGGGGGGATTTTTAGTGCCTTACCAGTGTAAAAATGCTGCGTAATCATATATGTTGCCTTTGGGGGATTATCGATAAAGTCGGTAAACTAATGAATCGGTTGCTTGAACTTTAGAACTTGTCGATTTTTTCTTTGTGCTGCGTCCGTGACTCAAGCGTTTAAATGATTAGACAAGCTTATTAAATGATTCTGCGGACTTATCTAATGCAGAGGACAAGTCATGAGTTACCGCAAAATGTAAGATTACGCGCCTTGTCATACGATCGAATATCATTGGTAAAAATAGTCGCCTGAGATATTGGTTTGTAATTTTTATTTTTATTTTTCTTATGTCCAACTGTCTTGGGGATTGACTGGCTATCGATTCGGCGACGATGAGTCGTTGCGATCTCCTGGAAAATTCGAGGGTTTGTGCATTTCATTAACGAATGCATATTTTGTTTGCTGAAAGAGATCACTGGGGTGGACTTGTTTGAATTTTCCCCAAAACACTCAGAAAAATATCGCAGCCTATATTCTAGTCCGATCAGGCTTATTCTTGATTTTCTTCACTCTCACGTGCTCAATCTCAAAGTAGATTCTTAAAACAATAACAAAAATCTAAAATCAATCTTTTTATTATTAAATCAAGCCTATGCAATATTAAAATCTGAATCAAATCACCTATATATTTTTTTTTGCATACAAATACAGGATCGAACAAGAATTATGCTCGCATACCAATTAAGATCTAAACGATCATGATATACGAATTTATATTTTCCAATCAATGTAAGACTTGCATTATGGATATAAAAATTTCATTCATTCCGATCGATATCTCGTACAGTTTACGTGTTTCAGTAGTTAAGTGTTGTTTAAGTGGAGAGTTGTAATTAAGTGCATGTGATAACAAAAATGGTGGAATTAATAATATTAATTTAATATAAATACAATTGTAATACAAAATATGTCTGATTTTAATAGTCCACCCCTACATTTGTGTCCGTTAAATAGTGGAAAGACATATCTTAGACTTAAGTCCATTTAAGCATTTGTGCTTCAATAAATAAATATGATTTTTAAAAAAATAAATTGTTTTATTTTCTTAAATAGGAAAGTGACGGAGTTGAAAACAAATTCGACAAATAAAACTGTGCAATCTTAAACTGGGACATGACATTCTTGAAGCATTCCAAAAAATGTAATATAAGAATAACTTTTTCTTATTTAAATTTTTGTAAGTTTTTTTCAAGAGTTATTATTCGGGGTTTTAGAGAGCAATATTCTACTACTAGTAAATAGGTGCAAAATAAGGTGATTTTGAGCTTAGTTTAAGCTCACATATTCTTCATTGCGTTATGTTTAAGAATACATTTGCTCAATTAAAGTTTACAACGATTTAAAATCAAGTTGTTGCATTCTTCGAATGAAAGGATTTTGAGCTTTATTTAAGCTTTCCCGTTCTTAATACTGTTACAGAACATTCTTAAAATAAGAATTAAAAAACATACTCAAAGTAAGATTTTTGTATTTGGTTTAAGAATTTTCGAGCTTTACAGACTTTCGTCGGCGGATTGACTTAATCTGACACTGATTATCTCGATTTTATCTCATTTTTTTCCTGAGTGTACGATCATCATTTTGCTTTCGAAGCAGTGTCTAGAACACGGGTGTTAGTTAACACATGCTAGGGACAGGTTCCCACGTTGTATATGATTTGACACAATTTCGGGTTCAACGACGGCCAAATTCTCACTCACTAGTAATTGAGAAGCTGCTCCTGAGTGCAAAACTTTGAAAGCGAAAATTTAAATATTCCAAATTGCAATAGATATTTGTTTCATAAAAGAGAAAACATTTTTTTCCAATATTTTTGCTTTGTAGCAAAGCTTAAAGTGTTGCACTTGATATTTTTGGCCATCCTGAAGACAGAACTACTTTTTGGAGGTGCAGGGAAATAACTTCACGGGCAATAACTTCACCTTGAGTGGGAAATAATTTCACTTTTTTTATGTGAAGTTGTTTCAATAACTTCACTTTTTTGTGTGAAATAATTTCTCTTAACATGCGACGATAATATGCCCACAATTGCTCACCTTCAGTGGGCAATAACTTCACAAAAAAAAGTGAAGTTATTTCTAACTCGAGGTGAAGCTATTTCCCATGTGAAGTTATTGCCCGTGAAGTTAATTTCCTGCACCCATTTTGGAGCACGAGCTCGGACCATATGAATGCTGATTTATGAACGTGAACAATATTCATTGAAACTGCTCTCAGCTGAAAGGAGAAGCCTGTCACTGATGGTGATGACTAACTTATCTTCCTTGAAAAACGCTTCGCAAAAGTTATATACACCATTTACAAAGCAGTTTTGCCAAATTTGTATATATGCCATCTGAATTTTGCTAGCCCCTATACCTACGGTGACCATCAGTTCATTATAATAATGAACAGTTCTGTATTTGAAGACGATGCTCATCATCGTAAATGTTCTGTATTTTAGAAGTCGTTCATTACGACTATTCGTTCTGTATTTCAGTGAAGCTTTAAAAAAACGATAACGTAAACATTACGAAAACCAAAATTTAATGGGCCTTACCAATAAACCTTTTTAGTTTCGACTCAAAATTTTAGTTGCTCACAGTGGATATATTTTCTATACAAATTTCGCAACTGTGAGCTTGCGTCAATTAAAAGTCGAGACTAAAATTTGTTATTAGTAAGGCGCAATGAACATAATGATAATGCTAAAGTACTATAAATTCTTGAACGAGCAAACAACTAATCTAGTACTAAAAAATGTGTTCCATTTAAGGTTTTTTTAGAAAAAATTGAGTAATTGAAAATTGTGTCGAAATTTTTGTCTTTTTCTATTGTTCATGATTTGCAATTCTAAAATATGTTCACCGTGCTGACTATAACAACTATTAAGAAATTCGATTAAAATACGCACTTTAACCAACCAGTCGGAGTCAAAAAACTAAACTAAAAGCGCAAAATTTTTTTTTCATGGAAAACTAAGAGCTAAATCTAAAATTCTTATAAGGAGATTATTAGATTTAGGATTTTTTTTTGTTTATTGTTTTCATAAGCAATCAAGTATTTATTTAATTATACAAAATATTTTTTAGATTTTGCACTCTAAACGGGGATTCATAAGAATTGTAGGCCGATGCCATGTCAAAGTTTAATACCAATATCTTTCCGTGTGGAGTTTCCACATACACGTTATAATAATACACTAGCATACCCGTGCGAGTGCGAGAACTCTCGCATGTAGTTCTTATATGTACATAGTATAAAATTTAACTTTTTTGAATTATTAATATTTTCAAAAAGCAAAAATGTGTAAACCAACTCTCTTTCTTTTGACACTTCATTTGTTAAGATTGATTGAGTGTGAAAACAGGAAAACTACAGAAATAATAGAGGGGATTTGCAAATAAAAAGAGCTAGAAATTCCGCTAGGTGCTAAAACTTTTTAAAGCGCGCTAAACATACTAAAAAAAGCGCCAGATCTAGCGCAGAAAGCGCTAAAATGACAGCCCTGTTACAAATTCGTCAGTGTTGCCTTCTGGTGATTCTCCAAAACCCGATCCACTTGACGACTTTTCGAATTATGTTTCATCGAAATTATTGGAAAACAACATTTCCTTTCGCAGAACAAAAAATCGCACCTGTACTACCTATCAGCAGTCAATCACGTCGAAACCATTCAACTTATTGCAGATAACCCACAAACACGTTATCGGGTGCACAATAAATTCGTCAAACTATTTCTCAGTCGTATGACATGAAATACACACAGTCAAAACGGGCATCACAGGAGTGCTGCATCATCGCTGATCTACTACAATTCTGCGCCAATTGAGAATATGTCTAAAAAAATATCACACATTGACGCCAGCAATATAATATTTGCTTAGGAGCTGTAAAGTTTTTGCGGAAATTCAGCAATAGAGTCTGGTAAAACCCCGAAACCCCACCTTATATCGATATCCAATTGTATACACTGAGTTATCGCTATAAATATAAATGGTGCGAAAGCAAAGTCGAATTTCTCAAGAGCGTTGACAACTTTGTTTATTTCCGTTGAACTCGAATAGTCAGCAGCGGTGCTTAATCTCTTGGATCTTACCAGCTGAATTTCAGCTCGTCGATAAGAAAACTATATAGCAGTATTCTCTTGAGTTTCTGTCAAGGAAATAGTGATGTTCTACTTACTGGCCCCCTAATCGAGGACATGTGTCTTGTCTATACCTACTTGGGCACAAATTTATTGGTGTTATAAGAACAAATACTAATAAAAGATGCACATGACACGGTTGAAGATATTTTCAAGTACTTGCACATCATGAGAGTACGGCTGGTTGTGCTAATGTCATCAATATTGTGTATATTTTTATGACACTCGTATATTCCGATCAAATTGTGCGGACACCATTAAACACTTGACGAACAACACGTACCGTACGAATATGCGGAATCTTTTCAATTTTCTATCTTTGATTCTAACAACACACAGAAAAGAACAAAAAAAATAAATAAAAGATTAATTTTATATCTTTACAATTTTATTTGTTTGCGTTTTCATTCGAAAAGCATCAATCACCTATAGATACACATAGAAATAGAGATAGATTACTTTGAATTGTTTTATTATCTTATACAAGAGTGTGCGAAGACATCTTTAAGAGTTCCACAATAATAAATATAATGAACATGAGTTTTGCAAGATTACAAGTGCAAATCGAAAGAAAAACAACTCAACGGTCAGAGTCTACAAACTACAAATATGAATGAAGTACATATATGTATCTATGTATCTCGTCGTTGAGCTTTTTACCTTCTATTTCTTTAAAGTTGCTTTATCAATTCCGTGACAATTTCTTCGCCAATTCAATAATGTTTGCAGACGATTTATTTATTGGCGATAAATCGCTGAATGAGACAAGCGGCTTTATCTACTGATTTGGGTGGGTATTTTCGAATTTATTTCGAGATGGAAGAAGTAGTTTTATCATCACATTTGACTTTTCTAGGACAGAAACTGTGTTTGGCTAATATGGACTTACATATCATCAGTTACTGAACCAGATAGTGCTGAAGACAAAATTGACACATACATAGTTGTGGTTCGTGGATCGTTTTGTAAAAAAAAAAGTTAATGGGTAGGTAAGTAAAGTTTCGAGTCCATGATAAGCCCCTGTGATGAGTTTCGTTCGACTTTGAATTCGGATTTCTTTTCTGTATCTTTCTCGTTATGTATGTTAAAAATATTCGTACTCGTAATTTTAACCGAAAACAATGCCCCTTAAACCCGTAAAAATCGAAGCTTGTGCAATGATGTCGTGAGGAAATCAAGGTAGTACTTTGAACACAGCGCGAGGTATCGCTCGGCTGTTACTTTGTGCATAGGAAGACATTCCAGGCAATCAAAAAGTATAAGAATTAGCAGGAAATAGTTCGACATCTGTCTATGAACAACCTTATTGATCCCTTTGTAAGTATCCTGTCTTACTCGCACAAGTCTTAAGTGAAATAAACGCGAACACTGATGTGGGAAAAAAGCAGAATTTGAAAATTCACCGCTTCGAATCTACTACAATTAAATTTTTGATTGTAAAAAAATACGTTCTAACAAATTGTTACAGTTTCGTACAGGAGACTTCGTTGAAAGGTTTTTTTTTACGTTTATTTATAAAAAAATAAGGAAATATATAAAATATCACCTGAAGTGTTAAACTTGTCAAAATACCTACAATTTCAAAAGGTTTTCAGGACTATACCTATACTACGTAGCAACCCTATTGTTTGCCACTGACGTTTTCGAGAAATTTAAGATTTTAAAAATGCTGGGGATTTGCAATGAATACTCCATTTGTTGTTTATTTGTTGGTTGCAACTCAAATCCTAATGCATAACTTAAGAAAACAGTTTTTTTATTAGTAAAATCCGATGCTTTGAGTTGTACAGGAATCTATAACATTTCTGTTGTCAAAGCAACTATCGAGTAAATGGGAACGTTCAAGATGTTAAGTCTGACAGCTGTCTGACTAGATGAGTTTTGATTTGCTGAAATCGGTCATATGAGCAGCTGTTTCAGTTGACGTATATGGAGGGGTAGCCGACTTGTCTGGTCCAGAAATTCGTGACTGGGTACTAAGTTGACAGTTCGCATATGTGACTGACGTAAAAGTGGCGTTCTCGACCAACCTTGTTTTTGACCTCAGTTTACAATATTATTGGGGACGTGCATCTTTAAGTGTATGCGGCTTAATAAGTCTTGACTTGATGTGCATCAGATTTAATTGGCCTAGATCAGTTACATGAACAGTTTTTTTTTTAGTTGAGGGGTTTTAGTCGATCTAGTCGACAATTTCGTGACTGGCTACTAAGTCGACAGTTCGTCTATGTAGCCGACGTAGGAAAAGTGCCGTTACCGATCTAGTTCTTGCTTTCAAGGTACATAAATTATGCAGACCAATCTATAGTCGAGTAAAGATAACTATGTTTTTGACTGTCACAATAAAATTTTATAAAACCTTTCGAAACGCTGTTTTCGCGCAACCAATAAACCGAGAGCGGTTGTAGACCTCGCATCACTTGAAATTTTAGGATTGACACAAGCCTCGGAAACTGGATAAACCATTTTTTTAAAAGGCGTTAATAATTCACAACTTGGCTGATGTAAGCTGAAGGCCTGTATAGTATTACAGCGCAGCAATGGTGCTATAAAAAGCCTTTTTATATCTAAGGACGGTACATGATCCGTCAGAACGCACCTATCAACTTAAGCAATGGTTTGTTAAACTTCGAGTTTGCTGCTCCGGCTTTTTTTTTTTCAGGGCGAAGATTGCGTGATATTTTACAGATTATCAAAAACCTCTCAATTCGAGAAGACCTCATTTTTTATTCTTAACTTGTTTTCTGAAATCACAGAGTGGGGCGGCTTGATCGACTGATTGGGCACATTCATGAATCTAGTTATCTTAAGTCGACTAGATTGGTCTGGATGATCTGTAACATGAACGCAAAAACTAGATTGGTCGGGAACGTCACTTTTTCTACGTCAGCCACATATGAGAACTGTCAACTTAGTACTCAGTCACTAATTTCTCAAATAGATTCGTCGGCTACCCCTCCATAAACGTCAACTGAAACATCTGCTCTCACGACCGATTTCCCCCAATCAGAGCCGAGTTTCATCTAGTGAGAGAGCTGTCAGACTTACTAAACTAGATACTTGAACGTCCCCATTGACTTTATTGAGTACTATGTCAATATTGTCCAGTTTAACTTATCCCTTTCATTGTGGAATGTATAGTTCAACTGTTGGCGTTGGTAGAGGGATTTTTATCAGGGTTAAGTTTTCTAGTGCAGTGTCCTTAACTTAAATTTCTGTCACATTCTGGGAACAGCTTTTTAAACATCGATGCTGTGTCGTTAATAGTATTCCACGCGCTTAACCACCGACAGTTTCCATCAGTGGGCGATAGCACCCACACCTCTTTAAAATTCTCTAACTCTAGAGGCGTAGTATATACGTCTATGGTCTTAGCTTATCTCCTGATCTCAATCTGGTCTGTCGATGATATGGCATTACCGCCTGGCCACATATTAGTAATAAAAGCCAACACTAAATTCACATAAGTATCCCTTATCACGGCTGATGATTTCTCTCGGCCCGTACCTGATATACGTTTTTTCTAAATCAAGTATCCATTCGAAACGGGGGCTTTTTACCTTGTTGTAGGTATTCTTATCATGAGAACGTGCAAAAGCTTATCAATTATCCTCTTCTCCACTGCTCTGACACTTCTTCGTCTTTATTTTTCGACACTTTCCAAAAACAATAATCATCACGATCACACCTCATCACAATCATCGAGCTAACACACACCGACACCGCACTTAACTGACGCAAGATGATTGATAAGTTTTTCTGTCGCATTATCGTCAAAGAGATTTTCAGACCAAGTCCGGTCGGTGTATTTATTTGTTCACCCTGCCCATATGTGTAGACTCATTTCTTTTTTTTTAACAGAGTTTTAGATAAATTATTTGTTTTGAGCGGTTTTTTGCTGCCTTTCTGTGAAATCACAAGAGCTCTAGCTCTAGAGGAATATATATAAAAAAAACGATAACGACATCCAGTCATCAATAATGATTTAACGATTTCTTTTGCGCGCATACCTACATTTCAAATTTAAAGCTACCCGCTAGTACGGGTGTTTATACTCTGAGACCTGTAAAGCTGCGTTTAGAGGTTTGTTTTTGAGGGCGGTACTTGTTGAATATCTGGCGGGTATAGATTGTGGGATGTTTATTTGAAATGAGTTCATTTCTTGGTCGTGATCGGCGGCTATGGCGTACCTATATATTGTAAATCTTGTATTTTGTTGGTAAGTGCGGTATCTAATCTGAACGTGGCTTTGTTTCCTGCGTTCTTGTTTTATTTTGGGGATTTTCATTTAGATGAATGGGAGAACCGTTGTTAAATTGATTGTTTGGAATTTTTCTAAATTTGTTTTTCTCGAAAAATGGTTACGGTCGGACGGACAGAAGTTCATTGCTTATAATTTGTGGAAATGGTTTTTCCGTCGGCTTTTTTGGTCATAGGCGTTTGAATGAAACTATATTAGCTCATTGCTTTTTTCCCGACGTTTCGGCAGGGAATTCTGCCTTCTTCAGGGTATCTTTATTGGGAAACATAAATTATTAGGAAATACAAAAATTGAAGATGACGTGAAACTTACAGAATTTAAAAGTTCTTTGCGTTTTAAGAATATAGTGGGAGCCACTGATGTCCAACATGTACAAAGTTTAGATGGGTAAAGACTTCGCCCTACAGTGCAAACCAAACTAACTATTTCATCTGAAATGAAATAGTCAGTCCTTTTTGAATGGCAATCTTTGCTTAGTAATACGAATGTCGTTCAAAATGTCTGCTTAGCCCTATAGCCTGCACAAAATGTGTCTCAATTCAAATTACACCCGTGCCCAATATTTGCAAGTAATAAAAATATAAAAAAAAATCTAAGCAACTCACAAATGCTTTGCAATAAAATCCAAACTCTATAAAACAAAACCGCACCTGCATAAGGTTGTGATGATCACAATTATGGCAATGACAAAACGTGTCATCCTCCAGAAAGAACACCGACAAAACAAATCTTTATTGAAACTCTTTCCACAATTTCAACGAAATATTTGCACAAAATATCGATAAATACGCTGTTCCTCTCCTCCAAGTCGTAGTCTTCCGCAGCTCCATCAATCGCGGTACAAAAAAAAAAAAAACTAAAACAAAGAAGATAAATGTGAACACCGCTTTGCGAAGAGTAGAGGTATCTCGCCAGTTCTTCAAGCAATATTATCAGTTCATCATCAACGTCTACATGACAAACATCTTCTTTATCTCGTGTGTGCATGTGTAGTGTTTCAATCGAGAGGCGATCCAACAAATTGTTTCCTGTGTACTAAGCCTGATTTGCCGTGCAGACGCGCAATCCCCAGACAAGCGCAAAGGTGTAGTATTGGCCATAGGACGAAAGTGCGTATGTCATCGCATGAGCAAATAAAGAATACTTTTTTTTTAACATCAAAGAGCATCATCGACGTTTCCGTTTGTTCTGGAGAGGAAGATGACGCGACAAGGCATCAAATCAGTCGCAGGTATCTCTTTGTATTTACAAAGAAAACAGTCGATACCTATTTAGAGAAACTCATCATCGTGTATATGATGTTTCAAAATAATCTTATCAAATTGTCAATGAGATTGAATATTTGTTTACCGCAGGCTCTTCTCCATCCGTGTAGATACCCAGACAGGGTGTTCCCTGCATATGGAATGCAAAAATACTTTTGGCGGTATGCTTTTTTATGAGATCTATACTTACGGTTAATAAAGGTAAAAAATGAAGAATTAGGAAGCAATTCTACTTCTTGGAAAAATAGCCAAATTTTTCTAAATAGGTAGGGTCTGTGCAAGAACAAGTTGTACATGTTGGAAATTGCATGAGAGTAATCTAGCTTAGGCGATAACGTTGAAATTGTATGTTGTCACCATAAAAGAATAAGTTGGCGATTTTCACCAGATAATGACCTTAGTTGGTTTTTCGTACAGATGTACACATTTTTCTTTTCAATTTCTTTAATTACTGACACCTACAAGTAAAAAAAAACTCCAATGAAGCAACCACAAGATGGCCACAACTAGAAGGCACCGTGGGCCTGTGGCCCGTTTGAAATCGAAGAAAGTCTGAAGAATTATCTCAGTATTATAAAGTTAAGATTAACGTTAAGGAATACTCGCTGGACATAGCCTTCTGAGGAAGCACGCAATGAGACTAGGCTTAGCTAATCTTAATATAAAAGACATCTCCCACCTTCTATGTGAATGTCAAACATCAACAATCTCCTGAATTGAAACTTGTCCTTCTTGTATTGAATTATCTCTGCATGAAATTTTGTTTAGCTCGCTCAATATTATTTTCTCCTACTGTCAGATGGCTAGGGCACATTTTAAGCTATGTTAAGCTAACATTTGTAAGTAAGGCCTAGTATCCTGCTCACGCTAAATTTTAGCTCCCATACAAAAATGTCTACAAATCCAACGAGGCAGTTAAGCAAAGCAGTATTCTGTCCGCACGATAAATTCTTAACTTCATATAGATGGGCCAATGATTTAGCTCGCGAAATAAATGTCCGATACATAAAATCGAAGATAAATTTTGACGTAAAAAACGGAGGAAGAAGTTTGTGTTGCGTTTACTATGAATTTCTTTTTTGAGGAAACCGTAGAGAACATTAATCGAGAAAGAAAAGGAACCGCAAAACAAAAAATAAAAACTTTTAAGTCCGTATGACACTACATTTTTTCCTCATTTTTATAATGTGTGTGTAAAAGATACTAAAAGTGTATTACGAAAGGGGTAGCAATAGAGTGTTTCGCGAAGCCCATCCTTTCACAGATGGGCTATCTTTTTGGTTCAAACGTCAAAAAACTTGTAAGATAACAAAGCCGTTTTGTAATGGCCAGAGTAGTGTTTTGTTCAAATATTGCCAAAAAGCGCACCATTCCCATTACTTTAACCTCTCTTCTTTTACCTAATACATGTGATAAACATCAGTTTTTAATTTTAAAATGATTTTATTCAGTTTTTTGAACTTTATTATAAACTTTTTAGTATTTTTTTAATAAAATCATGCTACAGCCATATAAATTCTGTTTTGTTTTCCTACAAGTTTTTTAGCTGTCACTTGGTTTTTTTCTTCTTCATATTTGACACTGACGTTGTCACGAACTACCCTATTGTTTGCAAAGCAACCGCAAATATTCAATAGAATTTATTTTCAAATAATCTTGAAATGTCAAAAAAAAAAAAACTGCCAGCAGCTGAAAAATGTGATTTGAGTACATTTTTAATGCATTTTTTTTGACGTGTCTAGTGCCTTCATTAATAAAGTTGATGTGTACGCACTCATTCCTATCGGGAATTTTCGTTCTTTATAATGTTATGGAAAATTCGTTTTTTTCTAAGCTTCAAATAATCTTACGTCTTTTGCAAATCGGCAGTTTGTTTCGCTTTTTTTGCAAATAGGGAAAGTGTCTTCTTCTGCTTGCTACAATAGAAATTATTTGAGCTGCTGCAGCAATGATAATATAAATTCAATTCTTCTTGTCTTTAAAGTTTGAAATTCGAAAATTGTAAAAATTACGTTTGCTGATATCTATCAATATCATGAACAAAATGGTCATTGTCCCGTTTATATGATGTTTAATAATTTAGCGAGCATTTATCTTTGGTGTGGAGAAACGAAGTGGAGACTGGAGACTAGGGACGCTAAAATTTAGCGCGAGCAGTATATTAGGCTTAAACCTACGCTGATCGAGCTAAATCTTAGATCCCATGCAAGTTCTCTCCAAAATTTAGTTGATCTAAATTTAAGCAAATTCCTTAAGTGGGGTGGTAGGTGGTACACAGCCCTAAAAAAATCACATTTTCGTTAAAGTATGTACTTCACGCATCTGTCAAAATCTAGCGCTCCCATTTAATGAGTTGGAACATTTTCTCAAGCTAATTTTGACAGATCGTTGTGTTCTGTTGGGTTCTGGAAAATTAAGCAAGGATTAGGTTTTTTCTCGTACCTAGAATCTGAAATGGTTTAAATAAGAGCGAATTGATTTTTTTTTGTGACATATATCCTCAGCGGAGTCTATGTCAAAATTTAGCTTGGATTTTAGCTAATGTTTGGAGAGCATCTAAAATGTAGTTTAGCTCGAGCAGCGTACAAATCTTAAGTAAGATATTAGGAAATGATTAGGGACAATAAACTTGTTGTCGTTAAGATGTACACATATTATTCATTCTTGTTTATCACTCCCTTTCCTACAGTCCTTGTTTGCATTGCGTGCCATTTTTTCAAAGGCAATTCTATTTTACGAATTGTAGTACATTTTTTTTTTTAATTTATGCGGCAGGTATGGACATATTTTAATTTGAATCCACAGATTCGGCTGAAAAACTGTGTTAGTTATCAAAGTCGTGCATGTGTTGGTAAATCTCGAGCAATTCGGAAAACGAATCTGACAACAGGCAGCCATTGTATGTCTGAGTTCTTTTATTGACCTAGACTAGTTACGTGAACAGAGAACGAGTTTCTAGGTACTAAGTTGACATTTCGATTGTGAAAAAGGTGAAAGCGTCAGCCGGTAATAATAAAAGTGACCAATTTTATTTGTTTTCGCCCAGACAAATAAAGTCGACCTAAAACTACTACAGTGCTAATTTGTTCATCTTTAAGTGTCAAAAGCAGCGAACATTCGCTCGATCGCTGCTTGCAAAGCGTTCTGTCAGTCGACTATTGGACATCGACTGAGCATCCCAGATCCCACTGGTCTAACAGATTTTTGTGACTATATGAATGTGTACTATTATTCGCGCAGTCACGAAGTAGTTTGAACTTTAGTGTGCATGAAACAAATGGTGCACCCTCGAGAACACGTATACTCTTAATCCCTTATTTTTAGCTGAAATAACGAAACTGGCCACTATTCTGAAACTTTACTACCTATTCCAATCAACTCTAAACTTCATAGTACTGGTTAATTAATTGATTTGTTTCATATCGCATGGGAATAGTGCAGCTTAGCTTACTTAAACTAGAAACATCTATCACAAAAGTAATAACAATTGAAAAACAAATACAGTTCAATAACCTGTATTGCATCTGTTATTGCCAGGTAATAGTTGTAGGTAGGTAGTAATAATTTGCGAAACCAAACTTATAATTGCAGTCTAGCACGCATAAATCTCTCAAGCGTTTGTATTCATAGGTACTTACTTACTACCCGTGCCGAAGCTCGCCAAAATAATATCATGATATCCACAAAACACACACAACTAAGCGCGAGTATTGCGCTCCACTAAAAACGCGAAACCACAAACAACAATAAGAGTAAACGTCTTAAAATTGACCTTGGAGTAATTACTAACCAAAGGAACAAGGCGCTCGCACACATATTACGAGCTAATGCAGTGAAATGAAAGTGAAAACGATTTTTTTGCCCCCCATTTTGATTTACATGGCGTGCCATCGTTTTGGTCTCCCTGTATTGTTTATACCAATCCGAATGGAAAAAAGCAAAGGTGGACTAAAAAAAATTCTAAACAAATTCTGTTCCCATTGCTCAAGAAGTGTGATTATGTATAAATACCACAAATGTGGAGCAAAGGGAACGAACAAATCTTCGAGATCCTCTACCCTCCACCGGAGAAGACCCGGTTAAAGTTAGTTAAAGTTAAGAAACAAAGAAACAAGTCAGAAAAAATGAGTAAAGGTAAACAATAACAAAGGAACGAATACATAGCACGAAAGTGTTCCCACATTAATTTGTTTCGTTTATTTTTTTTATTGTGTCTACGATCGCTTCACATTTGCGCTTCAATTTGACGTGTTAGCATCTATACATACGCTTGTGATGAGATATGAGAGTGGTTAATCGGGGCGATTAACCTTACGGCCATTATTACAAGTTATTGTAATAGATTTAAACTTTGTTTTCTTCTTATGACGCAGGTAGATGGGTGAATATTGCTTCTACGGTAGTTTTGTCGGCATGAGGTGGTTAAGTGGTTGGAAGATGAAGTCACATAATTCTGAGTTCTTGGACTAAGAGCAGAAATAGAATTTAGTTATCAGCGTTAGAGACCGAGTTCGCACGATGACATGTTAAAACTTTCAAAGCCTGATATTCAGAACGCACTCGTCGGACTTATAATATGACTTCAAATGAAAAAGTTTGACATTTTTGACATTGCACTGTGGCCAATTCATTTTACAAGTTATATGAAAGCAGTCGCTCTTACAAAACTGTTATTTCTCTTTGAAATGTATAAAGTCGTAGTGATGTGCACAACAAAAACAGCTATGATTATAATATCTACATCAGATGACTAATTCTGACTAGAATAATACAGATCTAAGGATGTGTTAAGTTTTTAACAGTACAGGTAAATCTTGCATTCGTCGCACTGAGGTCAATGTACCGAGGTCCATTGTGGTTGCCTTTGGGTTATGAATTCCATGAAGTAGTGATTTGTGAGAAAAGTTTTAGTCCTGACTAAATATTTACTCCCGCAATATTTAGATGTATTCTGTACATGCGACGTATAAATTTTAAGAACCTTCACGTGCCCCATCAGATTGGACCTATAGCTGTCAGTTTGACTTAGTCAAAGAGCCGCAGATTCTTGCATAGAAAGATAAAGGTTTCAGATTTTGTATGCAGCTTCCAACCTTCCTATGCGGTGGTTCTATTTACCCTAGTGATATTTGTCAAACCGGCAGCCATTTTTATTTAAACTCTCGGTTGCATTTGTGCATTGTGTTGACTGAATGTTCTGTTTTTGTTGTTTAGTATGGTTATCTCTTACGGTAATTGTTTAGTTGCCTTTTTAATGCGATTTTTCATCTTTTCCCATTGATATTTATGCCAACGGTTATCACAGAGTCCCTTGTAATAAGTATAAGAGTTTCGCTTGTGGTAACCTTGAATTTTTTATGAATAAAACAATTTTAATTTTTAATTTTTCTGTGAAGCTAAATTACATTGAGGACTTTCGAAAAGTTTAGGTACTAAGTCTGACAGCTGGCTGACCTTTTTGGCTTGTTATTAGCTAAAGTGGCTTACATGAACAGCTTTTACAGTTGTTTATTGAACCGTAGTCGACAAATTTATGTCAAGAATTTCTCGACTGAGCACTCAGTTAACATTCGACACCTTCAAAAATCCAGTTATCCTTAAGTCGACTAGATAGATCTGAACTAGGTGTAACCTGTACCTAAAAACTAGGTTGGTCGCTAACGTCACTTCTACTACGTCGGCCACATAAACAGTCAACTCAGTCACGAATCTCTTGACTAGATTCGTCGGCTAATCCTCCATAAACTTCAACTGAAACATTCAGGTTTAGGGGAGATCTATACTTCAAACGAAGTACCTAATCCGGCTTAGGGCGACTAAAAGTTTTATATGTGTCAGGTCACACGCGATATTTTTTTTATACATAGTAAGGTATTTACAGATCGACAAATTAGGTTTCAGAGAAAAGTTTATTTCAAAATTTGCGACCGACTTCTCTTAACCAGTAGGTATAGGGTATGGCGTATAAGTATAGCAGCGGTTGCATTAAAAATACTAAAAACGTTTTTGTTAAACGCACGAAATTCAGGCAAAGGCGTACAGATGTTGAAAAAGTTGACAAATAAATAAGATGATATGTTAGTTCTAGTTCGTAATATATTTTTATCACAGATTCAAATCTGATATCGAAATCAGTAATACATGGGAAGGTATGGAAGGGAAGGTAGGTACCTATACCTACCCAGCTTTTCTGGTGCCTATTTGACCTCCAAGCACACACAAATCTACATGTTTCCGGTTAGAATCAATTATGCATTGGATTGCGTTTGCGGCGACCCCGACCTACCGTCGAGTCGGAGCGCTTGACGTCCGCGAGCTCCTTTTAATGACATCTACCGTCTCCTTTACTGAAATCTGAATTTACGTATGAACTGAACTCCTTTGTCCTGTTCCTGTCTGCATACATACTTACATAAATGTATCTTTAATTAAGCACCGACCGAGCCAAAGCGATACGGACCTACTGTCGTCGTTGTCGTCGTCTCCCGTACTTTACTTTATCTACCTATAAGTATTATGTACGTATCTACTAAATACAGTCTTCTCCTGAACTATATGACCCATTGAGGTCATCAGACTCTCAGTCTCCTCCATCGCTATTATTTCCATCTTCACCGAAGTGTGCGCCTTCGTCGTGCGCCCTTATATAACATACCCAATACGAAGTTTCGTCGTTGATTTGCAGGCAGGCCAAGCAGCGCACCTATCCGACATCCGCTGCTTATCTCACCTCAGGCTCAGCCAGCACCCAGCACCACACAGCCACACACACAATCAAACAGATCCAGATCAACGTCGTCGGTCGTCTCTCCAGTCTCCAATTCTGCTTTATACTATACAACTTTTCGGAGCTACACAGCACACACAGATTCTTCTGCTTGGGGTGTGCAGCCTGCAAAATGAAATGACTCGCTTTCTCTCACTCTCGCATCTACGGCTTCGCCTTATGTATTTCAGGGGGGACAAGACCATTTGTGTGTATATATGACTGCCTAGTGCCTGCCACCAGCACCACCTGAGCGTTTTTCTGAGATACAGCTACAGATAATTATTTTCTGCGTGTTCGTTGTTGTTTTGTGTTTCATCGGTTTCGTCGTCCGTTGGTGTCGGTCGAGTTCGGTTCGGTCTTTCGATTCGGCATTGAGAAGAGTTCTTCCATTTCGTCTTTCTCGTTCTTCTTTTGGTTTTCTCAAATTGTTCATCGTGGTGTATTTGTAGTGTGCGCGCCACCCTGCCTGCTCTGCTCGCCTGTGTATCTTTTTTTTTTTAACTGTTCTCGTCTCTGATTATATTGAGAGGGGAAATGTTTTCATTTAAATAGTTGACGTGCGATGGTCTATCACATCAGTTGAATTTCATCTGTCGAATGGGGAGGAATGACGTGTATGGTTAATGCGAAGAAAAACGAGAGAATAAACTTTAGCTCATACAAGCGGAAACGGAAGCAAAGAAAACGAGAATCTTAATTTTATAACAGTTACGAGACCGGATGGTGCTGCTTCTTTTTCAAATTCTCTTCTTAAATAAATCATTTCGTGCGTCGGTTTTGTGCAGTGCGGTTGTCAATTACATTTCCTTTTTTTCATAACGAAGTGCGATATGACATACAAAAATATAACAATAACAGAAAGTGATCAATAATTAAATTTAAAGAAGGTAATAAAACAAAAAAAATTATTTTAAAGATTTTTGTGACAATTTTGTGCCTGAAAAGTGAGACAAAACCAAAAAAAAATTGACTCAGTGCAAAAAAATGTTAACTTGAGCTGATTAGCAAATTTCATTGGACATTTTGATGGATTATTTAATACTGTTTGTGATATGATGATGTTATGCTTACATATAAATTGCATGTGGATCTTCAGAGCATTTTTGGATAACTTACCTATTTCGTAAATCGTGTTGGAAGTTTCAAAATTTGACATGTAAACCTTGGCAGTTAGATAACGTCTTCAGTGAAAAGTGTAAAAAATATGTTTTTTATGATTTTTAACCATGTCCTTAGATAGATTTATAGCTAGTGACGTTGGTAGAAGATGGCTTTGTTAGTGACACGTAACCATAATGAGAATGACCATGACTTTGTGAAATATCCTATCATTGATTTTTCGGAAAAATTATTTACATAATGTATACCTACCTATCTAAAAATGTTATACTGATGTGGGTTTGAGTGCAGCCGTTTTAAATCGATCTCTAAATTGTCACATTTGTAACGAGAGTGCCTATCTACCAATGTTCGATTGAATTGTGTGTCATTCCTATTTTATCGGTGTACCTTCCATTTAACTGATTTTTGGAATATGGCAAGAATCCACCTCTGTGGCCTGAATTGGAATTCCTTCCATTATTCACTGCAGTATAACTGAACAGTTTATGGTTATCATTTTGCAGCTCATAAAAGAAGCGTAACAGTGCCTAGATTATTTGAAAATTTTTGGAATTGTTGTTGCTGTTATTGCTTGGATTACGATTTTTAGTTATTTTAATGATAACGTCTTCTAATTGGTTATAACCTTGCAACATATTTTTTTTTTTGCGAACTAAACCTTCCTATAATAAACAACGCAAATCTTGGAAATATGTAGGTATGTACTACCTAATGGCTCGCTCTGCGCATGTACCATACCTACATGAGTATGACTGTGGGTAATAACTTGTGATATTTGAAAACCAAGTCATAAGTCGAATAGTGCGTTTTGAAAAGAATTTCATTTCATGTAGAAGACTTAAAAGAAAACATTTCTCATCAAAGCTTTTTTATGTTTAATTGTGCATAAGTGGAAATGGGCTAATAAAAGTAGATGGGTCCGGCTACAGCTAATGAGAGCTGCATAATTATTGTAGGTACCTACCTATACGGAACAAGGATACGTACTCTAGTGGGCATCCTGCTATGAATGTGGTCATACACGTACATATGCACACAACCGTGCTTAGGGAGGTATTTTCTTATTGTCCAATGCGTATTGGACACGTATGTTGGGCCAATCGCTGTAAGTAGGAAATAGTGAAATTGCCGTCGGAGAAATATCATCGCACGTAACATTGTACAGCGGATGTTCGATAATTTTTGACTGAAGTTAGTTTGGAAATGTTTATGCAAATTATCGTATATTTGCATGTTTTTAACTTAATTGGAAATAAAAAGAGTTTGTGCCCAAATCATTATCATTTTTAATCTCCTCCGGTTGTCAAATTTAAACAGGGTAAACCTTTTCTCACACTAAGTAGTAAATAGTTTTAAAGTAATGTTTAGGTATTCCACCGTCGGTTTCATTAAAATGCCTTTTACTTCGAATTTGAATTTAAGAAATTTGCGAAGGCTATATTCTTTCATACAAATTTAGGAACTGTCAGCTTCGGTAACTAGGTACAAAAATTCGAACACTTCATTCTACTTGACAAAATTTATTGTAGGCACTTGCTATAATTATGTTGGAGTTGTTCACGTAAGGTAACTGCCATATTGACTATTGAACACACCGTTCATTCAATTAATAGTGAATTTATCCCCCTCACAGTCACAGGGAGAGGGACTCGTCTAAGATTTTTGACGCTCATTCATCCAGTCGATTCCGAAAGAGCACAATAAAAAGTTGCTATTTTTTTCGTGCTCAATATCTGCGCTTTTAAGTTTAGGAAATCGATTGGAAAACTAAGATCTTCGCACACGAGACAATATGAATTGCACATTCCTACAAAATGAATTCGCTAAACAGTTTTTGTTCAGAGCATTCACTAAAAGTGACAGAAGGTGTGAATTCACAAAACGCGGATCACTCCGACTATTTTTTGATTGTGGGCGCTGGGTGTGCAGTTCTATTGAATCTCTGTACATTCTTAAATACTCATGGAGCTGAAAAAGCAGCCTAAGCGACAGCCACGCCCACTTTTAATATAGAGACGATCGATTTCAAGCTGCTTGTAGCATGTAGCTTATATCTATGAAATGAAGAGCTCAAAGTGCAATAATACATTGTTGCACTTTGGGCTCTTTAAAAATATACCTCCGACTGCTGATTAGCAGTTTATAGTCTGTCAATAGGCCAACAAAGGTTGGATCTCGTACTATTGTTGTAAACCGTGGAAATCAATGATCTTGTGAGCATAATAAAAAAGGCCTAATAGTGAGTAGTTCTTAAGAAAGTATTAAAACACTTAACGTCGAGCTGTAACAAACGAACCACCCCAAAATTTTTGTTTTATAAATTGATTGACTGCAGTTCATAAGCTAAGCTTCAAAAACAGCACGATCGGGGTTGATCTAAGGTGATCCAAGAATTCAAAGAACTGTAGGTTTGGGTAAAATGTTGTTTTGATGATGTTTGCATTTGGATTAAGCGTTCAGGTTCAACGAAGTAAGAGCTCGGTAGAATGTTATCGGGGTTGATCAGATTTAATGACAGTCAGACAGAAGTCCGCTTTCATTTTCACCCTTACCCTTTAAGAACTGCGTGATCAATTATTACAAAGAGCTTCATTTTCTTAGAGCTAAGAACACTGACGTGCAAAATTAGTCATAATTGTCTACAGCTAGCTGGTTATCGTGAAAATCTATTGTTTTTTTTTACAGCAATCGCAATCGAAAATTAACATAGGTGCATCTTTTGAAAGCAACTGTCGGTCGCAGGTTAAGTGCAGTCTAATAAAATTCCATAAAATAAGTCTCAAAGCTAATGCCCTTAAAAAAATATGCAAATACAAAAGGTAAAGGGGTTGGATGGTTGAATGAATTGTTATTGAAATTGGAAGCGTACTCTAGAACCTTTGATCGTGTGGAACAACATTTATTTCGATTCGACCGATTTGTATGGAGTGTGGCTGCAGATATGTGTCCTAGCGCAAACTTTTTACACAATGACACAATACTCAAGCAGACCACAGAGCAAGATTTTAAGAGCATTTATGAAGGTTGGGTTAACTTTTGGTCCAAGTGTGTCAAATTTGCAGTAACCCTTGTCCGTAGTTGCATGCGAGATGAGAACTTAAAGATGACACATAATTTCGTAATCCACAAGTCCATTGCACGCTACAAATGACCCAGCGAATTTAATATTTAAACCCAATTAAAAATCTTTGCATCGGTTTGAAGAAACTAGAGTTTCAGCAAAACAAACAGGCCACAACAATTTTCGCAATCGATCAAATGGGTACACCTACCTCTGCCATTTTAAAAATTAAATCTCCTCATACTCAGTATGAGATACATGTATGTATGTACATAAAATCAAATCCAATCAAAATTTGTCTACTGTCTCATATTGCCAAAAAAAAAAACGACACAAATCCAATGGTATTGGCAAATTTGTCGAAAGTATTTCACACTTACAACACGACAGACATATCGACACGATGATTAACGAGTACATAGAGCGAAAATCAATTAAGACACAAACGCAAAACAACGGCGGATAAAGGTACAAAATATAATTCGAAAAAATGCTTGCACATTTCCGATTTCCATATCATGGAGTTTTTAGACTCCTCATATCTACGTAACCTACCTGCATGGGTTTGGGCACTACACTTGCTTTATTTTTGGCTTTTGTTTTGCTGACTTGGCTACTCACTAAGCCTAAGTGTGCTGGGTTTTTGAGATTTTTGTCTGATAAGTCGTTGCCTAATATCATTCTAATTTTATCCTTGGTACTGACGAAGAGCCTCCACCGATTTGGCCTTGTCTTCATTGTTCAAAGTAGCTACCTGTGTGGTTATTAATTCATTGTCAGGGTTTTTCTTTGAATTTCACCAATTTTTCGCTGCATAGAGATAAGCTGAATGCATCTGTTTAATTGCCAACTAACCCCTAAATATGTACTATACTCTGTCTAAGTTTACGATTGAAGCTGTTGTTTTGCTAAGTTTAGGGACAACCAGCCCCAAGGCTTTAGTTTAGGTTTTAAAAATAATTTCTATACATTTAGCTTAGATCGCCTACATCGCTACAACTAATTATGTATTTAATCTTTTGCCCTTGCAGACTTAAACCGCAATCCAGACTGAATACTTGACCCAAAGAAGAGACAATGTTGAAAACACCAATTAAAAAGCAATTAACAGACATTCCACTGCGCAAAATGGATCGACGCGACTCAACAACATCGGACTCATCTGTCGAACCCATGGACTTGGGACGTACACCAGAAATGAAAAAACAAACCAACACAACAGCATTACAGATGCCAACAGCAGTAACACTTAAAGATGCCATTTTATCAGATGCCAATACAAAATACCCCATACGTCATGAATCTGATGCCGACGAATCAGAAGACAAAGACAGAGATCACCATCAGCGGCGATCCCACAGTCAACATCACTACCATCATCGTCGGCGCGGTGGTAACAGTGGACGCGATAAACGTACCGTCCACTTGGAATGCACCGACACTCCACATTCGTTGCGAAAGAAATTTCGCTTCAGCAGCACGCAAAACCCATCGGTTCCAGAGACTGTGATCAATTTGAAACAACAGAAAACATCGAACAATGATTCCACGTTATCGGGGAAGTCAGCAAATCTAACCGCTGCAACGAACAACAATGAATCTGGCTTTGTGGACGCCAGCAGCAGTCATGTTCTAAACACATCCGCTTCATCGGCGACATCATCCACATCGTCATCATCGTCGTCGCCGACATCATCATCGTCGGCGGCGGCGTCACCATCCGCCAGTAATATCGCCGTTTCGAGTCCCGAATCGGGCGTTGGCGAACGTGACGACATGAAGTACCTTTGCCCAATTTGTGAGGTGGTATCGGCGACACCGCATGAATTTACCAATCACATCAGATGTCATAATTATTCATCTGGGGACACCGAAAATTTCACCTGCCGCATTTGCTCTAAGGTAAGTAGTACCGCTTGCACAGTGGTGAGGTGTGGTTATACGTTTCTCTAAGAAAGTAGCACACGCGCATTCTTTTTATTTGGGCAAAATATTTGAACTTGGCTTTTGTTTATTTATATTCCTAGGTTCTATCATCTGCCTCATCGCTGGATCGACACGTTCTGGTGCACACTGGTGAACGGCCCTTCAATTGCAAATATTGCCAACTGACATTCACCACAAATGGCAACATGCATCGTCACATGCGAACCCACAAACAGCACCAGCAACACTATCATCGCAACTCAAATGGTACAAAGGGGGGTGGAAGTGGTGGTGGTGGTGGTGCGACGATTGCGGGTGCTAATGGTGGCAGCTCCGGCTTAATACCAAATATGCCATCAAACGACCAATCGGCTGCTGTGCCCTCTAAACCAACTATCGTTACCAATGGTGTCGTTATTAACAGCAACGGTGACACAATTAGAGGAGGTGGTGGTGGTGGTGGTGGTGGCGAAAGTTACGAAAGTGATGGTGGTTGCTCAACGGATTCATCAAGTGCCATCAGCCAAAGTTCCAATAACAATAACAACAGCAATACGAACAACAAAAACATTAGCAATTTTAAGCGCAAGAGCACCGACAGTTTGGATGACATGGCCATGATGAAGCGACGCGTGAAGACCACCATCAACAACAACAATATCATCGATAACAACATGCACACCGCCATTCAAAAGAGTACGATCGAAGAGGCTGACGACGACTTGAAGCAGCAGCACCAGCAGCAACAACAACTACAACAGAAGCTCTTTTGTCCGGTATGCAATCGCAGTGACTTTGTGGGTATGCTCGCATTGGGCTCCCATATGGACTGCGATCATTCGGATATTCCTGCCAAGTGCCGTCATTGTGATGTTGTTTTCAAGACACACAAGCAACTGAACGTACATCCATGCACAAGTAAGCTTAAGATCACACACGGCTTTAAGGATCTTACGTTTGTGGACTTTTCGAGCGAAAAGTTCCCCCTCATTGCCAAGTCTTTATGTGAGCAGAGCCTGAGGACGTCAGTGGGTAGTCAAAAGTTTGAGTGCTCCAAGTGCTATCGAGCATTTCCGTGCGCCACTGCTGTGGAAATACATGAAAAAGAGTGCGCCACATCAGGGATGAATTTGTTCGTCGATGCACATGACTTCTCCATTCGCAAGCAGCGATCGTATAGCGAGAGTTCAGGTGGCGCTGACGATGACGACAATCGGCGGGAGGAGTTCTTCGCCCGTTTGTACTTAAAGAACAAATCTACAGTACAAAGTATGACCAGCTTATCGTTATCGTCCCCTTCGCTGTCTGATGTTAAGTCGTCCGAGTTGGACAAGACACCTGTAAAAATGTCCCAGTCCCAGCTCGACCAATACCACGACACCAAAGAGCTAGCCGACATTCAATCCATTCTCAACATAACTTCATCGTCGTCAACAAGTAATTTCCTTCGCAACTTTGAAAACTCTGTGAACACACCGATCAGTAATTACGGAACCGAAAATGGCGAAGAGGAAGCCCAAGATGCATTCACTTCCGAGTTTCGCAAGATGAAGTTGCGCGGGGAGTTCCCTTGTAAGTTGTGCACGGCAGTGTTTCCCAACCTTCGCGCTCTAAAGGGCCACAATCGCATACATCTCAGCGCAGCTGGGCCCGGTCCATATCGCTGCAATATGTGCACATATTCAATCCACGATAAGGCGGCACTGGTGCGTCATATGCGAACACACAACGGCGACAGGCCGTACGAGTGCGCCATCTGTAACTATGCATTCACTACAAAAGCCAACTGCGAACGGCATTTGCGCAATCGACACGCCAAAACCACACGCGACGATGTAAAGCGCGCGATTATATACCATCCATCGGAGGACTCGAACTGCGATGACGCCATGAAGAAGCTGCACATGTTCTCCTCGCCGGAATTTGATCAAGACGACATGGAGCAACACCATCCACCAAAGGACCGATCCACTCCGGTATCACATCTAAAGGAAATGCTCCAGTCCGAGTCGAAGCCGCTCAAGATTCAAGTGAAGAGCTTGGAGAAGTTAATAGACAAAGCGGCACCATCATTTAATCAATCAGATGACATTGAAAAAGAACTGGAACGAAATGATGTCCAACACGATAAGGCCAGTCGACCGATTGATCTTAGCATGGATGCATTGGATTTAAGCAAAAAGCCCGTGAAGGCACCTACAAATCCAGAAAAACCACCACAATCTCCCATACCGCCTCAGATAACACCTGGACGTGCACAACCCGAAGAGCAAAATATCGATATGCATCTTTTGGAAAACAACCAACAGTTGCTGCTGGCCCAGCAGCGATTGTTGAACGCAGCCATGCCGAAAATGGATCCCGCACACTATTTGCAGCTCTCGCAGCTTTATCGCAACTTGGTGCTGCAGCCATTTAACCCGTTTTTCCTACAAAACTCATTCCTATCGAACAACATCAGTGATCTAAATAAATTCGCTCCGCTGATGAATCCACTTTTCGATCATCCCGTAGCCTCAGAGACGTTCGCCGCCGGCAACTATAACCAAAGTATGCAGCCAAAGATAGTACCAGAAGAAGCCAACTTATTGTTGAAGCAGTCCAATTCCCGGGCTCACTCCCCGACTCCGGCTAAGAACCAATTAATACCGCGGAACCTCACTCCATCGTCGACACAGATGCCGCCCATGCCACGAAGCCATCCGCATATGGGGCCCATGACGGGACCACACTCCACAGGAATGATCCCATCATCGGTGTCCAACACAGGCCCAGTGAAGATGGTCATTAAGAACGGTGTGCTCATGCCCAAGCAAAAGCAGCGTCGTTATCGCACCGAACGCCCCTTTGCTTGTGAACATTGCTCCGCTCGCTTCACCTTGCGTTCGAATATGGAGCGCCACATCAAGCAACAGCATCCCCAGTATTGGGCTCAACGGCAACGTAGCGGTCACCACATCATGCGAGGTCGTGCCAACAGTAGTTCGGTCCTCTCGCACATGCAGCCGACTCACTCGCCCTTGGAAGCTCCACATCAGATTAACAGCAGTGGAATAATAAATCACATGAGCGCTATCCCCGATCAGGTAAAATATGCCATTCTCGCCAAACAGCTCAAGGCCCGCAAGGAGACAGACATTCTACAGCAAGCCCTGTCCCAGGGCTCTAGCAGTGTGTTAGCACAGAACCCCACCACCGCCGCCATCAGTAATCTTCGAAAATCACTCAGCTCCTCGTCGAACACAAATAATGGTAGCATAGAGGACGACGATCCCAAGCTCGTTATCGACGAGGACGACGAAAAGGAAGACGATCACGAAGATGATGATGATGATGAAGAAGAGGAAGATTGTAAGGCAGAAAATTTGACGCAAATTCAAGGCTACCAAGAAATCAATGAAGCTGCAAAAAAAGCTGCCAAGTCCATTTTGGAGCAGGCCATGAAAGCTGGCAGCGCCAAAAGCTCATTTAACCCGAATGGGAACGATGTGGAAACTCCAGTTGTAAAGGACTTCAGCCTCAAACTGTCCAAAAATATGATTGCTCAAGCAGAGTCCGTCGGCAAATTCCTCAAGGAAGTAGCCAGTTCTCCGTTCAAGGACGAATCCAATGATCTCGCTTCGGTGTCAAGACTCGTTGACAACGCCACCAATGCGATGTCTTTCAACAATTACTTTCGACCCAGTGATGTTGTCAACCAAGCGGAACAAAGTGACGAAGAGGGTTTGGTTGCATCGGGCAGCGCATCCGAAAGCAATAACTCTGGCCCCGAGGATATGCCCGGCGCGCTGGAACCAAAGAAGAAATCTGCCTACAGCTCGGCGCCAAACCGAGTATCATGTCCCTATTGCCAGCGAATGTTTCCCTGGTCTAGTTCACTGCGGCGACACATTCTAACCCACACCGGTCAGAAGCCCTTTAAATGTTCCCATTGCCCGCTGCTTTTCACCACCAAAAGCAATTGCGATCGTCACCTACTTCGAAAGCACGGTAATGTCGAATCGGCTGTGTCGCTGTATGTCCCAATCGAGGATGTAAATGAGCCGTTGCCAGTTCCCAAGTCAGTCGAGGAGATTGAGCTGCAACACCAACAACAGCTTCAGCAGCAGAGAGAACAAAAAAAACTTGAAGATCAAAAAGAGCTGGAAGAACAAAAACAAGTGGTTCAGGAGAATCATGAACAGGCAACCCCAACGACCATAAACACGGGTTGCAAAGTAGAACCAGTACCGCAAATTATCTCATCGTCCGAGCTGCCGTTCAAGTGTCACCTGTGTGACAGTTCGTTTGCCGAACGATTGCAGTGTCTCGATCATATCAAGATCCATCATGCTCAGGAGTTCGCGCTACTGCTTTCCAAGGGCGCCATAGACAGCGAAGCCGATGTCAACAGCCAAGTACAGTCAACCGAGGACGACGAAAAACGAGATGAAAGCCGCGGCAAGTATCCCGACTATACCAACCGCAAGGTTATCTGCGCCTTCTGCGTTCGTCGTTTCTGGTCCACGGAAGATCTGCGTCGTCATATGCGGACTCACTCGGGCGAAAGGCCATTTCAGTGCGACATCTGCCTGCGCAAGTTCACTCTGAAGCACAGCATGCTGCGTCACATGAAGAAACACAGCGGCGGCAGTCATTCTAGTAACGGTGCCGCGAACGCCACCAACAGTGGTTCCGACATATCCGACGATGAACAGCCCCCAGCCAGTGTTATGCTGGCAACCACTCTTCGCAACCACAAAATCCAGGAGCTCTTTTCGAAGGCCAACAGCGAGTGGCGCAACAATCGACTCTCGGGCGAGCACAAGGAAAACATCGAAGAGCACAACAATCAGTCCGATCTAATTGGCAACCTGCTTGGCATCAGCGACCAGGGCATCCTCAACAAGCTTCTCTCGTCGGCGGATGAGGCGGCCAAGTTTTTAGGTGTCGACAAGTAAATCAAAGCCACTCTGGCTTCCTCTCTCTCTCTATCTCTCTGTCTCTCTGCAAATATTTATACATCCCTCTCTAGTCAATTGCTTATCATAAGTGACAAACAAACAAACAAAAACTGTATAAATATTATATAAACTTAATTTATAGTTTCGGCAACCACGCGCCAAATTTACATTTAAGCTGTACATTAGTATTTAAACTCACCTCTAAACAGACAAGTTTTTAACATTAGAATACACTATATGGAGCTACACCAAAGCAAAATCAAAGACCCTGGCAAAAGATACATATTATACATAGAACTTGGTTTTTGTAGACATAGATACACTTAGGATTAGGATACACATTCCTTTTGGAAGTTAAGTTATATTTAAACGAATTCTGGCGAAAGTTAAACCCTGGTGCAACCAAACAATTTCGTATTCGATGCAACTCCTTCGAAAGAAAACGGACAACTAAAATCAAAATTAGATCAACAACCTCGTAGATGTTGTTGAATTAGAAACCTACATTCATAAGATACTTACACTACTTTTGGAATAACAAAGTGAATACTGTGTGTGGTAAAATTTGTGTAGACGCGATTTATTTATTAGAACATTAATGAGACTTTTATTGAAAACAAAAATAAAAATACAACATGTATGCTTTCAGCTCGTGCATTACCTACCTATATACCTATGCTTAGACTTAAGCGGCCTTTTCTTGAAATACTTTTCTGGAAGGTGCCGCTCACCACCAATTTGTGGCTTATTCTAGATTTTAAACCGATCGTAGATTTATCATTTTAGTTCGCTAACTTAATTATATATATGTAGTATTTATTTAAAACACAAATCTGCATGTTACCACTCGATCGAAAGACAAAAACAAAATTATATATTTAAGCTATTGATTGCAGTTATTATTTTCTGTATTAATTTTAAATGAATTTTTGTGATTATTTTCTTCTTTTGTTTATCGGATACTTTTCTGTTTTTGTTTGCCAACAAATTAAAACAAACATATATGTAAAACCTATCTGTAGTTTGCATGTGCTATCAATGTGCGTGTGGTAAAAAATGTAACTTGACTAGAAAATAATATTTAATAAACAAAAATTATTTTTATTTAATGGCAAATAAAATATATACGCATACAGCAATAACCAAAGCATCTTGAGTGTGTAAAACTTATACATAATTCTATGGAAATTAATTATATGAGAAAAATAAAGAAACAATAAAATATAAAAGGTTTTGTGTTCAAAATCAATTTTCGATAGGGAGTTGGCAATTATTTTTTATTTAGAGGTATACAGTAGAACCTCGGAAAGACGAGCATTCCAACCCACAAATATTTTCTTCCAAATGCAGTAAGAGATGATTATTGGATACAGCCAATTGTAAATAATTGTACATACATATTTGCAAAAAATTAGCTAAGCAATGTAAAGCAGATCTCTCTTAGGTTTCTAAGACCATCATAGAGCAACCTTCTTCCGGACAACAAACGACGATCAATAATTGGGAGAAAACCTCTAAAACAAAAATGGTTTGCATAAATTTGTGTTCTTTATTTTTACTTTATGCGTCCACTAGTTCTTGCTCCTTAACCAACGGGGAACAAAAACAAAAGTAGCGTAACAAAGAGTTGGTGGCTCAACTTCCTCAGATTTAAATTGGCCTAGCCCCGTAAGCACACTATTCCAATGAGTACCAAATCACAAACCTAGTAGATAACAGTTGAGTAATTGTTTCATATTTTGTTCTGAAAAAAAAAATCGTATAAAAAATAAGAAAATAGGGCAGCGAGCGAATAAACGACAGTGGCTTCTCAGGAGAAGCTGGGACAAGGGTCCAATAGGCATGTTGTGCCAGTATGTCTCCTTTAGATGAAGTCATGGAAAAGATTAACTATTCAAATCATATAGTGGGAATACATAATTTGATTTTCGAAATACTCACAAGTTCACTTTTGTGTCCAATTTATACAACTTACAGTCACCATGTATTTTTGTCGTCCACCACATTACTTTACTTAGCCTGGACAATTTAAGTTTACTCCAAACAAAAGTTGTTCATTTTTAAAAGAAAGATCTCAAACATGTCCAGTACCACAACAAAATACATAGTTTATTCTTTAACAAAAGTAGTCAAAGGATCTTTATCACATTCGGACACAATTACATTACAAGCGCCCGACAACTTGTTGCTTAAGACAGACTTAAAATGCTTGAGAAAGCCCCTTTCAGAGTTACTGTGGTTACATAAAATAACAGAAACATTCCGATGCTGAGCATCGAGCACTTCATGATGCGACATCTCACCCGAAATGTACAAATCTGCGGCAACATCTTTGAGTAACGAAGCTCCAGATCCGGCACAAACACCTACTTCATTAATTGGTGCTTCCATTGAATGATTAACACCAACTGCGACATGTACATCCAACCCAATGTGGGTTTGAACATTTTTTATGGCTTCAGCAAGAGTAAGTGTATTTTTTAGCTTCACTAATCTTCCTGGACCACAATCGGTAACTGGATCGATCTGTAAGTTGTAAAAAATACCGAATCTATTACAAAATACATGAGCTAATCGGTTTATTAGCGTATCCTTCATCTTTGGATGACACATATATGCAATATGACTAATTTAAAATTTCACAAATCAAATCCTTATCCCAAATTCAGAGCTCGGAAAGATCCGGACAAATGTAACATTATATGACAGGGGAATTCAGAATGTATTGAAAGGCAGTACAAGAACAACGGGTTTGATAAAAGAAGAGATTCAAACGAAACAATAAAGCTAGATAAATCATTGCATGTATGTGGACATGTGCTACATATTTGTCTTTAGCTCCTGCTGGTATAACCTGCACCTTTCAAAGAACTCTGTGACTAGACTTTGTACCAAGTCATTACCGGATTTTTACGTTGTAACACTACTTCAGTTTTACCTTAATGGGAACACATTCGAGAGCCGGCAGCGCTGATGCCAACCAATCGTTAACACCATTCTTACAACAGTCCCATGCTGTGTGTGGAGAATATACAGCTATGCCTTTCGCAAGGCATATTGAAACTATTTTCTCCTTCCAATTGCTGAAAAGTTAACACCACTTATAATTTACGTTAGTTTTTTTTATATTAAACTCACTCTTGGTTTATCCGTTTGAGGCCTGTGAAAATTGGTGGATGATAGGAAATTATTAAATCAGCATTTCTGTGTCTGGCTTCTTCAAGCACTTTTAAGGTTAAATCATTGGTGAGGAATATCGTCTGAATAGGCCTGCATTAAAAATATTTAGCCATATGGTTTTATTTAATTATTGTTAAACGTAACCTTTGGTTATACGGCTCCATAAGAAGCCCAACATTGTCCCATTTCTCTGCTAGGGACAGTGGAGCGAAGTTTTCCAGCTCCTCAATTACCTTTTTTAATGGAGTGCCAAGAATTTCTGCTGCCATTTTATTGTATCCACGAATAGATGTTTTAAGAAGATGAACTATTTGTTGATTAACTGCGAATTTTAGCATTTAAATGCATAAATTTAGCAAAATTTACAACAACCAAAACCGTCCGGCGACGGCGATATAGAGATAGACAGGCATGTTCGATTAGAGAGTTAAACCGTCATGATTTTCATTACAAATGCTGTGATGCCAAGTCGCTATTATTTCGAACTAAGATCCTAGCCCAAAGATAATGGAATACAGAGATAGATATCTTGCATGCAAAATTATGCTGTTTTATGACATTCGGCCGGCCGTTCTGAATTTTGATTGGTGGTCTGTCATTGTTAACTTTTTTCGTTGCTCACATGTTTTCACAGACAGGGATTGAAATTACAAAAACAACAATGTAAACAAATGGGGTTTGTGGGGATAAACGTACGAAAGATATCCACCTCTTCTATTCATTCATCTCTGTCCTAACCAAAGATAATAGAATTACAGATATACTATAACTTTCCAGTGGAAGCTGTTTTTTAAGTAAAATTCATGAAGTCACATTGCTTTTATAGGATATAGGATATGAGTTCATGAATTGGACTTTTATATAAGAATTCGGGATTCTGTTGTGTTTTCTATCTTTTTGAATAGAATTAGACACATAGGTACGAAATATGTGCATTTCTTTTCATTCATTCATCTCTGGCTACTAGTAAGTTGCCAATTTTGGATACAAAGTTGTATGGCCTCTGTGGCTCACTATGCTGCTAAGATAGGAGGTCAAAATAAAGCGCATCCCTCAAAAGGGTTTTTTCCAATACGACACCTCTCTTGTAAACCTCTGACAAACATCCGAAAGTGCAACAACTGTCATATTTTACGTAGGTAGTTTTCTATGTTGAATTGATGGAAAGTGAACCCTTTACTGAGCTTCCGAAACCGTTGCATACAATTAGGATTGGGCAGAAAGAGAAAACTTAGCCCCGCGAAATAAATCTAGACGATGCTTATTTTTTTTAAATAATAACCAATAGATGTAATTTTATTTTTCACGTTACAATCATAATTAATTTTAATTCATACTCCTTCAAAAACACAAGTTTACTTCTAGAACGCCGTATGTTGTTGTTCTTTTAAAAAGATTCAACTGTATTAAGCCATTACTTTCGTTATTACATTATTTTTAATATTAAGAAGGTTTATGAATTACAAAATATAATGCATGTAAATAAGGACAAAAAATATATAGAATAACAAATAATGGAATAAAAAATTGTTTTTTTTGTTTTTGCAACTTACAAGTACGACAACTACATAAAGAGTGGCTCCACGTTATTGGGTACTCTTTGTTAATTTCTGTAATACTTTTAGTCCCTGTTCTTGATACTCTTGTTTGGACATCCAGAACGCATCGCGATCTTTTGTAACGTCGGCTAAAACAGCACCTCCAATGAAGACCATGTCTTTTCGTCGTGGTGGATCTTCAATACGAATTTTGAATTTCTACAAATAAAGGATAATGCAGTGGGAATTCGGCATCGAAATGTGTTTAGTACTAACGGATAATTTATCTATGTCATTCTTTAAAACACGCTCTAAATACAATTGCTTAATTTCTCTCTCTAAACGGCTGGGAAGACCTGGATACATAGTGGAGCCACCGGAAAGAACAATGTGCTTGTACAATTCCGGTCGCATATCGATATCAGCGGCTTGGATTGTGTTGAATACTAGTTCGGCAATGCCTTGACCTTCAACATTGATTAAATGCGGTTGAAATAGAGCTTCAGGCGCTTCGAAGCGTTCTCCGCCCACTTTTATCATTCGGCCATCGGGGAGCTAGATTGTTCAACGTCAATAACTAACATTATGTGCATGATGAAACACTTACCGTGTATGATTCGACTAGAACCGTTGTTTCGAGGGCCAGTCTTTGTTCCATTTCAATGTCGTAGCCAATGTAGCAGAGTTTCTCTTTCATCATTCGAACGGTTTCGAAGTCGGCGGAGTGATTAAATGCATACCCACGAAGCAAGAGCAACTGAAATAAATTCAAAAGAATATTTATGTCAATAAGAAATTTGAAATGTATTTTTTTAAAAAATAATAGGCGTTGACGTTGAACGAAAGCGTGTTCGTCAGCATGGGATCTTTCCTGGAAAACGAAAGACTGTCAACATTTTGCTGTTGTCGTGTGTCGTATCATCATTGTACCGATATTGAGAATGTTAACTACTTTTACAACTGATAACGGCTCTTAAACGAGTCGACGACACGGCTGTATATTTACGAATCTTTTTCTTCCAACAGATTACGTAGATGTTAAAATCAATTTGAATAACAGTGGTAGAACTCACCTTAATTAGATATCGCGTTATATCTCGCCCAGCAATGTCGAGTCGTCTCGTTAAATGTGGCAGTGCAAACTCCTCGTAAACCGGACAAATGTGTGTAACACCGTCGCCTGAATCGATCACAACCCCAGATATAAGTCCTTGAGCGTAAAGCGTGAGCACCGCTTGGATTGCTATGTACGTTGAATCAAATCCGTACTTTTCAAACATCACCTGCGAAGATATTTTCAAATATTAAGTTAGGTACATTATTGAAATTGACAAGCATTCGCATACCTCAATCATTTTCTCCCGATTTTTGGTCGGATTCATTGGAGGTTCAGTGAGGAGAATTTTCGTATTTGTTGGATCAATATTCATTTTCTTCTCACCAAATGTGTAGTCCCAGACATGACACATGTCTTCCCAATTTCGAACCACACCATTTTCCATGGGATATGATACCTCCAGTAACGACCTAAGCTGTGAAGCTTCATCTCCGACCATTAAGTCCTAGAAAATTATATATCGTATATACAGGCAATTTATTAATGGATTTGTCGAGTTGATTTTCATTAGTATAGCTTGTTTTAAAATGAGTTAAACTAAAAGACGATAAACATTCAGGTTAGGGAATTCAAAATACACGAATAAAAAAATATGAACAAAATAGAAAAACTTTTTGGGTCTACACAACAAAAATTTAATACAAAACACGTCATCAGCGAAAAACAAATTTGTTATTAGTTAAAATCTGCATTCACAAAATATCGCATACTATATGAGGTGCGCTTTATCACAAAAAATCGTGAGTGGAAAACCAACTAAACATTTCGAATTTTTGTAGGAGTTGACTGAGTATTTTTACTTTCCTTCTATGTCATTACATGCAATCTAAATAACAAGCTGGATAGCTTTATTATAATTATTCTATTATCAGATAAGCGCAAATTTCCATACGGTAAACTACTCCAAACATTAGATGTGACCTGTGACCTATTATATCTCGAAGTTCTAACTAAGTGTTCCGCTTTTTCTGGGCTGGATTTTGTCAAATGATTTCATCAAATCATACCATACATGTGTTTATCAAAATCAAAAACGATGTATTCCACTTTCTGAAAAAATCGAGTTGGCGATGCATTTTAATTCTCCCACTTGAAATCTATCTATTGATGTTTTCGTTTGTTTTCAAAACCAACTAATTCCAGAGATATTTTGATTTGAATTCGTGGGTTAGAATCAAAACCGATGTATTCCTCATATCATTTTGAAGCAAAACGAATCTATTCCTAGTTAAAACCAAAATAAGTCTATTCCAATACAAAATTATTTTTTTTTTACTTTAAGAATCAAAACTAATGTATTCCAAAAATGGCGGGAAAATCCGCAAATCTGTCAAAATTTGTACTGAATTAACAGTGTGCATCGTTGTTTCGTTGAGTATGGTTAGTTATTTGTGTAAAGTGCACTAAAGTTTTTTTTGAATAACATGGATTCCATCGAAACACCTGTTCTGACTGCATATCCACGCAAAAGAAAAACAAATCTTAGAAACAGGAAACGCGAGCTAGCTAGAGCAGAACGGTAAGTGAAGAATGTTTGGAGGCAAGGAGCGGTATATTATTGTTCTTAATCAATACTAGGTACAAAAGAAAACAATTACCAATAATGCCAACATGTAATCACAGAGGTGCCGCTTACAAATGCCGATTACTTAAGATATCAGATGCACACTATTTTTCAAATGGCTTCTATACAATACCGTCGAAACTTGCCCAGGATGCATTTATCTTAAGTTATTGCCAAATTAAGAAGCCTGAACGCACCGACCGGAATTTGAAGAATGGTCCAAGGAAACAGTTTTCTGTTACCTACACTGTTCGAACTCAGTGCAAACGCATTTTTAAAGTTTGCCAAAAAACATTTTTAAAAATAATCGGAGTTACAGCAGCTCGTGTGCGAAACATATGCGATAACCATTTTAAAACAGGTGCAGTTCCATCGGAACATCGCGGTGGTGATCGGAAAAGTAGTAAGCTTGCAGATTCAAAGCGTTTAATTGTTAATTTTATCAAGCAATATAAAACTGTTGAAGTACATTACTGCCGAGGCCGGATCGCAAAACGACAATATCTACCTGCAGAGCTTTCTATTAATAGAATGTGGAAGGTTTATAATCAAAGTCATCAGTGCAATCAAGTTAAATCCAGTTTTTTTCATATGGTTTTCACAACAAGCTTCAATCTTGGATTTAAAGCCCCTTCATCAGATGTTTGCTCAACATGCCTTCGACTAAAGGAATTGTTGAGAATTGAACGATTAGACGGAAACAAGGTTCATCTTATGTCTCAATTGAGGATTCATAAGTTAAGGGGGAAAGCATTTTTTGATCTACTAAAAGAGGAAAGGAATGATTTTTTGACAATGTCTTTCGATTGCCAAAAAAATATGACACTCCCTAAAGTATCTGATCAAGCAGCGTACTATAGTCGTCAGATTTATTTGCATCTTTTTGGCCTTGTCATTGGTACTTCTCATTCATCCCTTAGTAAGGAAAATGTGTTTTTATATTATTGGACTGAAAATAACAGGCCCAAAGGCTCTAACGAAATAGCATCTGCAGTGTTTCACCAGCTTTGTAAAACAAGCGTTCAAGGCGTTAGAACGATTCGCCTAGTTGCCGATGGATGTGGAGGGCAAAATAAAAACTCCATTATGATTGGTATGTGTGAGTATTGGCTAGCAAAAAAAGCACCACCTCATGTGAATACAGTGGAATTGATTTTCCCAGTTCCTGGACACTCCTACATACCACCTGATAGAGTGTTTGCCCAAATTGAGAAACAAGTTAAGGTAAGGGAAACGATTGTGGCTGTCGATGAATATTTATCAATTTACGAAGAACACGGGACTGTTATAAGCTTGGGAACTGATGAATGTCCCGTTCTAGATTTTAAGGCCGAAGTCTTAAAATATACAAAACCTCCTTCTGCTTGGCATTTTAAGTTCAACGCCTCAAAAAGATTTATTTTGAAGAGAAGTAAGAACGGAGTGATTGGTGTGCAAGGTGAGACTTTTTATAAGTCGGATATTGGAGAATTAAGGCCAAACACAAAAAAAGGTAAACAAATTTCGTCCATGGCTCCAAAAAGACTACCATTAGGAGTAAAACTAAAGGATGCGAAGTTGAACGATGTCAATAATTTACTGACTAAACATTATGGACGTGATTGGAAATCCTTACCGTCTCTTAAATTTTATAAAGAAGTTTTAGATATTAATCCATCATTCGAGGAAGAAGATGATAACATTGACGATCCTATCTGTGAGTTTCACGAAAGAGAGGTTGCGATAAGAATTTAATTTTCTTGATTGCAATAATTTATACTGTTTTTTTTTCAAGTTTTGTTTATCTGATTTCTTTTTAAATTCGTTTAATACTTTTACTTAAGCTCCTTTCACTTGTTTCGTTTATTTTTAATCATTATAATTTACTAGATTTAAATTTTGGTAATGTACTTTTGTTTCTTTTTATTGGTTTAAATAATGTTTGTTGTTATTATTCTTTACCTTCTATCAAATAATAATATCTATATGAATTTGTTTTCTTTTTTTTATTATAGTTTTTTATTTTTATTTATGAGTTTGTGTAAAACAATAACTTGAAAAAATAAAAACATAAAAAAACAGCTTAAAGAAAAAAAATTTTTCATTTTCATGAATCGATCTATTCCGAAGAGAACATTTCAAAACGCATGTATTCCAAAATATTAATTTTCAGAACAACTCTATTCCAAAATGCATTGGTAAATATTTCAAAGACCTTTTGAGGTTTCACAATAAATTGCGTTTAGTAAAGTCTAAAAACCTATGCTAAGATATAAAAATTAAAAAGTTTTTATTATTCTGAGGGCAACTGCTTAAGAAACGTTTTTTACGATTATCTCAAAAGTAGTAAAAGTGGAATACATTGCTTTTGATTCTAATAGACACACATCAAGCCAATCAAGTTCTGTACTCGTTTAATTAAATTTTAAACAATTTAACACAATTTAACTATTTGCAGCAACATGTTTTTAACAAGCAATTGGCATTTGTAATAGGTAACTGGATTAGTTCAGCTGTTTTGTATCTAAATCAAGCTTTCTTACTCAGCTATGCGTCTGCTTCACTTTCGGGGTTAAAAACTAAGCTGAGCTACATTATACTCAACAAGATATTAACAAACAGACGGAACGGTTAACAATTCAAAAAATAGAAATAAAAAAAAACTGTTACAACCACAGCAATCGTAAAAAAAATCACAAAATAAAACCAAACACACGAATAAAAATTAACTGAAGGAATTCCGTACACAATTATGTATATCAAAAAATTATAGAAAATCGAAGAGCTGGATATGTTGATTTTATTTTTATTTTTTAATTTATAAAACTATAGACTTACATCGACATGTAAATCCTGTAAAAATAATTCCAAACAAAAAGGAAAGAAAAGAATAAATGTATAATATATAAAATAACTTTTTTTTTTTTCTGTTGTTTATAAAAATGAGTATAGGTATTAGTTAATTGTTCTTTTCTTTGAGAGACAATTCAGGAGACAATTGTAGACAAATTTTATACACACCTTAACTTCAATGTCACCAATTTTGTTGACCGCTCGAATGATGGGCCTACCAACCATTGAGGGAAATATGTGCGCCGGAAAGTTGCTGCCCGCATAGCCACATTTCACAAACTGAAAATATTTTTTTTTAATATCGTTACGGTACCTAACTGCATTTAAAGTAACAAAAATATGGGGACCCTTGGAAGTCGTTGTGTGGAACACTATAAACAGCAAACATTTACAGAAGACTGCATAGAAAAAAATCGAGACGTAGTTGGATCTCTACCATACCACAAAAATGCATTTCACCAAAAGAGTGATCATTGAAAATGGCAAGATGCTCTTTCAGCAATATCTTGTGTTGATTGATCAACAATTGATTCACGTGGGCAAATGGGAGAAGGTAAATCATTTGCAGCAACTGGTTTATTACAACGATATGTGTTCTTAACCAAGTAGCAAGAGCAGTTTGAACGAGAAAGAAAAAAACCATTCTGGAGCAGTTCGACAAGGAAAAGTCAGCTGACTTCCTGTGAGTTATTATTGTGCATATTTTATTGTAAACCAGAAAGCTACATAACTTAACGCCGATAGACTTTTTCAAACCAAGAACGTGTGATGTGATGTCTATTCGAAAGATATCCTGGAATTTCAGTACGCAGCTGATGGGCTATCCGATACTACATTACTGAAGGCAAATAAAGTACCATATGGATTAATGTGTTAAGGAGTAGCATAGAATACTTAGTGACCAGCATTATTAATGCACCTCAAAGATGATCACAACTTAAGTTTGACCTTGGTAATCAATAGTGGTGCGTTAAGCATTTTTAAAGAATGAATCACACTAAGTTTTGAGGCTCTCTTCTTCTGTACTATACGAAAATACACTTTTGAACAAACGGTTTATTGTAATTGATCATTTGTTCGTTTTGCTTCAGTCAAATTTTGCGGAGCAACTATAGCGCGGCCTTCATAAACCCATAAATTTCATAATGTAGGTCTGAGTGGTTGGTATCCTCAAATGAGGGCGGGTCATCAGCTACTATGTGTCACACATCAATCCATAGATAACGCACACAAGTTTTTTTTCGTAATCAATAGCACAATTTCCACACCAGATAAAATCAATGAAAAAGCAAAACCTTATTTAACCAACTGCAAATAACAAGTAAAAATAAATTTAAGGTTTGATTTCTGTATTTAAACGAATAAAAATACAAAAGTATTCATACATACACCGGTTCCATTATCACAAACTATAACATTCCGTCCTTTGCTATCCATTTTATTAACTATTATTGACTAATTTAAAAGTTAGGAAATAAATTGTTTTATCTTTTTATTTGTTTACTGATAATATTTAAAGGAAAGACACAACTTTCCTTAATTAAAAAAGTAATTTATCAATTTTTTCCACTCCCCAACACAAAAAATAAGCAGAAACGTTGAGTGCTGTCAAAATGTTGCTTTCGAGGAGGTAAAAATCGTCGTGACTCATGGACGTGTTCAAAAATACTCTAGTGTGTTTTGTAGGGCCTGTTGTGTAGGAAATATATTTTTCGGCGATGTTTTCACAATATACACTCAACATGTACCTACGGCATTTATAGAATTTCGCATGATATGGGTGGAGCATAAGCAAACATTTTGTTATTCATTTATTTGTACAAAATTAAGGTTTGAGGAATCAGACGTCTAAATTCTTCAAATCTAATGTAAAATAAGGTACACGAAAAAGTGACGACTGAAAGATTTGCTATTCAGTTGCTTCCTTAAAAACCTCTTTCAAATATTTGCAAGTTTTTTTTTAATTGTTGATTAATAGCGGAGCTTGGTTTAACTCATTTACTAACTATGCTGTTGGTGGCGCTTGCTTGATGCTTGATTCATTTCGAGATGGTTCAACTGTCCATTTCAAACTGCCCTCTAGGAAAAGATGTTGTCACATCCTACAATTATTTTCCTCAATTCAGCTTTGAAGGAATTTCAATTTTCAACCGTCTTGAAATAAATACCTACTTCGAATTCTTGAATTGATAGTGTTCTCATGAAAATCAACCACAGCACAGCGGCTCTTGATTTTATCAATTTAAATTGCTTTTGCCATTCCTGTTTAGGGATGATTTTAACGAAGAATTTTGCTGTCAATTTTCGATGGTGTAGTTTCTTTTTTTTGACAATAGTCCATTTAGAAAGAAATTGAAGAAAAACCCAAAAAAAATTTACAAAATTCACTTTTCAAAAGTGCAGCGAATTGAAAACGCAATCATAACATCAAAATTTATCTACTCGCATAAAAATGATATAGGTAGAATTGAAAAAATTGCAAATTTTTCTCGCAAGTGCTCTTCATAGGTCACCATCGAGCAGTTGTGTACCTTCAGTGTCTCCAAAACTGAAAAAAATAAAAAATTTAATTTACATGCAAGGAGGTGTTGTTATACCACATCCAAAGAAATCTAGCATTGAGAAGTCATTCAAGTGAAAGTTTCGTTTTTTAACGAGAGGAAAACGAGACGACCCCGAGTCCCCATTTTTTTTATGGAGGAAATGTCTTCGTCAAATAATCAATCGAGCCAAAACCAGGCTGCTGCTAATCAACCCCAAAAGTCAGCAGCACCACAGCAATCAAATTCTGCAGCAAAACCGAAACATGATCAGCCATCGACCCCGGATGGAGTCACCCAGCCACAACCTATAAAGAAATATTCATTAACAGGCACGAAAGAGCGTGTAGTAGATAGTGTGCCATTTCCACCAAGCCATAAGTTGACTATTGCGGAAGTTTTCGACGCCAGGACTGGTAAGCCCCATCACGATGTTCTGAAACAGCACTTTATACTAGAGGGCCGTATCGAGGAGGCACCAGCGTTACGCATTATCCGTGAGGGCGCTGCCCTCTTACGCTCTGAAAAGACGATGATCGATATCGAGGCGCCAGTTACTGTTTGTGGCGATATCCATGGACAATTCTATGATCTAATGAAATTGTTCGAAGTCGGTGGTTCGCCAGCGACGACAAAGTACTTGTTTTTGGGCGATTATGTCGATCGAGGCTACTTTAGTATCGAGTGTGTTCTCTATCTGTGGGCTCTTAAAATCTGTTATCCCACTACGCTGTTCTTGTTGCGTGGCAACCACGAGTGCCGCCATCTGACCGAGTACTTCACATTTAAACAAGAATGCAAGATCAAATACTCTGAATGCGTTTACGACGCCTGCATGGATGCGTTCGACTGCTTGCCTCTGGCTGCGCTTATGAATCAGCAGTTCTTATGTGTACACGGCGGTCTTTCACCTGAAATACACGAACTCGAGGACATTCGACGTTTGGACCGATTCAAGGAGCCACCCGCGTTTGGACCCATGTGCGACCTGTTGTGGTCCGACCCTCTGGAAGACTTTGGCAATGAGAAGAACTCTGAATTCTACACACACAATTCTGTTCGTGGTTGCTCGTATTTCTACAGTTACGCAGCTTGCTGTGACTTTCTACAAAACAACAATTTGCTGTCAATAATAAGGGCTCACGAGGCCCAGGACGCCGGCTACAGAATGTATCGCAAAAGCCAGACCACTGGGTTCCCATCGCTCATCACAATATTCTCGGCACCCAACTACCTTGACGTGTATAACAACAAGGCAGCCGTACTTAAATACGAGAACAACGTGATGAACATCCGCCAATTCAACTGCTCACCCCATCCATACTGGTTGCCCAACTTCATGGACGTGTTCACCTGGTCCTTGCCGTTTGTCGGCGAAAAGGTCACAGAAATGCTAGTCAACGTTCTCAACATATGCTCCGACGATGAGCTGATGACGGAAAGCGATGAAGATCCACTCACCGATGCAGAGGACGCCGCCCTTCGCAAGGAGGTAATACGCAATAAAATCCGCGCCATTGGTAAGATGGCGCGCGTCTTTTCGGTTCTGCGCGAGGAGTCCGAGTCGGTTCTACAGCTGAAAGGTCTCACACCAACTGGAGCTCTGCCGCTGGGTGCCCTCTCCGGTGGCAAGCAATCGCTTAAGAACGCCATGCAGGGCTTCTCACCTAACCATAAGATCACGTCATTTGCTGAAGCCAAGGGCCTGGACGCCATTAATGAGCGAATGCCGCCCCGACGGGACGCTCCACCAACACCCGTCGACGACCAAAAGTCGAACAACACCCAGCAGTCCATCAATGGGTAATTAAATTAGCTTAACTCAAGTTTCCATAAGCAAATCGTGTTTCATTGTTGTGAATTCAGGATATTCTGTACTTTTTTACCAATACTTAGGAAAGCGGGGAAAGTTTTTCCCAATTTTCGAATTTGTGTCCTTAGAAAGCCGTTTTTTTCCTGTTTTTTTTTTTGTTTTTTTTTTTAATAGATATGTTTACCACATAAGAGGTCAATCCTTCTATTCAATCTTTGATTTGCTGTTCCTTATTGTTTAAGTTTATTCTTTTTTATCATTATTATTTTCTTATATAAATGTGTACAACTTATTTATTAAACCAAAAGAAAAACAAAACAAAAAAATCAAAAAAAAAAAATTTGTATTTTATATTTAGAATTTGTCTCTAGCGAAATTTTTACCTAAACAAAGCTTTTAAATCTAATTATAAATGAATACATCTATATAAATACATATATATATATATATTGCAACAAAGGTTATATTTAAATTTACAAAACAACAAATTTCTTAGCATAAATGATTACAGAAGAGTACGCGCGCGTTTAGAGATTTATACTTCTTATTTCATCAGGCACGCATTTAGTATTACCTACAACATAAAAAAAAATATAATTCAAGTTATTTAAATTTAAGACAGCAAAACAAACAGTTAAACAAGAGCAACCGCAAACAAAAAATTCTAAATTGATCATTAATTTTGTTTGTTTCGAAGCGACAATTTGTGAAACAGCTTCAGCGTATTATTAAATATAAACAAAATAAAATAGTAAATCAAACTAAAGACCTTCTTTATCTACAAACAAACAAATTCTATGATTAAACATTACCTTTAAATAAGATACAACCAACATTAGAGTAAGAGCGCCGTTGCGAGGGATGTAACATATTATATTATGAGGATAATTGTGAAATTTTGAAATTCTCTCTCTCGACGGGGACATGTGAAAGTGACGCACTCAACGTCAAAAAAAAAAAAAAAAAACAAACAGAGATAAAGAGAGAGAGAGAGAACCACGCAAGAAGGAGTGTGTAACATTTTTAGCAGATTATATACAATTTATTTCAGAACTTAAACTTAAGCATAGCATAGAGAAATTTAAGATACGTTTGCACTAAATACATTATATTTGTTGTTGCATTTAATGCCAATGTTACCAGTCCAGTGAAGGGGTGTGTGCATTGTGCTCCTGAAAAATGGTTACAGCGAGCTCTTATGATATTAAAAAACAGAAGTATATTGAAGTTTTCTAAGATTGCAATTGACTTATAGTCTGAATCGCGTGAGCAGCTAGTTAGTGGAGGCCATCTCGATTAAGATCGTAGGTGTTGTAGAGTGGTTGGTTGGTTGGCAACCTTTGCTAATCGCAAGCATTTTAGTTTGCAAATAGCTGCCTGATCGAACTCGTGATTTTCTGGAATGCCCCAATTACCAGGGATCACATCGAGTTATCCATAAGCGAGCAGAATTTGAATTTTGTCTTGTATGTAAAATGTAATGTCCCAGATGTGGCGTTTCGGACCCAAGAATCCAGCTTAGCAGGATATAAAAATGCTCTGCCTTAAGGTACTTTTGAAGCAGCCTTGTTCGTAAAAATAGTGATGTCTGTGCCACGATACTGGATTACCCCTACGGCCGATGGAGTCTTAAATCAGCATCACGCTTAAGCGCTTTAAATTCAGGCAGGGCAAAGGATACGCTCAAAATAACCATCCACGTATTTTGATGAATAGATATGGATGTAGTTCTCATTCCTGACATAGCATTTCCGAAATCCCTGAATCCTTATCTTGGAACGCACTAGTCTTTGTTTTCTGAGAGAAGGGCGAAACGATCTACAATCGTGGAATGGGCGTGAAATTGGCTTCTAATCCACTACTTTTTCAGGTTTAGAGGTGATTTTTAATTGAATCAATGGTGAGTATCAAAACGAAACTCCTTTTGTCTCTGTTAAATTTATTAAGTGAAACAATTTGACCTATTTATTCACGGGTTTTTGTCGTTTACCCAGTGCATTTAGAACATAGCTCTCCACTGACAAAATATTTATTTAAAGACTGACGCTTTTCTAGGTATCATGTCCAACTTTTATTCAACGAGAAAAAGTTTGTATGCGTTCGAAACTTTTACCCACGAGCGACTCTCGCCTTCCTGCTCCGTTCTTTCCTGAATGCGAAGTGTTAGCTAGGACATTGGAAGCGGCATATCCCTTTTAGCAATATGCTCACTCTTCGGTTGATACTGACAGGTTCACTTCACGTATGTTTAGCTTTTAACAACAACTGATTGCTCGTGGACGTGACGCAGTGGAAATGTGTTGTCCTGAAAAGTTATATTTTAGAAACTGGTAACCGATCCAATGTCACGTAATTGTTTCTATGAATAAAATAAACAGAAAATCCAGCGGATTAATTGCAGTCGTAAGTTGTTTGTCTGCAAGTTCTCTACTTGGGGCTTATGATGAGGATCGTCTGAACCACGAGGTTTTCGAAACTTTAACGACCAGAATATGCTTTATCATATTTGTGACAAGTACACTAAAATTAGATGTAAAAGCCGTCCCCAGCAGCTATGAAAATAAAAATATGTAAATAAATAAATAGTTGGCCCAACAGGTCCGTATAGCTTCCCTAAGCCTAGCTTCTCCCAACCATCCGTTTTGTGTGAGTTTTCGTTTTCGGGATAAATCAAAGCGACCAACAAATTTACCCCGAGTCCGAACGGCTGAATTAATGAGCTCTTTCATGACAATTACACTCTCAGATGTTCGCAAGAGATGGCGCAGTGGAAATAACCTGGAGATCGAGCCTGAGACCCCTCGTTGAGTAGTCGTGCACATTAAACCACTGAGTCAATGGCCACTTGTTGTGGAATTGGATTGATAAAATTGAAGCCTTCTTGTGATCACTTGATTTTCAAAATTCAGACGAATCAAAATCACTACATCACTTTTATCAAAAGTTTCAGTTGCCTGAAACAGTGTGCTTCTGTAATTTAGCGATTTATCGAATTCAGCTTTTTTGGCAAAGCGTCTGTCGACACGAACGTAGGTATAAACTGATCAGAAGCTTAAAAACGTCAGCCGTTGTCATAATCCATTTGAGCTGTGTGTAAAAAGCGCAACAAAATCCAAAATCTAATTATAATTTGTGCAAAAATACCGAAAATGTGGCGCTCAAAAATGTTAAAACGCCACCACAACCACAGCTCCGGGTGGACCATATTAAGGTGTTAAGAGTTACGGTGGGCGTTTATTTATGAATCTCAATTAAGGGCCCCAAAACATTACTCATGTCTCCACAAGATCTATTCAAATCGAATGCATAATCCAGTTCAAAGTTTTTTAGGAGCACCCATATACGCCCTTCACTGTACATCTTAAGTCACAGTTATTACATCATATCTCATAGCAAAAAAAATAAAAAACAAACATAGCCATTAATCATTCATTAATATAAGTGTCGTAAAAACACTACATAAATATAATGATAAACATTTATAAAAATTAATGAATTGCAACAAAATAAAAATTTTATTTATATACATAAATATTATATAAAATATAATTATGAATTTGACAAAAAGGCTTCCCATAGTTTTCTTGTCTTCTTATAAAAAAATAAAAAATAAAGAAAGAAAAATATTAAACACATTACAACTAAAGTAGCCTACTAAAGCAATCCTAAAGTTAAAGATATGTTTACTAGCAATAATTTTAAGATATCTATACATAAATAAATAAGTATATATGTACATATATGTAAAAGAAAGTAAATTCGCTTTATATATATATATATTTATATATTTATTATACTGTCGACTTATGCACAGGTCGACAATAAATCAATTTAAAATAAAATATACATTAAACTGATTAAGTTCATATACTTAATATCCTATGCAAAATATATTTATAAACAAAAACAATTTGGAAATATCGTAACTTCTATGTAAGACTACTTTAATACCGCTATGAGCAAACTCTTGGTGATGTTCATAAAGTATAATTCACAAAAGGAAAAAATACAAAAAAAAAAAAAAACAACTAGCTACATTTCTACTATACTAAACACTATGTGGAACACATTTTTTACTTATACATACATCTATATTTTAACTTAAAAATTACAATTTTATGAATTTAATTATACAAATAAAATATTCAGGATAATATAAAAAAAAAAACCCGAGGACCCACAGTTGTTATTCTTTTCTTTCGAATGTAGTTTAAAACATTTTAAACAATAAAGCATAAACACGAGTATTTATAAGTAAGTATAAATGAAGACACCAGTGCGTAAGTAAGGCGCATCTAATTTTAAATTACTATGCCAGTTAAATATAAAACTGCAGTCTTAAGCGCTCAGGGTAGATCCGAATGCCACAGAAAGTGTAACAAGATCAAATCACATTTACATGTTATTCTGGGCTAGAGTGAGATTGCTCCGTCACATCTGAACCATAATGGGCCAGTAATCCTATCATGGTTACTACATATAATTTCAAAGTAATCGCATAATAAATAAACGGCAGAAAGTACGGATTTCAAATGTACACCTTTCTAAAATCGTATTTCCCTAAAAACATACTTCTGCGAACCAATAAATGCATAGAACAAAGTGCACACCATTTATTTTAAGAAAAATGCATCGACTGTACCCTAAACAAAAATGGTAGACCAACATATCCATCCAGCCTCGTACTTGGTGTCACAGTCAATTGAATGCGAAAAAGACAAAACGGACGTCCGCTTTGACCTGGAGAAATTTCATCTCGGGGCGCTGTTGAGGGTTTGTAGTACTTCTACCTTGACATCCAACAACCAACCACATATCCCATCACTCCGATATGTTCCAATCCCCACCTAGTTTAATCAGTCATATGAGACTGTTCTCATCATATATGTACCACTGAACGTTGATATGTCCACATAAAATACCAAATTTGTTAACCTTATCCAATGAAACATTTAATGCCTTCTAGAAAAAAAGACACAACTTTTATTTACGTCAATCCTTTGCGTTATTTGTTCCAGTTGATTAGCTTTACGAAATTCGCTGCACGTTTTAGCACGAAGAAATCTTCTCTTACCTGTATAGTACTCTGACATTTTGCCAGCCTTACGGAAAGCACAGGACGATTGATTAGAGGTCATTGTGTCTGGCGCGACTACCCTTTCATATATCAGTTTTGTAGTTTCGAGCCCAATCGGAGTGTCCGTGAACAATAAGGGCCGAACTTGTTTTTGCTTCGCTTGTAAAATCGAACTACGTAATTTCGTATTTGTCAATAAAGTGCACTGCAAGTGCGACTTGGACTTCTCTTTTTCCCTTTTTTTTCAAGATAAATAAGAATGCGTGTAAAAAAACAAAACCAAACTCCTTGTTGACGATTAGATAACAATAAATTTATTTATGCTACACAAATATTTACAACCAATTTACACGGCAAGAGGGTTTTATTTTAGAAAGACATTTTTTGAGAAAGAGATAAAATATGCGTTCGATGGAAAATGCCCTAGGACACCCTGACAAATGTGTGATGATTTTCAGGGCTAATAAAAATACCCTAAGAGTCGGTGTTATATGGAAAAATGAAGCCTTGTCATCTACATCATCCCTTTTTTCTTTTAATTCGTTCATAAAAATATTTTTTAAATTTAATGTTTTCATTCTATGTTCTAGCAACATTTACCAAGTAGCAAATATAGAGCTTACTTCACCGATAGTATTTTGTCAGGGCGCATTCAGAGCCGGGACATTCTAGGTCGCTCCAGGGGCGACATCGAACACTCTTAAACTTTAGAATAACAGTAATTAACTACGAAAACAAGTTTTCTTAATAGAAATTGAGGTTAATTCTTAGTAGGGAAATTAAGTAGATAATAAAGATAAATTTATATCTGAATATTGGGTCTAAGGTACGTAAAATTATTTAATAAAAAAAAATAACATTCCGCCTAAGAAAATCTATTAAAATGTATCTTCCAGACGAGGTGTGAGAGCCCTATACGGTGAACTGAGAATACATTCGCCGCTCTCGTTTTTAATGGATTGAACTACATCGATGATGCCTCTAAAGTCGGGACGCATCTTTGGATTCTCATGCCAACAGGGCATCATTAGCTTATAGTAAACGTTTTCTGGACAAAGTTCTGGCTTGCGAAGCCTGCAAAATGTAACGAGTTATGATATGAAGAGATATGTAAATTTTAAGACTAACCTATGTCCACTCTCCAATCTGTTCAGGAAGTCAACTTGGGTCAGTTCTTTGTTGGCATCGAGATTCGGTATTTCTCCCCGTGAAAACATCTCGAACAGTGTCACGCCGTACGACCACACGTCCGATTGAAACGAGAATTTGCAAGTCTTTATTGATTCCGGTGCATACCACTTGATGGGTATTTCACGCTCGCTTTGGGCGAAGTAATAGCCATCGTTGTTGGCCCATTGCGCTAGGCCAAAGTCGGAAATCTTAACCCTGTCCCTGTCAACGAGAATATTTCTGGCCGCTAAATCGCGATGTATTACCTTTTTGCTGCGAAGGTATTCCATGCCCTAGATTGGAAAAAGTGAGCAAAAATTAATCTAAATCTATATTTCAGTGATTAGTTACCTTAGCAATGTCCAACGCAAACTGGAGGAGCTTCTCGTTGGTTAGGTTTGGCTTCATTGATGATAAGTACACGATAAATGATCCACACTCGACGTACTCCATGATAATTGACACCGAGGGCGCTTCGACTGACATTTTTATTTTCACTATATTTGGATGATCCAATGCCTGAATGAAAGGATTTCATAAACAATTACCAGTGGAACGGAAGTTTGTTGTTGTGAGTAACATACCCGCATGATACCGATCTCCCTTAAGAAATCATGATTATAGCGTATGTGGTTCATGGACTTGAGAGTCTTTATTGCAACTTGCACCGGATCGCTGTTGTTGTGGTAGTGAATTTCGCCACGATGCACCGTCCCGTAATGGCCTTCACCGATTTTCTCCTTGTAAATGATTTTTCCATTGGAAATCGCCAACACCGATGGGGTGTCGTCAAAATAGAATTGAGTTAATGGATTATGACTTCGAAGTAGCGGGGCTCTGTCGCACGTCGTAGAGTTGGCAGAAAACGTACAGCTGCGAACATCGCTGCTGCTGTTTCCATTAAGTAGAGTTTGAACTAAAATATTTATAATATAGGGCATGCTGTTACAAAAATTTACAACACTTACAAGTATCTTCAGTCGTTATGCTGTAATCGGAAACAACCGACGACACATCATCCGAAATGGAGTCGGCCGTGTCGATGGTTTCGTAGTTCGTGGTTAGGTTCTTTTTTGTTGAGTTTAGTAGTTTTAATATGGCTTGTTGATTGAATCGTTTGTCTGGATCCACACTCCATCCGTCCATCATTGTTTGATATATGCCGTCTGGGCACTCGTTGGGCTTCGGCAATATGCCACCGTAGCGATTGTAGTTTTGCCGTAGAGCTTCCGCAGTGAGGTTGTTTATCGGCTTGCCTCGAGCGAATATCTCCCAAATTGTTGTCGCAAATGCCCAGAGCTCAGCGTGAGAGTCGAGCTTGGCGGCATTGAGATTCTTGTGGTGCTCAAATGGGATCCAGGGTAAGCTAAAATATATCGAAAATTATACATGTGGGGGTCATAGCGGGAGGATTGTGAGCTGCTAAAACTCAACCTAGATAAGCTAAGAAATAAGAGAACGGCTTTTCGAATGCATTATTGGACCTGATGACTTGAGAAGGCAGAAAGTCAGTTCAGCTGTGAAACGCACCACCTGTTGCAATAGCGCGTTTAAGTCTGTTGCTCGTTTATTCCTTGTGGCTTTTCTGTTGACGCTAGTACACGAAAGATGCAGCAGTTTACTTAATCATGGTTACCTCTTATGGGAATTTTTTTGTTAAAAAAGCCCATAAGTGGCCCTTATTTGGGAAAATCTGTTTCACCTTGGGCCATACGCCGACGCACTGTAGAAATACCTATTCATTGAACTTACTCTTGTGGTTTATATGCTTTCGGCAGTCCGGGATCTGATATTTTGGCTATCAGCAAATATTTTTTTGGATCAAACTTTGTCACCATCAGATAACTACACCGAATGTATCCATGAATAAGTCCCTTTTCTTGCTACAGGGAAATCCAAACAAATTATCCACACATTTTGGATCAGTTATTTAAGATTTCTTACCAAATATGCAATACCACGTACTAGCCCGTGTACTGCATCCAACAAACACTCCATGGGCACCTTTTCTTTGAGATTATACAGAAATTCATTCAGCGGGCCGTATTTAGCGTTCTCCAGTACCATGGTATACGGCGTCTCCAATGTCAAACCGTAGAGTTTTATAAATTCTGGCGAACATATTCGACTCCATTTATTTGCCAACTTCATGAATTCCTATAAAAACAAACAAGCAAACAATCTTCCGTCAGTACGTTGTACAAGACACAGGAGAACAGATGGCTTACCGGAAAGTCTTGATCAAAATTAAGATATTTCAATGTAACTCTAACATCTTTCACCTCTGTTCCTTGTATCCAATCCGCTCGCAGGCGTATCATTCTTCCATTATCGCACTCTCTTTGCGAATCTATAGCAAGCGGTTTTGATTCAGAAACATTTCAAATAAACACGATCAAGTTACTTACTTTTGTACCATTGTAAGTCTTCCTTGGGGTCAAAGATTTGCACACGTTTACGCTGCAGTTGCGTCTCACTTAATTCGTTGTCAGTCTTTTTGGGTAATAGATTCCTTGGTAAGCATATCAGCAGTAATGGCGGTTTATCTGGGAGAAGGTTTTGTGGTTTTACCTTTGATGCATGTTTTCGTTTTTTTGTCACAAACTTACCATACTCGGAGGGTGGGATTCGGAACTTGTTGTCAGAAGCAGTCGGTATTCCTAATGCTAAATCAGTAAGTTTGTCGAAACACAGTATGCTGTCGTTTATATAGAGTTGCCATTTCTCTCGGTCCCTGGTTATTTTGAAAGTTTCTGTTTGTGTGCTACAGCAACAAAATATGATACAATAACAAGCACCCTGCATTATTTTGACGCATTATTCTTTTACCCTTTTGTATTGATATCAATGTAATAGACATCGTATTCCCTTTCACATTGGCGCACAATGTAGCTTCCACATTTGCCTTCTTTAGCTCGGATTTTTGCGTAAGAGAAATCACCACTAAAATTAAATTTGATTTTCAATTTTATTATGTTTGCGGTTAGTTAAATATATACATATCTATGTGACGTATCGTGTTGTGAAGAACATCTTAAAATTACAATGATAGTAGTTTTGTCAAAGGTTTTTATGGTTTATAATATAACTTTCTCACAAATATGATTGTTGTTGTTTCATGGTTAAATATATGCTTCTTAACTTTATACAGGACTTAGTGCTCGAGTTTCTTAGAAGGATCTTATCGTTGTAAAATATTTCATTGCTGTTCGTGAGCAGAAATTAGCCTTGGTAGGCAAATGAGCACATACCTATGTGCCGAATACTTCTTTCTACGTCTACCTTTAATGCAAAACCACATTTAAACTGGCATTGATTCTGTTCATAGTAGCGTTTCTATATTACAGATTACAAATGCAGAACCGTTGCCTGCGACATCTAAAAGGGCTTTTGACTCTTTGCTATAAGCAAAGAAGTGATATATACTTCTCCCAGTTCCCAGGTCTATTTCACCGCTATATCCATAATCGCTGACTTATATGCAACATACAACCCTAAAGCTCTAGATAAAGAAAAATTGTTCTTGTGACTTACCCAACAGGTCCATGGCATCGAAGCGTTTTAAGCTCCAACAATGATGGGGTTACAAACTGCACACATGGGTCAAACATCCATTTAGTTATTAGCCTTAAAGTTAAAAAGGATACATAAACAACTAAGTCGAACTCTAAAGCGCTTGCATACCTAAAATATCCTGAAACGTAGGTCATAAAGGATTTTAATTCAAATGGCTTGGCAAACTCTAACCGATAACCTTTCGGTGAACCACTTATATCCAAGTGAACATACTTCTTGCCTTCCCTATACAAAGCGTATATGCTCTCCAATTTCGTAACTAACAGCCACTAAATATGGAAATAAAAGAAATCGTAATATCTATTACATAACTATAGTCTCAATCGATTCTTACCTCTTTTTTGAATTTCAACGACACTTTAATTGCCGGTCCTTCGCTTTCGAATGGATCCAATTTAACAGTAACGGGGTACGGTCCTTCATCACCATCTTCGTCAGGTAGCTTTTCAACTATGGCATTAAATTCTTCCATTAGGTAATTTGGGGACAGTCCCGTAATGGTATGCATATAGGTGCGTTTCACATACGTTAATTCATGATTTTTGCTGCATATTGCCTGGAAGCCTTCACACACCTTCTTTTTTGCGAATATCTTGTGCGTTTTCACCAATTGCTTGGGCAGATAGCGTTTGTATTCCTTTTCCAAACTATCTGCGGGTCCTTTGTTTGCAAGAAAATCGATGTACATGTCGACTACCCCCAGCCCAACAACATTGTCTTTATAAGCGGGATATCGAATATCCCTTATTCGATCGTTCACCAAATCGTACCGTATTTGGAAATACAAGTACTCGTATGCATAGGGATCAATCTTATGCAAACTATCCAATTCGGGGATCTTGAAACGCATCCGGAACTCATATTTCACAGTTGTTTTTGGGGTTCTACACAACGTCAGCCATTTTTCAGTGTTACACACACGTAGTCCGAACAGCAGTCTGACTGTGGGAAGAATGTTCAACGACTTACAGCACTGAATGCACACGTCCTCGCATGTAATGTCTGATCGGTATCGGAATTCCATAAATACATTCGTTTGGTAATTGAAAACCAAAATCATTTGGCTATCTGTTGACGACATTTTAAAGATATATTTGCCCGATATCTACCTATTGCGTATTTTTGAGTTAAATCTCTTATCTCAATCTCCTCCCTGTTTTATTGCACTTAGTTTATTTTGTTTACTTAAAAGAAAAAACAAAAACAATGGATTTAGTCTTTGTTAACTTCATGATAAGTTCATTCATTTTCGATTATTATAAACTTTGCAATCATGTTGCAATTTTTAGACCGAATTGTAGCACTTTTGATAAATAAATCACACAAATTAATTCAAAACATAGTACGTATTAATTGTTGAGGCGATAACCTTTGCTCTTCAGAAACCATTTGGTCGCCATTTTGTAACTATACGCTCCCTATACAACAATGGTGATGCCAAATTCCTGCAGAAATATACAAATTTAGAACTGTGTCCAAAAATAAAATGATTATGTACTTATGTGGTATTTGATTGAGCATTTTTTTGCCCTCAGAGCACTTTTAATGTTCGTTTGGTACAAAAAAAGCAATATTTTTTTCAGATTCCAGAAGACTTTTGCGAGCCTGGATTTTTTCTCAGATTTGCTTCAGATTTACCAATACAAATACGTTCGAGTTTGACAGCTAGTGGAGTTTGTTTACATTTTCGTAAAATTTTTCAACTGAAAAGAATTGCATCGGGTTGATCTATTTTTTGTTAATTATTTATGTACAAATGTTTAGAAATTAATCTTGGCGAGCATTTTGAATGTTTTCATATAAAATTTAACCAGTGAATGGAAAACGCTTAGAAAAGTGTCGAAGGCTACACATATTCCAATCGCACAAAAAATATCATTTTTATGTTCGATTAGACCACACAAAATCTGAAATCTGAGAGCGATTCTGAAGAAGCCCAATCGAATACCACATGAGCTAGTGTGTCCTATCGTGACGTTATTGAGTTTGTCGCTTGCAGACTTATAATATTTTATTGGGTTTATCCGCGAATCCAATGAATATGAAATTGACAATGGCATTTCGAATTGTGAAAAGTGTTGTGGATTGGGGAAAAACTGGTAATATATTCGAAATTTTCTTATTTACATTCTTTTTGAACTTGTTTCCTTTCGCAATTCAAGTAAAATATACAATTTCCTGTTTTGTAAGCTCAACAAATGTGGTTCAATTCGCTCCTTCGCTTTCATATGAATATGCCATTTGTGGCATTTGGACAGAAAAGTGACCATTTATTCTGTAGATCTTTTGTAATGTACGATTGGGACCAAATCTCTATGTATTGTATTTTAAATATAAATATGTGCAGATATTCTGTTGCAAGTTGTCATAATATGCGTTTTATTGAACATCAATGGATCTGCTTTTCTTCGATCTCAGCAAAGCAAAGTAAAGTAGGATTTTCTGCACGCAATTACAACAACTACGGTCTACTTGACACTTCAAGGACTCACAGTAGTTGTTGTAATTGTGTGCTAAAAATCCTACTTTACTTTGCTGAGATCGAAGTAAAAAAAAAACCACCCCTAATGTCATCAAAGTAAAGAGGATGAATCGCTATAAAACGGCATTTGTTTCAGTCACCTTTGTGTTCGAAAAAAGAGTTATAAATTGCTGTTTTTGTTGTTGTGTGTCTCGATTTATTTAGTTTGATTTATCTTACTTAATTATTTACTTAATCCCGCTCTCCAAAAAATGAATGTCGCTGTAAGCAGTACAATTGTATATATCGTCATGAATACGAATCATAAAGGTTTTGACAAGTCACGTCCACTTATATCGAATTATACCTCGTTTGAATCTCAGAACTTGGAAGTATAGATGTTGCAACTGTGTGCTAAAGATTTTACTTCACTTTCAATTTTTAGATGGATGTTCAATAAAACACAATTACAAAAAAAAACGCAGCGTTTGCTTCATAAAAAAAATTAAATGTGATCTTACACATTGACTATATTTTTTTATACTAATTGGAAAAGTTACATTTACATTGTTCGACGTTATTTCGCTAATGTGGATAGAACCGTTGCATGTACATTAAAAAAATATTTTGCAGAGTGTACGTATAACTGTCGTAGCTCGTAGCAGCGAAACTGAGGCGAAAAATTTCAATTGTCAGAAATCTGTTTACTACTCGCCGTAACTGTGTCTTTTATTTTTAATAAATTGAAACACAATTTTGAATATAATGCGTGATTTACACAAAATTCTTAACTTATTTGCAGAAGAATACGCAATGGACTACTGCGAAGACTTTGATGCTATAAAATCAGTTCTGGAATACTGCAACGACAACGTGAGATCTTTAAACAAAGTTCGCTTCAGAGGAGGTAACTACAGATAGTTTATTTTATACTTCTACTTTACGATGTATAAAATTCTTTTAAGGTCATGAAGATATTATCAACGAAATATGCAATCGTTTGCAGGAACACTTTCTAAGAATGGAATACATCGATAGCGAGTCGAAGAAACCGCTTCCAGAAGTTAGTAAAATTTTTCGCAAGATTACAGTTTTTCTATTGGTTAATACTGACGCCACTTACAAGTATAACCTGCGAGACGATCCTGCTTTGGGGCATATCGTAGAAATTTGCCCGCTTCTACCCAAGTTTCTTTTGGTAACGATTATTTGGGCTATAAATCTCGAGCAGTTCTTCTGTGAGGCATTGGCTTACTGTCCTTGTTGGTTTGGCTTTCAATATTTTGAAGCTGCTACAGACTCACTGAAGCATATCAGTGATCCCTACAAGGTGCTGGTTAAAGTTGAATACCTTATACGAGCTATTCTCACAAGCCTTACCAAGTCAAAGGCTCAATATATTAACTTTGTGGACAAGAAAATCATTATTGGCAAACTCTACGACACCACGATGAATTTATTGCGTCAATTTTACACTCCAGATGCGGAAAAGTTTAAGAGCTTCAAAAAAGATGAATTTTTCAAATACTCTGGCTATGCTATCAATCATATTTTGGACATGATAATATTCGCATTTGACGTGTACGAGGAGAAGGAGCTTTTGAAGCCCGAATTCAACATTTCCATTTATGAGATTTTCAACGCGTTCTCTAATCAAAATCGAGCGTCTGAGGCAGAATCTCACCCGTTAGTAAGGGAAAACCAGCTCAAGCTTATCACGGCACTTCTGAACTCATTGCAATACAACGTTATGCTGGTTAAAATAGATGTATTCATGTACTGGGTCGAAGTTGACCTGAATGAACACGAAACGCTTCAGTCAGTCATTGGTGTGAAATCATACTTGGTCGGCGAAAGAATGCTGGCGAATCGCGACTTACATCACGATGTAGAACAACAGCTTAAATCGATTGCCATTCGCCCTAAGAGTGTGGAAGAACTCATTCGGGACGCAACAATTGGTGAGGTTCTGCACAAGCTCGACGAACCTCTAGAACGACATCTCAAAAAGGCGTGGTTTGATGAGCTTTTCAATAGAACAATCGCTCTAGGCAATGACGAGTGCTTGCAATCAATCAAAGCCAACACAAAGCTTGTTAGTGTTGAGAATTGCTTGCAAATATTAGACTACATCGACCTAGAGCGGCATCAACTTGATGAAGAAGCAGATGCCAGTATGGAGTCAGTCTCATCGAACGATCTCACATCAGTTGTCCTGCTATCGCTTCAAAATTTCAATTGCGAACAAATTATAAAAATCATCGCATATGAGGTGAAGAGATTCGGAGTGGAAGTGTGTTTATTCCAGGCAGATGCCTTTGCCGAGCGGGCCACCGAGTTCCTAAACAAGTTTTCAAACAACTTTGATGCGCAAGCATTTCTGGCACTATGTTTTGAAAACCCTCGAGCTATGTGGACAAAAATGTTCGATGTCGCATGCAATTCCGAAGAGCATGTTTCGAATTTTTGCGCGATGGTTAAGATGACGCGCCCACTGTCGAATGAGTATTTTTATCCACTTCTGAGTAGTGCTCTAACCGATGAGAGAATTGGCCAAAAGTTTTTTAGCCAGCTTCTGTGCAGCATTTACTTCGAGTTGTACTTTGATCGGAAAACTGAATATTTTAAGAGGTTCATCAACTCAAATGTGAACCAAATGTTGGAGATGGAGCGCTATGGTGATTTGTTGATAATTGTGAAGAGCCTGAATTTGATAGCGGCTCGTACCAATCGCGATGGACTCAACTTTGGAGAAGCAACTGCTCCGGTATTGCTAATGGCCGCACAAATCATGGAAAGTGTGCGTTGGGATCTATTAACCTATTCCGATGAGAAGGATGAACTTGTAAAAGCTTGCATAATATTCATACAAAATACATCAAAGAAGTTTCTGCCTCTGGCCACAGAGAAAGGTGAGTTTTGCTTTTTTTTTTTAGATAGGCATGATACCTTGCACTCCGAATTCGGTGAGTTGTAGATGATGATAATTTATTTGTTACTTAGCTTATCGGCCTTTGAATAGTATACCATAATTTACAAGATCCGGCGACATTAGCGTTTTACTCAGAGTTGCACGGACTCAAAATGCACAATATCAAAGCCTTCACTCGCTTGCTGTATCGAAGTAGTTGAGCGATGTTCTGAAAAAGTACACTCGTCGACGGTTACGATTTTCCCCAAAACAGAAATTCATTTAAATTTACCCGTCAGTGAATATAACGGCTGTCCACATTGCGACCAACAAATGAATCAGCAGTTATTCTAAATATTAACATATTTCATTCTTCTTCTGCAGATAAAAAATGGATTAACAAGACCATAAAGGAATCGTACAGACCACTGACGCAGTATTACTTTCAACGATTCGCATTAACGCCTGACCAACAACCGAAGACATTCGACGAGTTCCTAATTCCTACGGAAATTGAGAACGCATCTGATGCCGAAATGTTTCTGATAAGTGTAAGTGCGCTTCAAATGGTTTAAACTACATATTCTATTTCAAGTTCATATATTTTTGTTTGCTTGTAATTTTAGAACTACATCCGCTGTACAACAAAAGAAACTGAGTGGTTAGCGCGAAGCAATCGCCTTCTGCCACACATGTCTGATATGATGCTGACACTTGGTGTTGTTGTCAACGAAACAGACAATTCAAATTCTGTCCTTAATTACCGCAATTGTATGGTCAATTATGCGAATATTGTCAAAAAATATTTACTACCTGGAGTTGCTCAGGATACCGCCAAAGTAGAGCAGCTTATGACAAAGTTACTCAAGATCATTGAATTTGCGCCGGCTGCAATTTACGAAGAAATGTTTATGAATTTCGAGTGGCTATTGTTGGAAGTTATGAAAGCGTGCGTGGTACCTGTAGATAACAGTGTCACACATAATGTTCGAAAGAATATTTCGAAGATGAAAGAATGCAGGGGCAAAGAGTTGTTTTTAAAGAATTTCGAAACTCTTGTCATCGAGAAATTGAGTTAAATAAAGCAAGTTTATTTAAATTACAACTTTTAATGTTGATGGGCTCGTAAAGTAGAAATTATGCTTTTTGAAAAAAGCTCAATAAACAGAATTGTGTTATTCAAATGTGTCGATGGCCTTTCCTAAGCAAAGGCGAAACAATTAATCAATACTTAGCCGGAGCCTTAAAATATTTTCTTTTTATTCTAAATCTAAAGTGGTTTTCCATTCCGACAACAAATATTTTTGTATCTAGATCACTTTTCATGTTCCATTGGGCAAAATAAGGTTAAAAAACGGAATGCACTGTCGACCTGTTATCATGGCAGCACTTCTTTTCTCGATCAGAGCAGAGCCAAAGATAATTGAATGCATAGATAAATAACTTTCCAGTGGAAAGACGGCTGCCTACAAGCTGTTTTCCCGAAATATTTTTGAAGTCACGCACATTTGGTCATTTCTTTTCTAGTATATGTGAGTTCATGAATTGGACTTTAATGGAAGAATTCGCTATTCCGAATTGTGTATTTCTATTTTTTTTATTTTAGTCGAAGCCTTTACAAAAACCAATCAAGTTTTAATACGAAACACAAAACAATTGAACAGCGCGATGCCCATAAAAGCAAAATGAATGGTGGCTGGCCATTAGCAACATGCTTTTTTTCAAGTCACACCTATTCACAGACAGGGATTGAAATTACAAAAACAATAATGTAAGCAATTGGGTTTTGGGGGTTAGACGTACGAAAGATATCCATCTCTTTTATTCATTCATCTCTGTTATGTGCGTTGGGAACTGAAATTACACGCCTTTAATTTTAGACACATTAATATATCAGTTTCTTGTTCAAATATAGATACACAAAACGCTTTATTGATAAGCTTATCAATTTGGCTGATATTAAATTGATTTATGTCAAGACATTGATTTATTGCTTTTTACATCTAATCTTTTCTGTCAACGCTAAATTCTTAGCGCAAAAACGATAATTTTTCTTAACGAGAACTTACCGATTTTTTTCCAACCAAGAACTTGGCATCACTTTGTATTCTGGAATTCGAAATTAAGTGCAACTCCATGTTGTTTTTTGACGTCATATACCCATATCGAATTCGAACTTTCTTTTCAAAATATGACGCATGCGTTGGATTTCTTGCCAAAAAGCTGGAGCATAAAACGGAAGGCCGGGGCAATTTTCAGTAAAAAAGTAAAATAACTATTTTGCAATTTTCATAAAACCCAAGGAGTGAAAAACACGTAATTGCTATTTCAAACGTTCCCCCTCACGTCGACAAAATAACAGAACAAATTGGATATCCTTCCACATTAATAACAAACACTGAAAAGAACCTAAAAAGAAAGAAAAATCAAAATGGAAAAACGAGAAGAGCTATTAGAAATTGACCCAGCTAACGAATTGCGATTCCGTGGTATGTAATATTCATTCTAAAGTATATACGACAATAGAATTCATGCGAAAATGTCAGCATTTTTATATCCAATGACGAAATTTTTGGATTAAAATAAGTATTAGCGATGGATCATCGCCCACTGTCAAAGTTCAATAATTTAATAATGCATTCGGTAATGTTCTCTAATTTACTGTATTAAATTACGATCGCCTGGGAGCGCTGTTCTAACCTAAACAAAAACAAATCCATTCGGTTCACTTGACGAGTTTATTTTTTCTTTTTTATTTGGGAAAATCTGGTGAAAATTGTTTGGCTAGATTGTTGGGATATAAATCAAAAAAAAAAATAAATAAAAAATCGTTCGTGACAGTTTGCTTGTATATCAACTGTAGTGCTGGAGCTTTTTGGGTAAAAATCGATTTTTCTTTTCGATGTCAATAAATGAATGAATCCCGTAGAGTACGCACAATACAATTAAAATCGCTTTATCAACTTTAGGTACACCGTCTCCCCTGTCTTCCTAACATTTTCACCCATTTCAGAAATTGTGTCAGAGTCTATTTTAGATTTTTTTTCCTTCACACTTGCCTATAGAATTGTTACACTTTATGCAATATAAAAAGGTTGTCTTGACATACATTTTCTCAAAGAACTATTTTTAAAGGACAATCAAAAAAGGGAAATATCTATGAAGTGTGTATGTACGTATGCATATGTATGCGGACAATGCATAATAGTACAGGAAAAAAATAAAATATGTCACGGATTATAATACCCATTGGAATCGGGTTACTTGACTTGCCATTTCTTAAACAAAGCTATCTACCTGCATACGAGTTTTGTTCTATAGGAATTGTAACAATATGTACAAAGTTTTTTTGCAGCAGAAAGTTCTGGTCTCCAATTTCTGGTTACAATTGATTTGCTTTTAATATTTTGCTGGTTTCTGTTGTCATAATTAAGTGTGAAAGCCAGTGACATCAACACTGAATGACTCGCAATATCGTTGCACTGTCATTCAATTTAATGTCCTCGATATATAATCGAGATTTCGAAACTTTAGCTTGGATTCAAAGGTTGGCAGTGTCATGTATACGATGAGGTTTGTATTATCGTTTTTTATGTGCCAAACGCCCTGGGCGTAGTTCCAAGATGATGCGTTTGGATCAAGCTTTACTGTACGAATTGCCCCTGATCATTGAAAGTCGGTGGTATTGGGTCAGGCTTGACTTGATCGTTGATAATTCTACACCGGGTCTTTTAAAATGATTATGGTTATCGTTTATCGTTTCGCGTTGTGTTGATTAGATATGAAATCTTAATCAGTCTAGCGTCTACGAAAGGGTGGACCTGAGCTCCAGGTGCACGAAGTGGTTATATTGTTTTATATTCAAATACACTAATATCTATTACGTCGAAGGTTGTTGTTAAGTTCATTATATTGGTGTTCAGAACGATGGAGAAAATGTCAATGTCAGTTTCTGTTTACTTTCTTCTATGATATTTTAATGACCGCAATTTTTCGGCGGCCGACAATGGATTGTATTCCTTTGAACTAATCGATACCCGTATACATATTGACCATCGATTAACCATTACCAAAGCGCCGTTTAGGTTGGACAGAGAGCTTCGTACATTAGGCTTACTATCCTTGTGATAAAGTTTTAGCGATCGTTCTTCTCTTCTTGGCGAACACAAACGCTCGACAAATTAACCGTTTTTTATCTTTTTGGCAATTGGATGCTTATTTTAGTATTTCTCAATTTTCGCTTTTATTTGTAGACTTGTCATGTCTGAGTTCAACAAAGTTTTATGTTCGCAAACACCTTATGGTGTTATAAACGGCTCGAAATGAATTTTGTGTGCTGATGCGATACTTTTTTGTTAAACTGCTTCGTCGTGTCAAATTATATCGTTGGAGAAGAATGCACATGTATGGCTTCTTTATCAATGCGAGATAGCTGAACATAATGGTCAAGAAAATTTGATTACTGCATTCTTGCAAATAGTGTTCAGTAAACACCCCGTTTCGACGGTATTAAGCACTGAGATTGCATAAAGCTAAGATTAGGATCACCAGCTACGTGGCTGGCTAGCTATTATAGTTGCTTTCGTACCTGCTAAGGTTGCACTTAAATTGATGGTAAACTAGGATCTTAACCAATTTAAGCCATTGATAGATCATCTGAATCAAGCAGCAAACAACGTCAACCGAGGTCAAACAGTTTGCGAAAGTTCACTTAGACCCGACTACATCGTTTGACACAAACTGTAATTGTTGGAATCGGCTACTAAATCTCAAGCGTTTGATACCAAACACTTGAGGATTATACGTTTTGACCGCGATAATTATCGGAAAATATCAAAGATTTGCATACGCATGTTGCTCTCACTACTTATTGAACTGTTAGTCAAAGTGTTTCAGCATTCGGTTTTACAGTTCACGATATTATTGAAATAACCACCAAATATAGAATTAATAGATCTCCAGTTTTGTTATACTGTGTAATTTATGCAGGTGCGCCACACAGATGAAGTTAATTGCCGATAATTTGTTGTAATTCACATTTCACGACTTTTTATTTTGTTCTTGTGTCAAGCATGGCAATGTAATTTGATGATGTACAATGTTATAAGAAAGTAATACAAAGTCACAAGCTCAATAAGAAGAATGTAGCTACCATTAGAGGAATGGGTTAATTTTCAGTGGTAGGCTGCACCCATATTTCAATTTAAATTGTCTTATTTTGGATACCATTTCCATCTTCGTACAATAACAAGTTCGTGGCAGAACGCTGAACGCTTTAAAGGATTGTTTTTTTTTTTAATTTAGACTTCTATATTTAGTTTTATTTATTGCTATACAGAAAATAAAAAATTAGTATACGCATTACTGTTCTGCTATTACTCATAATACAATTGATTGACTACACAAACTTCAAGACAAAAAAAGTGCGCATGATTTAACCTTACTTCATGAAATTGAATGAACTGATGAAATCTAGTAAAGGGTGATTTTTTAAGAGGTTTAGAACTTTTTTTAAAAAAAAAACACAAAAAATTCGAAAAAATGAATGAAATATTTATTTGAATCGATAGTTTGAATCTTGCAATTTAATGTTTAAAGATAATTTCATGCAAATGTTGACCGCGGCTGCGTCTCAGGTAGCCCATCCGCTGAGTCCAATTTTGGCATACTCTTTCACACATATCGGCCGGTATCTCACGAATGAATGCATGGATGTTGGCTTCCAGTGCGTCAGGGCTTGTCCCTATACACATTAGCCTTGGCATACCCCCACAAAAAATAATCTAATGGTGTCAAATCGCACGATCTAGGCGGCCAATTGACCGGCCCGAAACGTGAAATTAACTGTTCACCAAACTCGCCTCGCAATTGCGCCATTGTTTCGCGTGCTGTGTGGCATGTGGCACCGTCTTGTTGAAACCACATATCATGCAAGTCAAGAACTTCCATTTCGGGCAAAAAAAAGTTTGTTATCATCACTCGGTAGCGTTCACCATTGACAGTAACGCTGCGATTCGCATCATCTTTGAAGAAATATGGCCCAATAATGCCGCCGGCCCATAAACCGCACCAAACAGTGGCTTTTTCGGGATGCATTGGTAGCTGTTGCAATGCTTCTGGCTGATCTTCACTCCAAATGCGGCAATTTTGCTTATTTACGTACCCATTCAACCAAAAATGAGCCTCATCGCTGAACACAATTTTTCGATAAAAAAGCGGATCCTCGGCCAGCTTTCCAAGAGCCCATTCACCAAAAATTCGGCGTTGTGGTAGGTCGGCTGGCTTTAGTTCTTGCACCAGCTGTATCTTAAAAGGCTTTACTCCCAAATCCTTCCGCAAAATTTTCCACGTAGTGCTGTAACAAAGGCCTAACTGCTGGGAACGGCGCCGAATCGACATTTCGCGGTCTTCTGTCACACTAGCTGATACGGCCGCAATATTTTCTTCACTACGCACAGTACGTAAACGTGTTGGTGGTTTAATGTCCAACAAAGTAAATTTGGTGCGAAATTTGGTCACAATCTTCCGAATAGACTGCTCAGAAGGTCGAGAATGCCGATCATAAAATGGAAGCAGCGCGCGATGAACATTTCGAACCGAGCACGAATTTTGATAGTAAAATTCAATAATTTGCAAGCGTTGTTCATTTGTAAGACGATCCATGGTTAAATTGCAAACCAAACTGAAGCTGTTTGACAGTGACACAAGGTACTAAACACACGTCAGCTGTCAAAACCAGTGTTGCCAAAACCAAACCAGCTAAAAAATCACCCTTTATAAGCAGTTTGGAAGGTTTATATGGAATTCCCGGTCATGCGATGTTGCGCAAACTAATGGCTATCACAAAGCGCTTTGTGTTTATGAACGCGCACTATCTTTTGCCGGTTCTTACAATAGCCCTGTTTTTTTGAGCTTCGAACTCAGCAAAGCAAAGCAAAGTAGGATTTTCAGCACGCAATTGCAACAACTACGCTTTACTTGACACTTCGAAAACTCACACTAGGTATTCATTCCCAGCAAGAGCCACTTGGGAGTAAATGATCACTTCTGAACACCAGAGGGAGAACATTTTTTGTTGCCACCCTTGTATAAGATGGATCTGTTCGCAGGGTGTCTCTATTTACAGTACATACAAGGCGTTGGTTGTGATTGGCGGAAATGCATAAAGAAGTGCATAAGTAAACAAAATTTCAAAATAACAACTGAATATTAGGGATAGTAATAAAAAATACATAAATTATTTTTTATTTAAGCTGCAAATGTTGTTTAAGACAAATTTACCTTATTAGTACATACTTGAAATCATAAAATATTAGTGTGTTTATCTTTGAGATCCATTTCTTGCCCAAGTGTGTCCTCAGAATTTATATTCTCCATTGTTTTTAAGCCCAAGAATATGAGGAAGGATGAATATCGCTTACACTTTTTTGTGAAAAAAGTGTATATCTTCGGCTAAAAAAGATACTTCTTTGATGTGCCCAATCAATTGCTGCCTACCTAGACCTACCCATAATACAATAGCTTTTGTTGTATCATGCAACTCACCGAACAAGCCCACACTGCCAGTCAGCCGCAAATGCCAATATTTCATCGATAAAACCTACTGTTCAGAAAGCTGCTGGGAATCGTTTATGTGCACATTTTCTTACTTTGCTTTGCTTTGCTGAGATCAAAGCTCAAAAAAACAGGCCTAATATTGTCCTCATATTAATTTGCTATGGAGAAAGATCAGCAGATTTTGCTTTTTTAGCGGCAAAGCAAAGGGCTGGATGAATAAATATTTTTAAACCTTTAACTTATATATCGTCGGTTGACCGTTGAAACTAATGTGGTATTCGATTGGGACTCTCAAGCACTTTTTTTTACTCTTTTATGTTCGTTGTTATGGAAAAAAACAATCTTTCCCATTTTAGAGCTCTTGCGAATCTGGATTTTTTTCTCAGAGTCGCTTTAGATTAACCAATACAAGTGCGTTTGAGTTTGACAACTAGTTCAGTTTGTTTATGTTTTCTTGAAATTTTTCAACTGCAAGGAAACGCATTGCATCGGGCGGAATTATTTTTGTTAATTATTCATGTTCAAATGTTTAGAAATCAGTCTGAGAGCAAATTTCGAATGCTCCAGTGAATGGAAAACGCTTATGAATAAATATTTTTAAAGCTTGAACTTAAATATTGCCGGCTGACCTTTGAAACTAATGTGGTATTCGATTGGGACTCTCAGAACACTTTTTTTTGCTCTTTTATGTTCGTTGTTATGAAAAATAAAACAATCTTTCCGATTTCAGAGCTCTTTTGCGATTCAGATTAACCAATTCAAGTGCGTTTGAGTTTGACAACTAGTCCCAGCAAACATTTACCTTCAAAAGTGATTAATTTTAACGAAGAAAACCTTCAGATATGAATTAATTTATGAGTCAATTTCAATTCAATTTCGTGAGAAATGGGCCTTCATTTATGAATCTTTTAAATGATTGATAAATTATTGGAGAAACATTCACTAAAATGAAAATAAAAAAAATGCATTTATTGATATCATTTATGAATCTTTATGATGATTTGAAAATTCTTCAGTCAATATTCACTTAAGTGAATAAATAAATAAATAAATTTGGAGATAACTAGCTCATAATCATTTCTGTTCATTTATGTGAATGAAAATCCTAATTGGTTCACATAATTGAATGTTAAATGAATTTAGGTATGTTCTTCATTTTTACTGCATATAAAGTGATTCTTCATTTTTGCTGAATAAAATGTTTGCTGGGGTGGAGTTGGTTTATGTTTTCCTTAAATTTTCAACTGCAAAGAAACGCATTGCATCGTGTGGATTTATTTTTGTTAGTTATTCATGTAAAGGGTGATTTTTTAGCTGGTTTGGTTTTGGCAACACTGGTTTTGACAGCTGACGTGTGTTTAGTACCTTGTGTCACTGTCAAACAGCTTCAGTTTGGTTTGCAATTTAACCATGGATCGTCTTACAAATGAACAACGCTTGCAAATTATTGAATTTTACTATCAAAATTCGTGCTCGGTTCGAAATGTTCATCGCGCGCTGCTTCCATTTTATGATCGGCATTCTCGACCTTCTGAGCAGTCTATTCGGAAGATTGTGACCAAATTTCGCACCAAATTTACTTTGTTGGACATTAAACCACCAACACGTTTACGTACTGTGCGTAGTGAAGAAAATATTGCGGCCGTATCAGCTAGTGTGACAGAAGACCGCGAAATGTCGATTCGGCGCCGTTCCCAGCAGTTAGGCCTTTGTTACAGCACTACGTGGAAAATTTTGCGGAAGGATTTGGGCGTAAAGCCTTTTAAGATACAGCTGGTGCAAGAACTAAAGCCAGCCGACCTACCACAACGCCGAATTTTTAGTGAATGGGCTCTTGGAAAGCTGGCCGAGGATCCGCTTTTTTATCGAAAAATTGTGTTCAGCGATGAGGCTCATTTTTGGTTGAATGGGTACGTAAATAAGCAAAATTGCCGCATTTGGAGTGAAGATCAGCCAGAAGCATTGCAACAGCTACCAATGCATCCCGAAAAAGCCACTGTTTGGTGCGGTTTATGGGCCGGCGGCATTATTGGGCCATATTTCTTCAAAGATGATGCGAATCGCAGCGTTACTGTCAATGGTGAACGCTACCGAGCGATGATAACAAACTTTTTTTTGCCCGAAATGGAAGTTCTTGACTTGCATGATATGTGGTTTCAACAAGACGGTGCCACATGCCACACAGCACGCGAAACAATGGCGCAATTGCGAGGCGAGTTTGGTGAACAGTTAATTTCACGTTTCGGGCCGGTCAATTGGCCGCCTAGATCGTGCGATTTGAAACCATTAGATTATTTTTTGTGGGGGTATGCCAAGGCTAATGTGTATAGGGACAAGCCCTCTTCGATTGACGCACTGGAAGCCAACATCCATGCATTCATTCGTGAGATACCGGCCGATATGTGTGAAAGAGTATGCCAAAATTGGACTCAGCGGATGGGCTACCTGAGACGCAGCCGCGGTCAACATTTGCATGAAATTATATTTAAACATTAAATTGCAAGGTTCAAACTATCGATTCAAATAAATATTTCATTAATTTTTTCGAATTTTTTGTGTTTTTTTTTTAAAAAAAGTTCTAAACCTCTTAAAAAATCACCCTTTACAAATGTTTGAAATCAATCTGAGTGCAAATTTCGAATGCTTTAGTGTAAAACTTATCCAGTGAATGGAAAATGCTTAGAAAAGTGTCGATAGCTACGCATATTCCAATCGCACGAATATCAACAAAAACAAGAGAAAGTTACCTTTTTATGTTCGATTAGACACACGAAATCTGAAATCTGAGAGCGATTATGAAGAATCCCAATCGAATACCACAGTACACAGCTAAAATGACCTTTTATCACTGAGTACTATTATTACAATGAAACAAATACGAGTACTATCTTAAAAGTTGTTTACTATAATAATATTCTTATTTTATTTTAACCAACAGGACCTTTTACGAAACCAGTTATCACAATAATGAAACTGACGAATCCGACAGAGCAGACAATTCTTTTCAAAATTAAAACCACAGCTCCAAAAAAATATTGTGTTCGTCCAAATTTTGGCTCTGTGTTGCCAAATTCTGCTACCAAGGTGGAAAGTATGTAGTTTTACCATTGCGACCAGTCGCATTTTGTCATGCCTTACAATCCTTTTTTGTTTTCGTTTAGTCTGCCTGCAGGCATTTGTTTACGATCCAAATGAAAAGAATAAACATAAGTTCATGGTACAGAGTCTAGTTGCTCCAGATGGCACCACAGACTTTGCCAAACTGGTAATGTTGCGTTTTAAATTAAATTCTCACGATCTATGTAAATTTATACATTTTTTTTTTCTTTTTTTCAGTGGAGGGAAGTCGAACCCGATCAGTTGATGGACGCTAAACTAAAGTGTGTTTTTGAAATGCCCGCTGAGGCTCCTGATGCAGGAAATGCCGGTACGTACTACATTAGCAAGTTTTTTGCACGATCAAGTTGAGAATGAAAGCTTTGCCGATCCAATTGAAAAAAACAAACAACAGAGGAAAGAAGGCAGTCAGCGTATACCACGGAAAAGTCAAGAGAATAAGTTGTATACGATCGATGAAATAGAGTGGTGTTTGAAGGAAGAAGTTTTACTAAAAGGAAAACAAAATGTATCAAGGGTAAAAGACTGCATGAGTGCATGCAAACTTGTAGTAGACTCGCAGTCGAAGATGCTTTCCACTTTAAAGTGGTTATGGAAGTTCAGATGTTATTCAATATGAGGTAACTTCCACCGCATAGAATTGGATTATCCATATCAACAACATTTTTTTCGCTTAGTATCGACCGAAGGTAAATGCCATTTCATGCTTCAGCGATTGCATTGAAATTCAAACTATTACGGTCGTCGAGTGGTGACGAGTTATTATTGTTATCGTTGCAAATTAAATAAGCAACAAATTGTTCTCTCAACACTCCTTTTCGTTATGGAAGGCTTCACTCATAACGATTCTAAACAAACATTAAACTGTCTGGCACTGACGGCTTCGTGATCCAATCTGTTTACATTGCAAAAATGGTTTGGCTTTATCATAAGAATTTTAAAAGACTCTTCGTTGCTATAGATAACTTAAATTGATCGTGCAAAAGATAATTTTGTGAATCTTTTTATCAATAAAGTAGTATCTCTTATATGGACGTACGAATTTTAATTACTTTTGCAGCTCCAAAAGAAGTGGTGACTAACGAAGCTTCGCCAATACCAGTTGGTGAAGAAAAGGTACGTTATCAAGCAATTTCATATATCGGTAGAGTGTTCTTAGATTTTTAAGTAAAATTACAACAACGTATAATATTTTCGAGCTTGAAACTCAAAGAAGACGTTGTTCTGCTATAGCAAATTACACTGATCGCAGCACGCTTAAATGCATCAAATGAAATAAGTGTCAGGTCCACGGTCATCTTAAGTGAAATAATTCCGATTTGACTTTGCACATCACATTTCGGTATTCAACCCCGGAATCAATCTTTTCGTCATATCCGAAGAAGAAACAGAAATTCATGATTTACCTGCTTTGTCGCGTGCCGTGTTTTCTCCGGTCAGATATTTTCGTGATTATAAAAATAGTTGTGCTTGAGCGTGTTTCATCAGTTAATATGATCTAAGTTAACCACGTTCATCCAGTTACCCTTTATAAAATAGAATATTAAACTATTAGCTCACTTCTAAACTGAATACATCTGTATACTTAAATTTTGCAGCCAACCGATCAGTCGGATAAGTTCTTAGCAGAAATAAAGCAACTCAAAAATGAAGGAAGCGAGCTAAGGGAAGAAAATCTAACTCTTAAGGTAAGCGTGTGTTACCAAATCAATATTTTTCTGCTTCTAATTGTACAAAACATCAAACAAAACCAAACAAAAATCAAATTCCACATTTTCGACCACAGAATCAGTTAATGCGCATAAAGTACACAACGTCGCAGCAAAGAATGGACGAACCATATTCACCGGCGGTGGAAAAACAAATTCCAATGTTCTACATAGCGCTCTCCATTGTAACCGCAATTTTTGGCATATTCCTGGGCAAATACTTGCTCTGAATCAATCGAAAACAGATTATATGTTATTACTGATGCAAAAATAAAAAAGAAAAATTAAAGCAAAAAAAAAAAAAAACAAAATTCATAAATATCAAAATACAAATATAAATAAAAAAACTAAATAAATGGCTAAAAATTATAATTTTTAGACAAATCCACAAAAAAGAAAACAAAGCAACAGAAAATCAATTCAAAACAGGCAAACTATCTATGTATTTAGTTAGAAGCAGGAAGGAGATCCAGTGATTGATTCATTATAGACAAAAATAGCTTAAGAAAACAAAAGGAAAACAAATATACTGACTTTTGAAACGCTGTTAAATATTAAATTAAAAAAAAAAAAACACGAAAGAGAATGATGCACACCCAGGGGTGTGTATTGTTTCTTAAAATCACAGAAAGAAATTACTGTATATAATGGCAGACGACACGAGGTGATGGGGGTGGGTGAGGAAATTGTTCAGTTTATTTTTTCCCATTTGTCATGGTTTCAGTTTTATAATAAAAATGTGTTTAATTCATGTGTAAGCTTAAATCAAAAGCAAATACTTTGAAATAAGAAAACTACTTGTAGTTACTGTACTTTGAGTTGAAGGAAGAATTGTCTTTTGCAGCTCTCACGACATTGCCGGTGTATAATGTAACATCATCATAATTTTGTGTGGAGTTCTGTAATTATTGCATGGAAATAGGTTGATTTTCCTTTAAAAAATTTGCGTCTAAATACGAGCAGCAAACAATTGGTGTTCATGTCAACATGCGCGACTCTTTTTTTTCAATAATAGCTACAGAATTGGTATGTTTGTTGTTTAACTTTATTTTTTTATTCTGAACCAGCCTATGAAAAACGTTGAACAAGGCAATTCTTTCTTAAAGAGCATCCATTATTACCCACTTCGTAGCATATTACCGGCTTGTTAACATATTCATACATACGCATAAGTACTGAAATAAATTTAACTTAAAGGTCTGCATGTTGTTTTTAATAATTGTTAAATGTTATACTTATGGACGGGGGAAACTATTAAATATTTTCTTTTTGTTGGAATCCAGTGTAGTCCATGTAAATAGTTAACTAATATAATAGACCGATAAAGTTGTATGTATGTCGTAGAACATGTTGATGGGCATAAAGCTTTCGACTTAGGTTTACATAGTTATTTACGTAATTTAGTCGACAAAAAAAGGAAAAACAATGACAAAACTGTCACAGATCGAATTTCGGTACGGATATGCTTTGCAATATTGCGAATGGCGTGGAAAGGAACTCATATTTCTGCAAGAATTATGTGCATTTATAAAAAAAAAATGTAATTATTGTCCTAACCAATTGCTGCGACTTTGATCTTTTGCAACGCATATTCTCAGCAACCCGGTAGTATTAGTAGATCTATATAGATAATTGATTTCCATTGTTTACAACAAAAGTTGGATCTCGTTCTATTGTTGTAAACCGGGGAAATCAATGATCAATATAGATCATGTTGTTAACATAAAAAACGACGCCTACTGTATGCAAAGAAATGGACAGCTAGACTTTTGATCTAGAGTTCTAGCCTTTTGCGCCAGATGCATATAGAGTTTGACTTGCCGATATTTGTCAAGAGGACATTGACTTCCGCTGGTAACCAGACTATAGAAATAGGTTTTGTGGTTTGAGTGTAATTTCCATTAAAGAGCTCTACTGAAAGGGTTAACCTAGCAGCTTGTTTTCCAGCTGGTATTATCCTGAGAATGGGACGTATACTCGTAAGCTCGTAGTCAACAAATGTTAAACATATTGGTAAAGTGGGCCTTTATAGAGTTATGTACTAGTTTGAAGGGCTTGTACATTTGCGTTTATTTAAACACAAGCCTGCTTGCTGTTTGTATTCAATTTCAGAATTTAGACCAATGACATAAACATTGTATGTTTGGCGCATACTTTAAATTCATTCGGTTCATTGCTTACTTGATAAGGCGTTAGATATTCAAAAAAGAGAGAAATGAGATTATTTCGAACACAATTATGTTTGCTAAATATATTTTATTCAGACAGTGACAGACACAAACCGAAAACGAGGGGTTTTTTAAAGCTATTTCACCACTTGTTGTCATCTTCATCTGTGTACACTCAATAGCATTCAACTTTAATAGTTTCCAAGAAGTTTACTAATTTATTTGGGCCTAATCTAGACTGTGTCTTTCACCTGCTGCTGAAAGGCTATATATTATATTATATTCGTCTATAAGTACATTTGTTAGTTGTACGTTTTAAGAAAATGATAGATGTGTTTGTGTTTAAAAAAATGTGTGAACAATAAAACCTTCGATCGGTGTATGTGTTATGAGAGTTTCAACCGACTCCACAAAGATTTGCCTATCACCTCTTGTAATTTCGACCAACAACTTGATGGAATGACGACATTTTCTTTTACATCTTTTGATTGTTTTTTTTCTTACAAATATTGAAGTTTTTTGGGAGACTCGATTTTATAAAGGTTAATCTTTTGAATAAATGTATAAACTAACACAGAGGAAATACATTTTTCTCTTTGGGTTTGATTTATTTTAAGTAAAAAAATACAAAAAGAACAAGAAAAAACGAAATTATTCATTACTTCTCATACCTAGCAATGAATAAATGTTCGGTGCATAAGAAATTATTATTTTTGCTTTTAATAAACGTCTAAATAAAACATGAATTCAATTTTTATTTTCAAAAATAAAAAATGTAACAGGTTTTTAAATATGCCGTTATATATACAAAAAAAAAAGAAGAGAAATTACTAAAAATAAAACTACCGATAAAACATGGTAATAAAAAAAAAACACTAAGCATATGATTTTTGTTTTCTGAAGTACATATTTAGCTTTTGCACACGATCCATTATATTTAGTTATTTTGTTCGCATTAAGTTTGTGGTTTGTTTCAAAATTAACAAATGGAAAGCGCATGTATTTACTTTTATTTAATTTTTTTTTTGATTTAAGTATACCTATATTTATGTAATGCGCTAAATGTCAATGTACTGCAGAGTTAAAGGTGAAAATCAGACATAAATTATAACTTTTACTATACATATTTGTACGAAGTAGATGTTTTATTTTTATTTTTGTGGAACATGATGAATATTACTTAATTTCCGATAATGCATGAACGTAACATTTTAGTACTAGTATACTATAAATTATTAGACAAAAAAAAAAGCAAAAAAAATCGAAGAAAATATCTGCAAAGTATATATATAATGATTTTCTATTTTTAATATTAATTTTGAATATGGTAAGATGCGTTACGTTTTGTTTTCTAGATAAACACACGAATGTAGTTTTTTATTTTAACAAAAGTAATTTGATTTAAAAATACTTGAGCAAAGCCATTTTATTTTAAAGTTTGAAGCATCTTCCATTGCAGTTTGAAGTCATTGCATGTTTGTATCCCATTAGTATAGACACTTAAAATAATTGAAATAAAATCTTCGATAAATGTAAAGCATTTAGAAAGAATATTGGTTGAGTTTACTATATTTTTAGTCTAACAGCTGATAATTAAATAGGTAACTTTGAAAATATTCCCTATTAACTCTTAAACACATGAAGATGCTTTTCACATTGTGGAGAAATGAAAGTCATCGTCTGTCAATGGAATACTAAAAGTTTAACGTTCTTGCTTCACCCACATTTAATAATTCGAGGGAATCGAGGGCTCATCTATTTTCAGCACATTGTTTATCTCTCTTAAATTTTCACAGTCACAAAGAATTGAATAAAATGTTTCAGTGTTGTCGAAAACAGTATAAAGTGTAAGCTTACTAAAATTTAATAAGAAATAAATTTACTAGCGAGAAGATGAACAAACAAGTAAGTGTGCATAAACAAATATATTTCTTTGAGAATTTTTCTATTTGTTAAAAGGCTTTCATTAGAAATGATTCGTTTTAAATATTCAATAAAACAACAGCGGTTTGACATAACAAATTAAGTTTTGTGCTTCATTTTGAAACTTGGACAATATAGCCATGCAGCCGAGCACTATTCACTATTTTTTAATAATAAACGCTATATCTGGAAACAATACTAACTAAATCAACACATGGTGGCAAATAGTTTTGTAAAGGAGAGGAGCCGAGAAATTTCTTTTGTAAAAACAATTCCCCTAATCAAAACCTTATCAAAATGAAGTAGGAAATTTGAGCGGACAAAGATCGTCTGGCGTATTGCAGAAATATAAACCAAGACTTGCGGAAAGTGAACGTTCACCCTCGCCAAGCAACCTATCTTGAAGATTGGGAAGGATTGGTAATAGCGCATAGGCAAATATTTTCACCAAAAAACAAAAGTGATCAGGTAAGGACTTATGATTTCCTAAGCCTTCCAATAATAATACAGACGAGTCTCTGCAGCTGCAAGTTGTTCAAAATATATGTTTTCTTTCACAAAAGGCATCCCAGTGCAACCTCCCACTGTTTGCGAATTCTGCAAGTATCAAGTTTTATAAGAAATGATTTCCCTATTTAAATCTATTAAATTTGCAACGTCAAATATTTAATCACGGTCAGATGTTCGTCTAAGGGTATCAGAACGGTTAAACATCCTGGAAGTGGACAATTAAAAGAATCTTCAGATCATATGACAATTATAAAATTGAATTCCAGTATCCTAATTTTGAACTGTTGTATATGTACCATTACAGTTTCTACCTCCAAACGTCTAACTTCTTTGTAATAAATGCGGACACAATTTATAAGATTTTGAGTTAAAGTAGAGGCAGGTTCGTTGATATCGTCGACGTAATCATCTCTGTTACCCGGCACCACTAATCAAACAAAATCCAGCAGCTAATCGAAAATAAAAGACAAACTGCTTCTGATTAACAAAATTGTTTAATATTTTATATTTATTTTTAAAGTCTTAAAAGAAAATCAATTTTTATTCATTAGAGAATAGGTATTGTGTAATTTTTTTTTTATAAATGAGGTTATATAACAAAATTTAGAACTTAACTACATAAATACAATATGGAGATTACGAAGCAAAAGAGAAGCACTATCAAAAATTATAACAAGGTATAACAAGAGTATTTAATAATTAAAACATAATTTGTTATGTTTTAAAATTAAAAGAAAATTATTACAGTTTGAACGAACTCACGTACAGCTACATGGTATACAATAAAAATTGCAATTTTTCATAACTTAAAGGCTCAAAAACAATCCATTTTTGAAAACTAAATTATCAGAATATATACAGGAGAAAAATAAACAAATTTTTAAACAATAAAAAAACAAAGTCTTCAAAATCACCAAAAAAGAAAAAAAAATATATATATATATATAATTAACAAAAAATCAAACAAAGTTGTCGCCTGCACAAAATGTGTTGCTGTTAATGCTTACTCTAGGGACTGCCGACATCGAAACCAATTAAAGCAGCCGACCTAGAGCTTCTCGTTAGGGGTTTGTGCAGCTTAAAATCATAAAAGGAGTGCTGCCATTGCCAGCACGTTCGGCAGAAGTAACGAAAGCAGGCTAGTTCGCGGCAAAAGTATGGACCGTGTTGAACACCGCACAGGGCGCACAGAGTGTCCTCCAGATATGGGTCGACTTGAATGGTCTTTGTGAATAAGGTCGTCTTGATTTTAATAAAGCCAGCGGATACAGCTTTCATGTACGACCGACTGTTGTTGAACGTCACCCGGCCAGATCCAATTGGGTACTTGTACTTGTCTGTGTCGATACCGGCGTAGATAACCCCGTCGAACATGTCGTTCATTATCTTAGCCAATCCCTCGGCAGTCAGCTTACCGTGTAGTGCTCCAACGAAGACCGTCTTGCTTGGGTTCAGCTTCTGGTGAGTAGCCGTAACAAAGTTAGAGTCTGATATGGTCCACGGAATGATCTCCACTTGTTTCGTTCGGACACGGCCTGATGATATGTGAAAGTAATAGTTGCCGGCACTTGCCGAGCAGGAGTTTGAGGTAGTGCATGCAGCAAGCAGCTCTCTCACTTTCGTCTCAGCTTCGAATATGACGTAGGCATATCCCTTGGGCTGAATTGCGTGGTTATCACGCCTCGGCCATTCCACCCGTATTCGGCCAAAAGGTTCGAACAGCCTATTTAGCGATTGCTCACTCATGTCCCATGGTATTCCTCCGATGAATACCTTTGGCGAATAAGTCGTTATCCGATTGAAGCGATGCGGTAGGATTCCGTTCCACAAATACGGAGCCTTGCATGTCGAAAGATATTTACTGTCCATATTAGCATCTTCTTTCATCAGTTGCAATTCCGGATCGAAGCTGTAGTTCGGATCACTTCCACCATGACATGGTGGCGGCGTCGGCGGGGTAGGAGGCGGCATTGACATCGGCGATCTCGGCATTTTGAACGGACCGCGTGGTTGTGTGATTTTCATATGGTCGCCGATGCTGTGATTGTTGTCCATTCCTGCTGTGCAATTAATGCGGGAATATTCATCTGCTGGCGGCTTTCTGGGGATAAACTGTTTTTTGCATCGGTTTTGGCCAGTCTCAGATTCGAACTCATAGTGATTTGAGGTTAAAATGTCGATCATGTTCTGGATATTGCTGTCGATGTTGTATTTATTTTGTCGCCTTAAAACACTAGTCTCTTGGCAAGAATTAACCCAATTTAATAAAGCCATCTAAAAACTTACACCGATCCGTAATAAAGTAGTCTAGCAAAACAATTAAAATGTGACCAGCCGCGGAGGACTAATTGACTGACAAAAGACGATACAGCAAACTGACCACTAGCCGAGTAACGGGTGGTTTTGACTGAGAAAAAAACAAGTCAACAAAGGCATTGGTATATACAGTTCAACCAAATTTAGTTTTAACAAAGCGACAAGTACTATAGTAGATCTCGTATATAAGAGAGTATATATAAATGGTGTGTGTATATAATAGGTTGTCACATGCATGCAATTATGTGTGAGATTTGACTAATGTCAGCCTTCTGGTTTAAATATGATGTGCTCGCTCCATTCAAAAATGTAGTTCATTTAGCTTTACACTAGGGTCGGTCATGATCCTCATTAGGCATTACAGAGTTGGTTAATGTACCAACCTCGATCAGATCCCGCACCACCTACTGATTCCAGGGCATTATGTTAAAAGTTTGCATTTTTAATTAGAATAAAGGTGATTATGATTATTAGCTGTTAATAATTAAAGTTAATTTCTTTTAACCTTACCACGGTTTTCAGCAATTTTCTGGAATCTTAAATATTTATAGAAGAAGTCAAATAGATCATAACGGAACCCTATTTCTGCCAGTATATATTTTATTTTATTTTTGCTAGTTTTACGGTAGTTCTGGTTTGCCTGTTGATTTTCAAAGCCATTCAAATTATGATAAAGGTGTCGGCTTATCTATGATATGGGACAAATTTAGAGCTCGATCTTGTACTGCTGTTGTAAACCATTGAAATCAATGATCTTTTTAGAAATATAAAACGCCTTTAGTTTTGTTTGTTTTAGAAATCAAATAGTTTTGCCACTAAATAGCTATTAACTATTTAATATAAACTTGCTGAATAATTTATGCTTCACAAGATTTTTTGCTTAAGTGAGTTTTATAACATAATATGTAACATGGTCTGTTCCCGTACGACAATTCATTCAACCAGTTTAGTAAAATGTGAACAACCTTAGCCAGACTCAGTTTTGGCAAAAGAAAATCATACAATATATTTATTATTGGGTTAGTTGCGTAAAGCCTGCGGATGGCGCTGGATTTCATTTGTTTATTTGTTTATTTGTTTATTTATTTAAGTCTACCATTTTACAATTTACAGACTATATAATTACATAATTTTTAAAAAAAAAAAAAAAAGCAAAAAAAACTTAACATAAGAGAAAAAATATTTAATAAAAAAAAACAAAAAAAAAAAAAAATAATAATAATAAATAACTAAATATGTATATGTATACATAGCAAAAAAAAAACTCTTCAAGTGAAGAGAAAAAAAAATGAAGTTTAAAAATTTATCGAAAAGAAATAAGGAAAAAAAACTTCCACTTAGAGTGCAAGAAAAAATATAATCAATTACCCTAAGGGAAAAACTTGTGCTTTTAATAATTACATTCGTAATATTCTAAGCAAAAGTTAAAAAACCCTATGAGCAATTATAACAATTCATTTAACCGTTTTTTAAATGCAATCCTGTTGATCGAAATATCAACACTGGAATCACCGGAGTTGCATATTAAATTAAAACTCCTAATGCACCTTGTTAAAGGCTCATTCATTCCATAGCTTGTCGAATGATTAGGTTCATAAAACAAGCCATGCACACGTAACGGTATTCCCGGAACGTAAAAAGAGAGCTTGGACAGTAAAAACATTGAGTTTATTCTTCCAGAAGCGATGTCTTTTACAAACGTTATGTCCTGAATAAGTCTTCTCGTTTCCAGGGACTTTAAGTTTATTATCCGACATCTTTCTTCATAACTGGGCATTTCTACTGACCCATTAAAGTGACGAAGGCAATATCTTGAAAAAGACTTTTGTACACGTTCAATCCGATTTATATGCACCTGATATGCTGGTGACCAAATAATAGAACAGTATTCTAAAACAGATCTTACTAAAGAACAATGCAAGGTTTTAAGAGTTTGTATATCTAAAAAATCCTTGCTGTAAATTACATAATTTCATATTATGTAATAAACATCAAAGTGATTTTTAGCAAATTATTGCTTAAATTACATTAGGTACCTATACAAAAGAAATAGGCTAAACGTACATACACCTAGGTTATGAAAAACCAAACAAACTGGTAGGTATTTTGTTCGCTGACTTTAAATTTGAATCTTATTTTGCTGAAAGCCCGCCTCACTGATGCCATGAGTTAAAAAATAAATACATATTGCCTACTTTTAGGCTTTATCAAGTGTGATAATATTCGCCACCGAGAGACGCTTGAGTACCACTGTATGCAGGTATTTATTGTTCAATAATAATAGCACATATTAGTATAAAACCAATGCTTATATTCTTTCTAAACAATCGATTTCATTGAATACCTATTTACAAACCAATAAATTATGATATTCCACTTCGAGAATACTCATTGCTCAATTCGCACAGTTAATGAAGTGTGGCATTGAACGCTGCCATTTGTCAAGTGTCAAAATAGTCATCTTTGCTTTGGTTCGCGAAAAGTGGCATACGCTTCGAAGAAGAGAACAAAATTCTTGGCTGTAGTTTTTAATTTCGTTTTTTTACATTTTAAGTATTTTACAATCAACATTTCCAGGTAAACATTTCGCATTTAATAATTAATATTCAATCAGGTGCGTTTTTCAATTTCCTTGAAATTATTGCTTGTGTTGTGCGAGTCCCCAAGTCTGAATCACCAACTTTTTTTATTGTTTGGATACTCGTCCCCAATTTATTTAAATCAATTCCTAGTTGGGTAAATTTCCAAAATTCAATTTCAATCCTTCGAAAGAGTGTTTGCCCCCGTCTTTGATATTTTTTGGATAAAATTGGCGAAACAAAATCGATTTGTGGGTCTGTTGTGTGCTCACCACTATGACATCACAGCAACAACATACCGCACAAGTCAAAACTTGAGTCATTCGACGTAAATTATGTAGTATATTAAAGTTGGGCTGATTGTTTTTCAGATAAATGGCTGCTGGAACAACGCTTCAAAAAGCCATCGATTTGGTCACTAAAGCAACCGAAGAAGATCGCAACAAGAACTATGCAGAGGCACTGCGTCTGTACGAACATGGAGTGGAGTACTTTTTGCACGCAATAAAATGTGAAATACAACTTTCTTTGTTAACAAGTAACTATTCTTATTTATGTCCAATATCTTTGCAGATGAAGCTCAAGGTGATAAAGCGAAGGATTCGATTAGGGCCAAATGCCTTCAGTATTTAGATCGTGCAGAGAAGCTTAAGGAATACCTAAAGAAAGGCAAAAAGAAACCCGTTAAAGAAGGAGAATCTGGGCCAAAGTAAGAACATGCAATTTATTTCGAGTTCGTATTATAACAAAATAACTTTTCAGGGATGACAAAGACAAGAAGAGCGACAGTGACTCGGATGGGGAGGATCCAGAGAAGAAGAAGCTGCAAAGTAAATTGGAAGGCGCCATTGTAATTGAAAAGCCGCATGTCAAGTGGTCCGATGTAGCTGGGCTCGAGGCTGCCAAAGAGGCTTTGAAAGAAGCAGTTATCCTGCCCATTAAATTTCCACATCTGTTCACAGGCAAAAGAATACCGTGGAAGGGTATCCTTCTCTTTGGTCCGCCTGGTACTGGTAAATCATACTTGGCCAAGGCTGTGGCCACAGAGGCGAACAACTCTACGTTCTTCTCTGTTTCAAGTTCAGATTTGATGTCCAAATGGCTGGGCGAATCTGAGAAGTTGGTCAAGAATCTTTTTGTCCTAGCACGTGAACACAAGCCGAGTATCATCTTTATTGACGAAGTGGATTCGATGTGTTCGGCACGTTCCGACAACGAGAACGACAGCGTAAGGAGAATAAAAACAGAGTTTCTGGTTCAAATGCAAGGTGTCGGCAATGATACCGATGGTATTTTGGTCCTGGGAGCCACCAATATACCTTGGGTATTGGATTCGGCCATTCGGAGACGTTTCGAGAAGCGTATATATATTCCGCTTCCGGAGCAGCACGCTCGCTTGGTTATGTTTAAAATACATTTGGGCAACACATCGCATGTTCTCTCGGAAGACGATTTGAAAATTCTCGCGGGCAAAACTGAAGGGTGAGCGCTATTTTCACGCACTCAAAAAATCGATTTGAATAAGTTTTACTCTTTGCAGATATTCTGGAGCCGATATTTCTATTGTTGTGCGCGACGCTTTAATGGAACCTGTTCGGAAAGTTCAACAAGCCACTCATTTCAAGGTGAGTACAGATTTGGAGATCCAGTTATTTCAGTACTAAGTAAATGTAAACGCTTTCTTGTTGCGAAATTTCTTTTTGTATCCTGTTGGATCCTAAAAGCTTGTTCAGATACGGGTGCTTGCTATCGTCACATCCGGAACTCCCAAATGGTTTTTCGATAGGCTTGGTGACGAATAGTCGCATTCCTGGTACTAAAATCGAAAAGTAGCGCATGTGACTCACATATGCTTCATAGTTTATGTTTATTCTTATCAAATATAATTGATTACTTTACCATTTGCTCAAAGAGGATAGTGATTTCTTTAGTACTAAACAAATGCCCATGCGAATTTCGGAGCTTCTGCATGCCAATTATAACTATTCCCAAAAATGCAGGGAATTTGTTCTTGTTTCTTACGTAAAGTCAACGAAATTCCGTAAACTTGTTGCTTATTCACGGATAACACGATTTTATCTGCTTATCAACATCAGTAACATATTTAATTTTCTTTACAGAGAGTTACAGGACCGTCACCACTCGACAAGAATGTTATATGTGATGATTTGCTTGTTCCATGCTCTCCGGGAGATTCTGGAGCTTTTGAAATGTCCTGGACAGATGTTGATGGCGACAAATTGTTTGAACCTCCCGTCACAATGGTATATTTAAAAAAATCAACACACATCACCCATATTTAAATACATTTATTTTGAATTTCTAGCGTGACATGTTAAAGTCACTATCTCGTACGAAACCCACTGTCAACGAAGACGACCTCAAGAAATTGCAAAAGTTCACAGAGGATTTTGGTCAAGAAGGATAATTACACCGATGCGACTGTGCTTGTTTTGTTTCGTCTAAAAAAAGGCACACATCCCTCAATTGTAAACATTTGTTGTCCATATAATATCAAAAGTTCTTTCTTTCAAAAATATTAAAATTGTTGAGCTTTCGCAGAGCAATCTCCAAATGATAGTTTAGTTCTTTGTCCCTCGATTTGACGTGAAATTATTTCACTTGCAATTTTACATAGAACACAGATAAATTTATATGAACAGTTATTTTTTTATGAGATACCAGCAAGAAACAAAAGATCGATGACTTGGTGTATGTTAATCAGGAAATTTTAAAATAAACTTATTACACACATGAAAATTGCCGCCTAATTTCTAATCTTCGATGCGAGGATATTTGTGTTGATAAATCTCAATATGAGTACATCATTCAATTTTTAAATAACACGAAGTATATTTTAGTTAAATTTTCGAATTTTAAGCACCTCATTTTAAATTTAAAAAAATTAATGAATTGTGGTTATAGAGAAACGTAGACTAAATTGTATTTTAAGTGTAAATCTTTGGATTATTATTTTTACTTTTACTTTATAAGTTCGATCTGCCGGTCAATGGGCGATAAGAAAAATCGATTGTTCCTAGTGTCGAACAAAGTAAACAAATAATTCTTAGCGCTTCGACGAAAAACCAACCAATGAGCAAGTTTCGACAGTAACCGCGTACTCCTTCGCACTGTCATCTATCTCATGATTATCTCCTGGAAAATTTTCTTTTGTACCATTTTTTTTTTCCAAAGATCTTTCTCAACTTAAGTTTCTAGGCCAGCAAATGAGTTTTTTGTCATCACCGAATCTGTTGGAGATTTCTGAAACTGCTCTTATCAGAAGGGCAATCGATTGCGTTCCACTGGTGTTTTCTCATCCAAAGATGCTTTAGAAATGATACTTCCACAATGTTTATTAGCATTTCTAGACCCTTGGGTGTGGGTTGGGTTTCTGTTCAAATGGCCCTCAGCTGGGCGGTTTGCAATTAACAGATAACTTACCAATACTGAAGAGATAATCTCTTTGTCTTTCCTTCTTCAAAATGTATTTAAATATGTATAAGGCATAATCATATAAAATTGTGCTTATATTATAAGCATTTCAGCTTTAAAGAATGGATTGAGGAGTTGAACAACAAATTACAAAAAGTGGAATCAATTTATTTTTTGTAGAAACATAACATAGGTACTCAATTGTATAATCTTGCTTCTATTCACGACTAACCTGCAGCATAGCTTGTTGAATATCGTAAAAAACTATCATTTCCTAAAAGCAGAAAAGAAAAACGATTCAGAAATTTGGAAACATTGATCTAAGAACGCCACATCTTACCTTACACAACTCTAAATCAATACTACACACAGACTGATAAGTCTGTGTCACAAGATCCTTTTCCTTAGGATTTGTCACGCGTACGTGGGGGTAGTTATCTTCGCCCGTTTCGATAGCCACATTACCGTCGCGAGCTAAAAACGATACTTGGAATGCATTCTCAACAGTGTTCATAAAACTATTCGGATCGATGATGAGTTTATAGAATGGAATCGGAAACCGATTATTAGCTTCAAAGGCCTGCAAATCAGTTTATTGTCTTTTATGTGTGTGATTAGTTAGACTGCTATACCTTTTGTATTTGATTGAGTATAATTTTAACTTTTTTTGCGCCTTTATCTTGCTTATCTAATTGCGTTATACTTTCGGGCTGAAGTTCTTCTGCATTCTAAAAAATAAACAGCTATAAAAGGTTTTTTTGCTAAAGCAATCTCTTACGTTCTTAGTTGAGCGTCTTTTTTGTCGTTCTTTTATCAATTTTTGAGATTCACTTGCATTTGGATCAAAGGAACCTAACATAGATGCGGAAAATTTTGAAGTTCGACAAATTTCAACTACTATATCAGTAAGAGCGCTCCAGTTGTCGTTGTCGTCTCTGAAAACAAGCGTAGCCTAGGAGAGATGTCACATTTGCAGACAGGTTCGAATCTAATGAACTCACTATAGCGTTCTGATAGATACCATCGTTGAAGTCTGTGCCAGCTTCCATAACTTTTGACACAAGTTGATGACTCATCTTGAGCAGTTGTGCATCCATGACAACTTCGGCTGTGTGCTCCGCGCGGTCACCGACGTTACCTTCGTCGATAATATCATCGCCTTCGGTGATGATATGCTTGATTGCATTTATAGTTTCAATTGGACTTTCCGATTCAATATTTACTCCTGCAATAGGGATGCCGTTTATGTTTGGACAAGTGTAGAAAGGCGTCTGAATAGAAATCAAAGAAACATACCAATCGCGTTTCCCCTGTCCAAAAGATTTTTCAAACGGATTTTCCTATCGGTGGGAACCGAGACGTTGAATTCCGCCATATTCTGAGTATATCTTAATTTAACTATACAGATTAAAAATAATAAACAAAAATATGCTAATGCTGATCAAACCAAATAAACAAAATCGGTAATATGAAATTCAAAACATTTGACAGTAGGAAAAGAGCGTAATTTGCTGTCATTTCACCGCATGCATGAATGGTACAATGGATGTGTTCAGCTGATTATGCAGTAATTTGTTGTTTGAAATTTAGCTCACATTGTCGTTATTCTAAACAAATTTTCAAATAAATTGTGCAAAAGTTGGTCAAAATTAAATTATTTCAATAAGCAAGCAGCTTGGTTTTTGAACGTATTGTATTGTTTAACTTTATGAAACTCGTAAAATGCCCTTACGCATATTAACATCTTTTTAAAATGTGAACATTGTAATGCAGAAAGATCGTTTAAGAGACCTTTTAGACCTAATAAACTTTATTTTCCATAAAAGAAATAAATACGTATTTCATCGAAATGGAGAATGTAATTAGATGAAACCAGCAGCTTGGTTTGTTTCTTTCTGAACGGTGAGCTGTGAGACAATAAAACATTTAGGATGTAAGCTACGTAGTCAGTTTAATGTTTTGAGTAAATTTCTTCATAATAACTATATATGTAGTGTAGAAAACAAGTTAAAAAGTGACTCTAAATATTTTTGGTCATTTATAAATCATAAAAGGACCAATACTGGTTTTCCCAAAAAAATGACTTATAAGGATGCTATTTCCAATGATGCTCAAGGTTCAGTTGAGTTATTTGCGAAATTTTTCGAAACCATTTATTCAAATTGTAATGCACCAACGAGTTTCAATTTTAATTCCAGATCGAAAATTGATTTTGGTCTTCTAGTTCTTGATATAAATGATATTCTGTTGGCAGCGCGTAGCATCAAGCCGAATTCTAAGCCTGGAGTGGATGGTATTCCCGCAATTGTATTAAAAAATTGTTGTGAATCTTTGTGTAAGCCTCTGCATACGATTTTTAATGAATCTCTTTCTTCTGGAACTTTTCTCAATGATTGGAAAACGTCATATCTTATTCCTATTTTCAAATCTGGATCTAGGAACAATGTTGAAAATTACCGTGGAATATGCAAACAATCTGCTATACCAAAGCTTTTTGAAAGCATTGTTAAGAACAAATTAGAATTCCATATAAAAGAACATTTATCTGAGTTTCAACACGGTTTCGTCTCAGGTCGCTCGACGTCATCTAATTTAGTTCATTTTACCTCTTATGTAATAAATGCAGTTGAAAGCGGATCCCAGGTTGATGCAATATACACTGACTTCAGTAAAGCCTTTGATTCCGTGAATCATGATGTCTTATTAAGTAAACTCGAACAGTTTGGTTTTCACTCAGCTATGCTTTTGTGGATTTGTTCATTTTTAGTTGGTAGGGTCCAAAAGGTCTACCTGGATGGCTGTTATTCCAGATCAATTTCTTGCATCTCTGGAGTCCCACAAGGTAGTCATTTGGGCCCTCTACTTTTCATAATTTTTATTGACGATATTCTTCAGTGCATACAATTCAGCCAATGCTTATTGTATGCAGATGATCTAAAACTATTTTTAAAGATAAAATGCTCAGAAGATTGTAAAAAGATTCAGTCCGACCTTAATAATCTTCAAAACTGGTGCACACTAAATTGCTTAATGTTAAACAAACAAAAGTGTATGGCTATTTCCTTCTCAAGATCTCAGACGTATTATTCACACGACTATTATCTTGAAATGACGTGCTTAAATAGAGTTAGTCAAATCAAGGATCTTGGTGTCATTATTGATACTAAGCTAACCTACGGTCCTCATGTTGAATACATTATCGCTAAGGCTAACTCACTTGTTGGCTTTATAAAAAGGAACTCGAGAGATTTTACTGATCCACATACTCTGTTATCTTTATTCATATCCCTGGTTAGATCGATCCTTGAATATGCCGATATTATATGGAATCCCATTTATGAAAGTCATTCAGACCGTATTGAGAGAGTCCAGAGGCGTTTTACCAAATTTATATTCTTTAAAATGCGTTGGAACTTTGAACCATCCTATAGTGCGCGATGCAAATTACTCGGTATATTGAAAATTAATGTAAGAAGGTATGCTCATGATATTATATTCGTTAGAGATGTTGTGTGTTACCACATAAAAAGCCCTGCCCTGTTATCTAGAATGCTTTTTTATGCACCAGAAAGGCGTCTAAGGTCTCGTAATGTTTTTTTTCAACCTAGACATAGAACAAACTATGGTTGTAACGAACCAATCTCAAGAGCTCTTGCGGCTTTTAATGATGTAAGTGGACACATAGATTTTCACTGTTCTAGAGACCGCTTTAAAAACATCTTGTTTGCTTTGTTAAGTAACTAAGCTCTGTTATCGTGTTTCTTATTTTCTCATGTACATAAATGAATTGTTGTATTTAAGTATTTTTAGTACGTATTTAATCTTTTTTAATCTGTAAGCTATGCTGTAGATAAATAAATAAATAAATAAATAAATAAATAAAATCATTAAAGAGGCGCTAATATTTATGTCGTATTTGATTAAGTTTTTAAGATATAGCTCTCGGATTTCGTGTGTCCACTCAAACATCCATTCAAAATTAAATATTAAATTACCAACCAAACAAAACTAGACAAACTAATGTCGTTTTCCATTGGGACCACCAAAAATCTTTTTCAGATCTCTGATTTAACGCGGCTCATGGAACATGCAACAAAATTGATCTGCTTTTGTAAATGGATTAGTTATTTGACAGCAATATCAGCTGTTCAAATTGCATTCGTTTATTGAAAAATCAACTATGGATATCGACTTGAAAAATGTTTCCCCTGTTGTTGTTACAGATGGAGTCTTTTCGGTGATTTGTAGTTTCTAGACGATGAGGAAGGCAATGAAGACAATAATTCCTACAAAGTTATATCCATGGCAATTTATGTATTTTTTTATTTTGGTTTTCATGAAACTTTGCGCATTCCGTTTAAAACAAAATTCTTAAAATGACGTAAAACAGCTGTGCAAAGTATATTGGTATTTGTGGTACCTAGTATGTGTAAATCTGAAAAAATATCGAGATCTGCAGAAAGTGATCCGAATCAAAAAAAGATTGATTTTTTTGCCCAATGGAACATGAAAATTTAGATCAAAAAAAAGATTGATTTTTTGTCCCAATGGAAAACGACATAAGCCGCACTTTTATTGGGAACTGTCCTAACTCTAAAAACAACTAGACAGTGCGTTCGGTTACTTAGCCATGGTTAATATTTTTAGGTACGATTGACGTCTCATATTCTAATCCAGAATGAAAAAAAAAAACAAGCCGTAACATAAGAACATATTTTTACCATCGTTATGAACAGTTCTTAGACTCTGTAACTTTTCCATTGCTATAATCGATTCCATCGTAATATTTATTTTGCCGTGACTTTGGAAATATATAAGGTGTGTGTTTTTTGAGCTTCGATCTCAGCAAAGCAAAGCAAAGTAGTATTTTCACCACGCGATTACAACAACTACAACTGAGTCTCGAAGTGTCAAGTCGAAGCTCAAAAAAACAAGGCTATAGTTATATCCGGTTCATTGCTATTATCAATTATTTTTATAACCGAATTCAACTGTTTTGTTAAAGATAATTGCAAAGAACTATTTAGGAAATAAGAGTTTTCCAAAAATTAAATGAAAGTCCTATTAAACGGAAAGGATTGGGCTATTCTGTTTGTTTTATTGAATATTTATCTCAGCACGAAATGTAATGTAGACACAAGAAAGTTCAATATAAAAATTCAGAGTGACTGGTTTACTATACAATATAGAGCCGCAAGCGGGGATCTTGAGTTAATACAGAAATATGGATTTCCATTGTTATATTCCTAAAGCTAATTATTTTTAAATCAAAGTGTTATTGTAGGTAATAAGTAAAGTAATTACCTACGTGTATATATTTCCACATTGTCAGATTCTTACAAAATTTACCTAATGAACGAAATAAACAAATTTTTCCAATCGAAAACGAAAAGCAATTTAGATGAAAAATTCTGACGATAAGTTTTGCGCTGGTACCTACGTCCCCGACATGATTTAGCACGGTAAAATCAGAAGCCCGGCAAATGACAAAGTTAACATGGAATAAAATTACTTGCTGATCTTCGTTTGTTGTGAGTGTGACCTTAATGAGTGCTATGCGGCGCAATTAACCGGAAACCGCACAGTACCTTCGAATGGCAAATGCTACATCAAGAGCGGGGTATATATCCATTTTAGGACGCCTTCCTCCCCATTGTACTACTTTAACGCTTTTATCTTGAGAAGAATTATTCTTTCATATCTACCTCCTCTCCATATATTACCATTTTCTTCGCAACGAACAATAAAAACAAAAAATCCCATACCATTACCAGCCGCATGTTCCCCACTCTTCTGCGACTGCGCGCGCGAGCTCGAGCTTCGAGCCATCGGTGAGTTTTAACTTTCATCGAGTCAGTTACTCCGTGGCTCCCGTACACTTCGCTCTTACATTAAAGTCCATCGTCGCATGGTACCTTAGGTTGACACACAGCCATTCAACTTTGTCCAAACTAGAGTGCATCTTTTTCGTTCCTAAATTATACCACTACCACAAAACGCTTTTAAAGTTTTGCGAAAAAGAAACTATTTTATGGTGGTTTTGGCCGTCTCCACGCGTTTGTTTTGCCGAATGGATACGCGAAGTTGTTGTACGTAGATACTTACATATCTAGATGTTTGGTTTGAGTTACTGTGTTGACACGAAACAAGATTTCGAAACACAGACAGTACAAGATACTTGTCGCGCGAAAGTCCAACGTAACACTCTTGTGATGGTCAAGCAGTGCAAAGAATTGTTAAAGACTTTGAAACTCTTAAAGGTACGCATCGTGCAATAAATTGGTCAATATTAATTAATTTATCAGCCAGCTACTAACTAACTGTTTGTGTGGGTTGAAAGTGTTACAAGAGTGTGCTATATGGGTACCTGCATTGTGCTGTGTGCAGATAAGTGGTATGCGAACAAAAAACGGTGCAACAATGAGCAGAGATGGACAATTTGATTTTGCTTTCAAATTGCTTTCCAATAGCATGGTGTTCTCTTGCAACGTTTAAGCTCCTCCTTTGTATAGGTGAAATAATGTGGGTCAACACTTGAAGCATATACCTATACGGTTGTTCTTTGAGCCGCTTCTGTTAAAGTTTACTGAATGAAAGTGGAAACAAATTATGAAATAAATATGTGACGGAACATTGTTATTATTTCCTTATTATTTTGGTGTGTAATTATTGCGCTCCAGTGCGCCGCTACGGAAACCCAACCTAATTGCTTGAGGAATTGTTGTGAATATTTTTGTACAAGAAGCGCATTCATGGTGGAAGCGCTAATGGTGAAATAATATAAAAGCACTTATTCGCGGTAAGCGCTTTTAGGTAGATATTCCTTAACTAGACGTAGCCAAAGTCAACCAAGCATTGTTCCGACGAGTTTCACTTCAAGTTATTAAAAAATGAAACTATCGGTGTGTGTTAAGTTTAGGCCGGAAGCCGATTTGTGAATATCCTTATGCGAATCAACTTGTACAGACGTTTGTTGTTGCATTAACCGGAATGAAATTAAAAGTTTCTCAGCGCTATCTGTGTGCTGTCACAGTCAATTATAGTGCTCAAAAGTAAAAATATGCCATTTGGTATGACTACAGGAATGTAAATCGCTGGAGCTTAAAGCAACAAGCAGCGGAAACATTTCATTTGAAATGCATTTCATTATCTCGAAAACCGTGTAACATAACCTTCATTCTGAACTTTAGTTTTCAAGTTGCTATATATGGATGTGTTTACCATTTTGAAACAAAATTACAGCTTACGAAATTATTTTTTTTTCTCAGAAAACTTCGTAAAATTTTTCTTTCTTCAGAAGGAGTATAACAAATATATATCCCGCATTTCTGTACAACTTATGGATTTAGACATAAAAGCTGAAGAACATTTATCAACTTATTTATACCAATTTATAGCAAACTGTGATTGATTTTCCGCAAAAAGTAATAGATTTTGTGAACATAAATAGGATAAGGATAATTTTATAATTTTGTCCAACATTTCTACACCAGATATAATAAATTTCCATGTCGTTCTCTAAAAATAATAATCTTCTGCACACATTCGCATAAGCTTCCTTCAGGTGTTCACATTTTGCTCCTCTGGTTGGGTTCTGGGGAATCCCAGACGACTCTTTAAATGACATTTGTCGTTAAAGAATGGTAAATTTTTGCAGACCTCGATTTTCCAATATAAACCTTTGATACTTGTCATGTGAGATATTAATTTACATAACAATATATCAACAGCGACGGTGCCAACAGCCATGTGAAACTGGTTTACGCAACTGCAACTGCAACATTTAAAAATATCCTTAACATCGCCTATTCTGTCGTTGAATAAAAACAAGTGTTTTTCTTACCTAAGTTGGTATGACACCTTCTTTCTTGTAGATTGTAGAAAACTGACATTTGCTGTCAACACTATGCCTTGCAAGTAGTTACATATGATGCGCTTTAAATTTGATTTTCCATGTAAATCATCCATTGGGCACTGTCAATGAATTGCAGAAACAACACTGTTTTCGAGAACGATGTTTTGGCTATTAGCGTTTTTAAGTTTCTACTTTCGAAGTGGTCTTACAATTTTTCAAGATGCAGTTGGGTTGGTATTACTTTTAATACCAAGTTCATATAAAGTTTGCACTGTGTAACACTAATAAAAACTTTGATTAGAGGAAGATCTTACTCGTTTTCCTTTTTTTGGTGCTAATTTGGTGAAAATAAATCAATTCAATTGAAGCGTCAGCACAATTAAATGCACTAGTCTCACAGCAAATGCGGATGTTCAAACCAAGAGATTGCAGAAATAATTAGCTTGATCATAACAATGCTCGTATCGAAATCAAACTCTCTCCTGCACAAGTTTGAGGTCAGAAAAGCCAATCGTGACCATTTGGTGAGAAAAAAAACTCCAATCTTGGTGATGGAAATTGTTGGCAGACATAACTTTTAAAATTACGAATATGTTCCGCTTATGGTGGCGACTAAAAAGATGAACGTTGAAACCTTGCTCTTCAAACGTAGGCAGATAATGTGTGTTCTAATACAAGCAATTGTTTGGTATTGCTTCTTTCTTCTTATTAACAATGCCAGTGACGTCGTGCAATTCCAACGAAGGCATGATGATTGGTGACTCATATAATTACCATTGGTGTCGCTATACCTCGGAAGATAAACCAACTGGCATGATCTAAACAGCCAGAAGCTTGGAGCAACTGCTGTGGAAACTTGATATTTTTGCACATCGTTTTTTAATAAATCGGTCTTTCCGCCTGGCTGAATTCAATCACTCAAGACTAAAATACTGTATAGTGTCTTAGGTCACGACAAACACAGTTAACCAGCAATTTTATTTGCTGTGCTCCCCGATGAGAGATGTGTGTGTTTTTTTTTGTAATCATTCTACATTTGATTCAATTTCATGTGAAAGAAACAAAGAAACGGCAGGTAAATAAAGCAAAGCATTCTTGTAGGCACGGATATCAAATCTGATCGCGTTCTAAGCTTTCTTTGTTGATACGGTACATCCATCAATTTTCTTTTCTTCAAATCAACGACGCGACGCAAGAGATATTACACACTTTTATTACCACATATCGATAAATAAATCTTACGTGCACCAAATTGCTGCAGCACTTTGTTGTCTCAAACACTTAACATCATTACGCAGTTAATTAGATCATTCAAGTTGGTATCTTTTTATATATAAACCCGGATTGTATAAAAGTGAAGGTAATTGACCACCAAGAAACCGTAGTCGCATAGGCACCTATTACATCATATCGATATTCATTACCATTTCATCATAGAACTTATCTAACAACTTAATTATTAGTATATGCAGCCAGTACTGAAGGCCAATATCAATCCACATCTGCATCAACGTCGGTCGTGTAATACCCACTGCATTTAATTTGTTTAGAACTTGGGGAATTAGCTAGAACTTGTCTTGCAGATAATTTAGACATATTGAAATAATGTCATGGACGCTGTAGGTATTTTTACATTTAAGTCTCTAAGTGATTACTTTCTATATTCATTTCTTATATCAAACTGTTATCCTCAACCTGCGGATTTGATTGAGAATCAGACGCGATACCTGTTTTCTATGAAATGATTGACGTTGCTTCGTCGTCGAATACGGATGGAGGAATCGCCAGCTATTTGTCAAAATCTACACAGAAGAATATAATGGGAATATCATGACAAAGTATGATTAACCAATTTTACCACTCTTAGTTTCTTAAAAGTCAAATATGAGAAAGCGAATGGTGATAATGATTTAGTCCTCCACAATTTCCGCTATCGGATTTCAGTACAAGTTCATAGAGCTACTATTCGCAATATATAAGAGCTTTTTGTTGACACACACTTTCAACTGAATAGAGCGGATATATATTTGAAAACAACTATCTACTTTTCTTTTACTACACGTCTTTTGTGAATTTCTTTCTGAATAAAACTAGGTGTTTTTATTTTTGTTTCTGTGAAAATATTTATTTTACATAACTTTTTATAGATAATGGATATGTTAAAAAATCTAGTTTTCTTAAGTCGGCTTAATGAGTCTGGATGTAACCTGAGCACAAACGTCACTTTTCCTACGTCAGCCACATATGCGAACTGTCAACTTAGTACTCAGTCACGAATTTCTTGACTAGATTCGTCGGCCACCCCTCCATAGACGTCAACTGAAACAGCTCTTCATGTGACCGATCTAAGTCAATCAAAACTGAGATACATCACACTAGATACTTGAACGTCCTCCAATCACAGCTACCCAGTCATACTGTTTTGAAATAACATCAAAAATGCAGCTCGCGATCGCGACGTATTGCTGATTTATTATCCTCTTTCCTCCCTCTCTCGGTATGTAGAATTTGACACTAAATATATTTACGTTCCACGCTTGCCGCTTACAGCTTTAGGTCTTATACTTACAGTTATATTTCATGGTACGTATTATCAATATCAATTTCGAATTCAGTGCATTCAACTTCAAACTGAAGTCTCAACTCTGTCGGGCGAACGTTGGACGTTGGAAAAAAAAGTGTTGTAAATTCGGGTTTTGCAACGTGTGTTTTCCTCAACAGTTTTTCCACTTTCTTCATTCGCTTAGAGATGTGGGATAAGGTTATATTTCATGAACCATGAAATATAACAACACAGTTGGTTGGAACGACCGAAATTTCAAGTTCGTTAAATATTTTGTCAGCTTTCGTTTAATAATATCTACTGTTTAATTTTCACTTGGACGTTTTTTTGTAGAGTTTGGAACAATGTTGCCTTGATTGATCAAGCAAAATGTTCTTGATAATACTACTGACCAAACTAGTATTTTTTATATGCTTGAAGTTAACTTAGTATTTTTTATGTACTTGAAGTTAGGGTGATATGTATTGGCCGTTCTCCTTCTTTTTGTTAAACATAAATTCATTATTCCATTTTTCGAACTCCTACAGGATCAAATAAGTTTCGAGTTATGCGGGCTATAAGGTCCTTTTCTTTGAATTTATTTTGAATTCTGCGTGCATATGTAGCCATATAAAACATATTGGGCTTACCCAAGTTTCTGACTAAGTTTAACGCATTGCATCAAAAAACTTACTAAAACACACACTCTCAGTAAAGTACCGATTTAAGACATTATTTATATTAATTAAAATGCTAGATATGAAATGGGAGAAGAATGGTGACATAAACAATGTTTTGCTGCAATCATTAACTTGGTTTTTGAAAATTTAAGCCGCTGTACTGTTTTTTTTTTGGTTTATAAAGCGGAAGTACATTCAGTCAAATTTAAACTCAATCCACTATACCAATAATCATTTTTAGTGTCCTGGCTACATTTTTCGAACTCACAATGGCGAAATTTCCCATACAAAATTGCTTATTGTGACCTACAAAATATTTAGTTTGTAGGTTAAAAATGATTATTAGTAAGGCCCAAGTATTTAATAAGCTTTTGGACTTAAATTTTCAATCTCTTAAGTCGACAAAAACGTAGAAAAATTACGAGGATCTTATACCGATCTACCGACTTTCAAACTAGAATTCCGGATCACAATGCACTCGCTTCAAAATTACACGTTCTTGATGCCAATTCCAAAATTCAAACACAATACTTAATTCCAGCTAGTCTGTGTTACTTTTAAACTTTATCATTTCACTACAGCCTATGTCAGGCACTCAATCCTGTGCTGGCCAAGCGACTGATTTAGTCTCTACGATTTACCAAAGTATCATACTCAGTATGCGGCTAGAATATGTAGAGACTGCAATATAAAGCTACACCTAATTATGGCTATAGTTGGAAAAACTTCATTAATTATTATAAGGTTTTCAAAAATCAAATAGCGCCATCTAGCAGAGTTCCACAAGAGTCGTTTAGGAATATGTTCTTTAAAAAGCAAGCAATGCAACTCAGTGTTATGATTGAATGGAAGACAGTTTGTATTTAACATAAGCAGACGATTGAGTTTGGAAGGACACTTCCAAATGACTGACGTACCTACAGTCCTCAGTCCGTATATCAGTCGCTTTAAAATTATAAGTGGATGTTACAAGCCGTATGCCCCAATGTCAATACACTAGAGATATTCATCGAAGTGACATTTACGAACTTGACTAAGAATCAAACAAAAGAGTAAGAGCCTCTTATGCATCTGCAGTTTCTGAAAACCCAAAAGAGTGATGGCATTCATCGATGTGAAAGTTGTCGCAAATTTGGTTTTTGTCTGCTCATCTGCTGCCTGTCACTGTGACAAACGTCAGTGGTTTGGGCTGTACTCAGAAACAGTCATTTGGATAGTTTTAACCAATAACGCGTTTTATGGAATCATAAACAATTAATAAGAAGAACTCTGCTCATTCGAAATTGCAAAATTATAAATACAACTCGCACATTATCAACTCAATTACAGTCAAGAATGGGAGGCACGTGTAGGCCATCAAATCATAAGTATTTACATTCACATTGTTTGGAAAATAGATTCGCACATTTCCATTTCACTAAGTATAAAACAATAATGTTCATGCAATCACTTCGTGGCTGAAATTCGTTTAGTTTAAATCAACACGCGTGTAAATGCGTTTCGCTTAATAGCGAGCCAAAAGGTTAAACATTTAATGCTAATTGGATTAACCATGCATACAATACCCACAACTACATCAGTGACCTTGTTTACTTTGGTTTCGTTCATTTTATCACCAATTAAAACTAAAATCCGAGTGACACTCTTGCTCAAATTACCAGAAGTAGGTAAAAATAATTGCCCCAAGTTTATTTGCTCGTTCAAAGGTGTCTCAAAGTCAAAATACTGCTGGTTAAATGGTTAAAAAGATCAGATAGGCCAGCGAATGTACACTGTACACATATAAGTACAGAACAGTGTCAGCCATTTTTGGAGATCATACGTCTAACAAATCGTTTTTGAATTGCCTGAATGCATACGGAAGTTTAGGCCAGCCAAACATTCGCAGCTCTTCAATAACTTCCTACTAGTTATGCAAACACATATACAATTTTTTGTAAGCACTTGTTTTGTAATAGTTATTGATTCTTCTTGATGAAGTGTGTGAGACCTGAGACTTTTTATGTGGTAATTATAGCTTATGTCAGTACGCCCGAAGAATTTCAAATGACAAATTTGATTTGAAAATATTGGAAAATGATTGGCCTGTCATTAGTATGTGAGGAAGGTATCGAGTCATTCATTTATTTGCATTTTGGACAACGCGTATATATTACCCTTACCTAGTTACCATGACGAATTGTTATCGAATTTGTTTATGCAACAATGAATGCCTTGAGGAGACAATAATAAAATGGTGGCGAAAATGAGAAATTATTTTCATAGTAATGAATAGCATTTTCCAATGACTGTGTTTCTTTATATGGCTTCTTGGTATGTATGTCTGTTAGCTGTTTTGCATCTGCGTGCATACAGCCGGAAGACACAACAATAATATGTAGGCATATAATTGTTAAATAAGTAAGTAAGAGCTATGACCCGAACTGTCATGCCCGTGAACCTAAGTACAATAATTCTTTTTCTAACAGCAAAACTATTAGCATTGAAAATTAAATTAGAAAAAAAAACGCAGAAGCGCTTTAACAACTGACGGGATTTTATCAGTGATTTAGAATCCAGTTTGATTGAAAACCCACCTGAGCGAAAAGTGCAGAATATTTCAGGAGCGAGTACATTCAAGAATCTAGTTTAGTACCTAAATCTGACCGCTGGCTGACGTTTATCCAAGGGAGCAGTTTTTTTCTAGTTGACGTTTATGGAGGGTGAAAGTTATTTTTAGTTGACGTTTACCAGTCCATAAACGTAAACCATAAAAAACTGCTCACGTGACCAGACCAGCCGAAAAATTTCGTCAAGAATTTCATGACTGAGTTGACATTTCGTATATGTGGCTAACCTAGGAAAAGTGACATTACCCATGAATCTAGTTTTCTAGCGTTCAGGGTACATATACCTACTTTCATGTAGAAATAGTTAGACACAAGGATAGGACTTCGATATCAATCAAATATTCTGAAGCAAAAAATAACTTTGTTTATCGAAATGTCAGAGTGGAGTTGGCATTTTTGTTATGAGGATATACAGTAAACAACATAACAAACTGACAATACAACAACAATTATACTTAAAAAGTAAACCACAATAGACTTGAAGTCAAACATAAAAATATTATTCTTAAGCTAGTGTCAAATTTACGGTAGAAAATACAAATCTACAAATTTCACATACAAATGACATATACACTGCGCGAATTCGCCAAGCACCTTGTTCGATTAGACATGAGGTTCATTCTTGTAGGTACGCGGTTTAAATTGAACGCAATCTATATAAATCGATGGCAATCACACAAAATCTATACACGTTCTCATCAAAAATGACAGAAAATGAGAATATTAGCAAAATAATGAGTAACGAACAGTGCTGCCACCCAAAGAGGTCAAAAATGTAGTACAGGGGCTTTTAAAATATAATACAATGAAATTAATTAAAAATTAATAAAAAAAAACAAATTAAAACACGAATAATTAATTTTTAGTTAGTAGCTACATATTTTTTCAAATGCAGGCTTTTTCTTCAAAATTTGCAGTCCCAAAATTGATTCAAAACATCATGTGTAGTGTGTACCCATCAATGACCTGAATACATTAATTGAGTCTTCTTTAAGAACTTTTGTAACTAAAGCGTTGGGAAAAAAATAAAGTACTCAATGATAAATTTTTCCTTATTATTTTTGAAATGTGAAAATGTAGTACAAAGTTCACAGTTACAATAAATAATTGTACGTACTCACTTTTTTGACCAACAATATTTTTGTTTTCTTAAAATAAAAACGCGCGAAAGAGGTCGATGTGGTATTCGAGTGGTCTTCTTCAGATTCGCTCTCAGATTTCAGATTTTGTGTGTCTAACCGAACATAAAAACCTCACTTGCTCTTTTTTGTGTTGATATTTGTGCGATTGGAATATGTGTAGCCCTCGACACTTTAAATTTTATATGAAAACATTCAAAATGCTCGCCCAGATTGATTTCTAAACATTTGTACATAAATAATTAACAAAAAATAGATCAACCCGATGCAATTCGTTTCTTTTCAGTTGAAAAATTTCACGAAAATGTAAACAAATTCCACTAGTTGTCAAACTAAAAACGCACTTGTATTGGTTAATCTGAAGCGACTCTGAGAAAAAAAACAGATTCGCAAAAGTTCTCTGAAATCTGAAAAAGATTGCTTTTTGTGTACCAAACGAACATAGCAAGTGCTCTGAGAGCAAAAAATACACAGCGCGGGCATTAGAAAAATATGGATAGATTAGGCAGGAGATACCGATGCACTTTTGTTTTAAATTACTGCAAATTGCAACAAGGAGTAAAAACAGAGCTTTTTAAAGCATTCCACATTCGTGTTGTACGGCTTATGAATGAGTCTCTATATTTCGTACTACGACCGAAAATACTCTTAAGGGTGAACAGATGTGCATTCCTAGCATGACGAGTATTGCGGTTAAATTGTTGAGGTGGAGGAATGCAGCTGGCAATTTTAAATGATGTAGTGCAAACGGAACAATTGTAGCAAGGGTGCAGCGCTGGTAACGAGCAGGTTCCTCTTTTGACTCGAAACAGTTTAGAGGATCTCAGCCGGCAAGTACTGATAAATATGTCAAATGCACAAAACTGACAAGAAACAAATCCGAAATCCGAGCACAAAAATAAAATTTGTGAATGGTCTCCCACAACGTTCGCAAATAGAATCATTGACTAAAAAAGGAGGGATTTCCTTGCTCATCAAAGCTAGATCTAGTTTATGGGTAGATACAATACAGCTGTATAAATCTAGTTAGCATAAGATTGCCAAAATTGGTTTTTGACACCGAATGTATGTATTACGACTTGTGGCGAAATAGCATTCACAAGACAACGTCTTTTGTTTTCACTTATGACTATGCCTCTTGGTAGGTACCTACAAGCAAAGAGAAGAGTCGTATTCTTATATCTCCTTTATTGGTTCTATTTAAAGTCACTGATTGTTTTTGTATTTCTTGACTGCGGGTATTTAAAAAAAAATCCTTTTTATAGCTCTTTGTCTGAAAATACAAAGAGTTCTAAAAAGGTGCGTAAACATTTTTTTTTGTAAGTAGGTTTTAGAACAAAGGGATCTATTTTGCTAAAATGAAAAAACCGGCGCTGCAGTATTTTTAAGGATCGAGTTCTCTGTTTTTCTACCCTCGAAAAGCGTATCGGATTTCCCAGATGATGGCAAAATAAGACCGCCCTTATTATTGAAGTAACGCATTTTTTCCTCGACTGTGCACACCTGGTTTTAATACCTACATAGTGGATTGATAGTTCTGGTATATGCATAATATGCTTTTAGCATTTTTCATAATATGAAGTATGCCAACGCTCGAACTTCGATCGTGCCCACATGGATTTAATTCCCCAGCTTAAGCTGTCTGTTTTCTAAATGATTTTTATTGTATGGCAGGCGCCACATTTTCTGATTGATTCGAAAGCTTCGATGATGAATGACGGGGTGTAAGATCGGACACAGTTTCGGATAAGAGAGAGGTGACTTAGTTTATGAGAAAATGGGCTTAGAACGGCACACAATGTATTGAGAGCCTAATAATTTTAGGGTGTATTTAAAGGACAATTCAAGAGTTGTTTAAACGCTCTAAACACCTAAGGATATTGCAGGGTGATGAGGTAATGATTTCAAAATAAGATGGTTTAAGCTGATACGCAAATTGAATTGAATGCGGATAAAAACATAAACCTCTCCTTACATCGTTGACATCATTTTAAATTAGGCTGAAGTAGGAAAATGCAAGTAAAGTATCAAACCCAATCGACACGCATTTCCTAAACCACAGTTCACGGAATTAACGTCTGCTTATAACGTATGCAGGAGACACCTTCAAAAATTGCATATAGAAGAATGCTTCATGAATGAAATAGAGCCACCCAAACCCAATACAACCAACTGCAATCTTTCCTCATCCGTGCGCGTGGTGTGTTTGTTAAATGCAGTAGCATTCACTGAAAATGAATAAATTCATTAAAAAGGTAAACACAGTTTTTTGATTCCTTTTTTCTTTTGATTTCAGACTAACGTCCAACTTGTACAAGCAAACAAGTTTGAGTGTGCTCTTGTAAGTGAAAGCCAACCAAATTCGTCCGCAAAACTACCGAAAAGCCAAACCACCGAACCGTCAATCGTACTAGCGTGAAAGTGACACTTTCATTTTTCAACGGCTGCATCGAGTGGCTGTTTTGTTTTGTTTGTTTTTATTTTTTACACTCAATTAACGGATATATTGAAAAGATGAGCTCTAACCTATCGGCTAAATGATAAACGACGTCAAATTCGTAATACAAATTCGACCAGTGATAAGACGGATTAGAGTCATCAATTAGAATCTTAAGACGCGTCATCATTTATCCGTACTTAGCACCTGCGAGTTTAGAAAATGAAAGCGATATTTACGTAATATTTCCCAAATGCAAACAACTGACACTCGGGCGTATACTTAACAAAAAAAAAAAAAACAACAACTCTGTTCGGAGGGAAGTGGAAAGACCGTTTTGGGACTGAGTAAATAAATGGTTTTGTTGGAAACAACAAAGGCTTGAAGATGCATGGCCCAATCATAGTATTCATTGCGTGTTTTGTGATACACTGTTTTGCAGCAGGTGAGTGGGTGGAGTGGTGTATAATTAACGTTCCTATGGATGAACTCGCAGATGTAATATCCGAGAGTTAAATGCGTGGGGATGTCAAGGAAATAGGATCGGTATACAGGGCTCGAGTCCCAGATCCGCGTATAGTTTATTACAACTATTTTTTTGTTTCAACTATTATTTTTGGAATGAATGAAAGGGTTATACCTACAACCTTACGCCACATTGGAAAGCTTTCTTAGAACAATTATATAGTCTCTGACTTTTATCAGGCGTTCGCAAAAGCTGGAAGTGGAAAGGTTTGTGATTTTCCAGGGATTACAACTGAGACCCAGTAGCCCAGGTCACTAAACACTGAGAAGTTGCGCCAACGTGATGGGATTTTCGATACCTATTTTACTGGATATATACCTTCGAATATGAAATCTCTGGCGAGCTTTTGACTCTTACAACCGTTAATTCACAGATGTATTGGTACCATAAGCAGTTAGCTGTTGAACGGCATGAAGTTACTTAGAGCTCGGCCATAGCCAGTGTCCTCAGTCTTTCAAAAAAAGTTAAACAGTTCAAAAATAGCTTCTATTTGTTCCTGCAAGTAAAATTTGCAGATATTTCTGAATAAAATAAATCTTAGATCGAAGAAATAGACTAAGTGATTCTGAAACCATTGAATTAAAAGAATGTGACAGATGTACTTTTTAGTTATACATTTCCAACACCACAGAGACCTAGCACGCAAACGTCGCTTGGCAAGAATCAGCAGCAGCTAACATGCAAAAATGCGTGACACCTACCTTGTTCAGCCATCTTGTTTACGTAAAACGAATTATGGGAAACGTCTGCATGTTGATATACTCAACTTACAGCAATTGCTTGCGGAATTTAGCTTCCGTTAAGAACAAAAAGGTTTCCGAAAGTGACTTAAGGAAAATAAATTGTACTAAATTCAAATGATAAATGTTGCCGTACGTTGATTGAATTTACTGAAATACTTTTAGACTAGACTTGCATCGCTGTAGTGCTCGAGAAAGTCCAATAACTAGAATTAAAAACAGAGGCTCGCTCGGAAAAGGGCTGCTCCGAGACAAAACCGAATAATACCTAAGTTTTTTTAGATTTCAATTTTAGATGGCGGAGACCCCAGCGAGAAGCGTTGGATGAAATCAACGATAGAAAACTTTTGAAAGCGGTCCAAGAATCCGTCCAGGAATGGGAGTCCACTCGCCAATCGCATCAAAGGTTTGCAATAAATAATCTAAACAGCATCCAATCCTCTTCGTGTTCCCTTATGATAGGAAAAAGCGAGCGATCAAACGAGTATGCTACAACGAGGTGGGATGCTTCGACGACTCAGGACCGTTCAGCTACTTGGAAATGCTGCCGTCATCACCTGAGGAAATAAACACGAGCTTCTATTTTTATTCAACGAAAAACAGGTAAGACCTTTAGTAAAGACTTTCATTTGAGAAGGATTACAGAATTTGGTTAATTCCAGGAGCGACCAACCGCTGATGGAGCTGCCATTTATAAATATGACAGCTGCCTTCGCGAAGAAAGAAGACACCTCGCAAAATGCAACCACTGAGGCGACATCACCTCTCATAAGATCACCGTTCACCCTTAACGATCTGCAAGGTCTGGATCAACTGTCGGTCCGTGTTATTATCCACGGGTTTGGATCAGCATGCCCTCATGTGTGGATCTATGAGATGAAGACCGCTCTCATGGCTGTCGAGAACTGTATTGTTATATGCGTAGACTGGGCGAATGGATCCACGTTTCCCAACTACGTGAAAGCTGCGGCGAATACAAGGCTTGTGGGAAAACAAGTCGCCATGCTTATTAATAACCTGAAGGAACACAAGGGTCTGAACTTAGCCAAGACTCACCTGATTGGATTCAGTTTAGGTGCACATGTGTCTGGTTTCACTGGAGCTGAATTGCCCGGGCTTAGTCGGATCACCGGCTTGGATCCGGCGGGACCGCTTTTCGAAGCTCAACATCCCAAGGTTCGCCTGGACAGCAGCGATGCCAACTTTGTGGATGTTATCCATTCGAATGGGGAGAACTTGATTTTGGGAGGCCTAGGCTCCTGGCAACCAATGGGACATGTTGACTTCTATCCGAACGGAGGCAGAGTGCAAAACGGCTGCTCAAACTTGTTCGTTGGCGCTGTGACAGACTTTATTTGGTGTGAGTGTAGCGAGTTGTATCAACCAAAGTGTGGACTTATAGAATTTTCTAATTTCAGCCCAAAATGCCGAGGACGAGGAAGGTCGTTCGCTTTGCAACCATCGACGAGCGTATAAGTTCTTTATAGATTCCGTGGCTCCAAGGTGCCAATTTCCAGCATTTCCATGCAACAGCTACGACAACTTCTTGAATGGAAACTGCTTTCCCTGTTCGAAATACGAAACAAATGCCACAAGTACGGGTGCGAAGTGTGGCAATATGGGATACTATGCGGATCGATCGACTGGCCGTGGTCAACTTTATCTGGTAACGAGGGAAGAGGAACCGTTCTGTGCGCATCAGTTTCAGATTCAGATTTTCAATTCATTCAACGATCTGCCTCTGAGGACCATTGGCCGCATAGAGGCAACACTAGAAGGCGAAGGTGGCCTCAATGAGACCTTCCTCATATCGGAGTGAGTAGCTTTGCACCCAGTACACTGTAGAAGACTTTAATTTACCAACCCTCACTTTACCTTTTCAGGAAAGACGATACCGAATTTTTCGCTGGTGATATTGTGTCCAAGATAATCGTCCCGCACCCGGCTTTGGGCTTCCCCACAAGTCTGGGTCTGCAGTACAAATCATATAGTGGGTGGTTGTCCAAGGGCTTGCCGCATTGGGACATTGACAAAGTTCTATTGACAGATAGCTTTGGACGAAGTCATTCGTTTTGCAAGCCGCAGGTGAAGCTATCTTCAGGCAGTCCCATTCATTTCGACCTGCTCGCAGGAAACTGCGAGATTCCGAACGAAGACGATTACGGCAGCTTTACCACCGAAAGCTCCACGGACAAACCGTTAACCGAGGCGGCAGACGGAACTGATGCTGTCGAAGCGATTAAGCGTAGGAAAGACGAAATCAACATCGAGTCCAGTTTGGATGTCAACAACAATACCCAGATCTTAAATACGACTACTGAAGGTACATGGCATGCGATATTGGAGGGCAACTCCCTAGACAAAGAAGTCGGCGAGACAAGCAGAAGCCTCTCAGAAGGTTCAGAGATATTTGAACCGGTTCTTAAAGATCGCCGCTTGGCTGTAAATAAAGGCCGAAACCTACAAAATGACGATAGTCTGGACGAAATCGTCGAGCCACTGTTGAGGTCTACCACTCCTCGGCAAAAGAAACTCATAGCCATGGAAGGTTCCAGATCGGGTATAGAAAACATTCGCACAAACACCTCTGAAACCCTAACCGTTCAGCTGCTGCCCTTCAGGCTTGGCGAATTATTTGAGCGCGCAGAAAGGTACGCTAGAGAAACTCTGCTCCCCTTGATATCGGCTCAGGCACCAAAATTCTTCAGCTTGGGCAGCGGCAGCAAAGAAGAAGAAAACAAGGACGAGCGCAAGCCAAGATACATACCTCGCATTGAGGAAGAAAAATTTCGGCGCGACCTGCACGCTGCGGAAATCACGAAGAAATCAAACCCTGTATACGATCTAGTGTCGGCTGAGTCGGGAGTGCATCGAAACATTTTCGAATTGGCTCGCAGCCAGAACAGAAGAGCCGATGATGAGATGAGGTCTTTCAACGATGTGGCTTATTATGCCAATGAGCTGACAGAGTCGAGAGCCTTAAAACCTCTAGACGACGTGCGGGAAGTAGTGCATATCGAACTTCCTACCTATAGGCCCGACGCGAGTAAAACCCCGAAGCGAAGGAAAGCCCAGCGACTGAATTAGGACTTATGTATTTATGTAGCTTACATGTCTTATTTTCTTCGAATTTAGACTTTATTTTTGTTGTTTTGGAAATAACAGAGACAAATATTTTCTAGTCTAGCGACATGGTTTTCATGTTGCACTAAGTTTGTCAAGTTTGTTTGTCCGACAGCGGGGGGCGTAGAAGGCTGCCTTGTTAAATATTATATTTATATTTAAAGTTTTTTTTTAATAGAGTAGGTTAATATAATTCAATATGTATTATGAAATATGCGACGATTTGCCTTCTAAGGGCAATGAAAATATACTCCAAAAACTTGGACAAGTCTGTAATTTGTTAAAGGCGGAAAAGTCTATTAGAAGCCACGGCAAGTATGACCTCCTTTTGAAAACGGACACATTGATTTTTCTTCAATATTTATGTTCGTGGTTCCAACAAGTTCCGGTTTTTATTAGCTGGTAGGCCTACCCAGCGATCAAGTAAATGAAAAATGATTCTTTGTCGCAGATAAGCCTGAAACGCTTTCTCTCTAGGTGGATCACTTTATTCATTTTTCAACTGAAATTGACAGAGGGCAGCCGAAGCCTGGAAATTTCTGTTAAGTCTTACGTTTTGTCTTATTTTGAGCCGATTATACTGTAAACAGATTACGATTTTGCGTCAGTACAAATTGTATGGAAAAAAAAAAATTGGCTGGATATTTTTGTGACACTATACGACTTGCTCAGTGTTAAGAGTGCTTGAGTACAACAGGTCTTAGGTTTGATCGCCGGAGAAAACACGAATTCCTTGCTTGTAGTTTTTTCCGAAGCTCCACCTTTTGCGAAAGTCTGATAAACTGTCATAAATGTATTTCCCAATAGGGAAAGTTCAGCGCAGCATGTCTGCTGGAATCTGAAAAAAAAAGTTAAGCCACCAATGAAAAGGACAATGGTCTTGTTATAATTTAGATTTATTTAAAATTAATATGTTTCCGTTTTGTTTGTTGTTTTTTTTTTCATCTGATTTTTTCATTTATATTTAATTTGTATATTATTACACATCTTGAAAATAAATACAACATACACCTGACGCCAGCGTCACGTGATATGTCAATTATTTTTTGTTTTTTTACATTTCTATTAACTAAAATTGATTAGTGTTTATTCTTGTTTTGTTTTAATTAGAGTTCTAGTATAATATTTCCATTTTTTTATTACATATAATAGTACTTGTTTCCTATAATATGTTTATCTGAATTGTAGTTAAATGTCCAATAAGTTACAGCTACATTGACAGTACCTGCGGTTTGATTTTGCATTCGCATCTAGCAGAATACAAATTGCTTTGGGGTTACAATTTAAGCCAACCTCTATAGTTCCATTACTTTTGAGTTTGACGCATTTCTTTTTGTTTTTACATTTTGTATTCAAATATTTTTTTCTTTTAACTTTTTTTTGTTTTCAGAAATATTTACAATCAAAGATGTTTCTGTCTATTGGTTTATATATGATTTTTCTTGTAGCTTCCTAGCGAAGTTATATTATTTCTTATTTTGATATACCAGCAATAGTGGAACACTAAGAATGAAAATTAATGAAAACCGAAAAAGAGAAAACCCAAAAGAATAAAAAACAAACTAGAATCACGTTAAGATATTGGCAAAAAAGAGGCGATAAGATTATTCAGTTGCATATTATGAATATGACTATTATAGTTTACATAACATTGATTTTTTACGTTTTTTTATTTTTTTTTTTTTTTATTTTGTTTTTCTTCTAGATTACACGAGTTAATGTTTACGATATATGTGTTGTATATAATAATTTCTTCTGCTTGGATCAATCTTAAGGTTAAGGTCTTTTACAATGACAATAAATAAGAAAACAAGAAAATTGAAAAACAAATCATTTTAGTTAAACCGAAAACAAGTCACATCTTAGTAGTTTTAGTGGTAAATCAGTTTTTTTGCTTTGTTTATTTGCCTTCTACAGAGAGATAAATACCGAAATAAACGTATTTCCTTTTAAAATTTATATTCTAAAACTTATATGATTTGTTACCACAAAAAATGGTAGCAAACAACACATGAATTCTTTGTCCGATTCTATTGCATGCACTGCATCGGCTTGCTACAAGGGACGAAATATAACATTTCTTTCGACACAATTTCAAGGTATTATGTATGCATTTTGCTTTTAGTTTATAATTTATAACCATTTTCTATCAATATTTGTTTCATGTATACATACATATGTATATATATATATTCTAATGCGTATTGCAGTGTTATTCATATAATGTACTACATAAATAGCAAAAGGAGGGATCCTGCCCTTATAATAAAATATAGAATAAATAAATAAAATTATTTGTATCTTCTATTTAGTTTATGTCATCATCATTTATAAGACTATGTTTTTATATTTGCTGTTGTATTGTAATATTCTTGTTTTTTGTTTAAATGAACTGAACTAATGTGGATTTTTTCACTCTTTCTTTTATATTTACATTTGTTTGTTTGTTGTTTTCCCTTTTTTTACATTTCAACAAAGAAATTGGATTTTTTCCCTAGAGTAATGCATTTTGTTTTTGAAAATGTTTGCAATTAAATAATAGAAAAAATGCAAGTTACCATTTGTCTGTGTGTTTTGCGTGGTTAGTAAAAGGAGAAACATCCAATAACTCTCCAAATAAATAATATTCCTTTATTATTTTCACAATTCTCATCTTAATTTTATAAAATTAAGGTTTCATTTTATTTTGTTTTCTTTTTAAGGACTATTAGTTTTTTATAAAAAATCTTAAAACATGTTAGATCACAACATTCTTTTTATTTTCGAAGACTTAAATGTTTTTGTTTAGTTTTGTATTTTTCATTTGTTTTATTATTATTTTACTTATAATGAAGGAAGAAGAGAAGGAGAATAGATGCAGCGAGCATTGCTTAGAGTTATACAAACTAAAGTTAATTGTTATTTTGTTTTGTTATTCAAATTCGAGTCCAACAATAACTAACTTATTGTGCTTCTCCGTCATAATACAATAATTGTTTTTTTTTTATATTTTTTGTTTGTTTTTAATTTTATTACAAAGTTTACGTTTGGGTTTCTATTTTTAATTTTTGTTTTTCTCTTTTTTTAGTTACACATTTTTTCTATAACATTTGAAATGACTAGCTACGTTTTAATTTAATATTACACCAGTACCTATGTATCATAGTATGTATATATAATATTTTGTTTATTACTTTGGTTTTTAGAACTTTCATCAAATTCACACTTTGGTTAGTTTTTTTTTCTTCATAGTTTGATATACTTAATGCAATAAACGTAGAATAAAATTTATAATTGTGACCGGGGGCGCAAAGTTAAAACTATTGTTTGCTGGTTAATTGGTGTAAATCGATATAATTATAAATTTCTATTAATTTTTTTTTGTAGTTTTTTGTGTTTTTTTTTTTGTTTTGTGTTAAGTTTTTTAATTCTATTTTAATGGCTCATTGTGCCTATGAAATAAAAATAAATAAATAAGTTGTTAAACTAAATTTAAATTTGTAACTAATAATCCAAATGTAAATATGAATTAAGATTTCAGTAGAAATTACTCTGTTTCCTTTTAGGTTTTTTTTTTTTTTTTTAATCGTCACATCTGCTTTTTTGATGTAAGGATTTTTTTGTATTTTGTTATTTATACATTTTACCTAATTTATTATTATAATTTTGTTTTGCGCTATATTTTTTGTTTGTTTGAATTTTCTACACATTAAAAAGAGACATACTAACGTATAAGTAAAAAATTTTGCGCCTTTTCAGTAATTTTTTTGCAAAGTCCCACTACTCTCCGTCACATTCCAGTGTGGTGCGACTGATTTTGACTCCCCGACGGCTTGATTTCAATTCGATCCTCACTCTCATCGGCTTCTTCAAGCTCGGCTAGATTTTCTTGATCGGATTCTTCGAGTGTGACCTACAAATATTTATAAATGCAAGGTATATATAATGATTTAAAAAACAGTACTATCATTTTCAACCCTAGAGCAGAGTATCAACAAATATAAATTTTAATTATACAGGGTCATTCATTTCGTGGTTTCAAGTTGGTAGCGCTGGCATTTGCCATCTGTCAATGTCAAATTCAGCTGTCATTTGAAGTGTCTAACGGGCACATTCAAGAATATAGTTATCTTAAGTCGACTAGATTGGTCTGGATGTGATGTAACCTGAACGCAAAAACTAGATTGGTCGGGAACTTCACTCTTTCTACGTCAGCCACATCTGCGAAGTGTCAACTTAGTACTCAGTGACGAATTTCTTGACTAGATTCTTTGTCCATAACGTCCATAAACATCAACTGAAACAGCTGCTCACATGACCGAAGATCATGACTTGGACGATGTGTGCTTTCAACAAGACGGGGCAAAGCCACACAACTCGACCAACTATTATGGCTTTATTGCGTGAGAAGCTTCCTGGTCGCGTAATTTCACGTTTTGGTGACGTCAATTGGCCCCCAAGATCATGCGATTTGACACCGTTCAATTTTTTTCTGTGGGGATACGCAAATGTTAAAAATGCTCCAAAAGAATAGCATGCTGCGAATCTTCCCGAAGCGGCCATTTGAATGATATGGCAAAGTCCAAACTTTATAATAAAATAAGATTTTCATCAAAAATCTATCGCTGTGTGTGTTTTATTTAGATTAACTTTCGAAACCGAAAATGAAATATAATAAGCATAAAGTTGTTTACATTCAATAAGAACTCGCATCATTTTCGTAAATAACACTAGTGAGTTGAGTGAAATAAAATATAGCTCGAACCACATCACTAGCCCAAGATGTTCTCGTACTTTCTTTGCGAGAAAAATGTGACATTTATCGATTACTCGTATAGAAAAACGTGGGAAGAGACCTCAAAAAACATACTCAATGATTTAAATTCCTAATGCCGTTGTTAAAGTTTCGTTATAAAACTATTTTAATTGTTTTGCTTAGAAAGTCCTTGTTTCTATTATCGACTTTTGCCTTATTGAAGTTGCACAACCAGAAAAACGGTGAAATAAAAAAGTCTTTAACTAAGTCTGAAAAAACTATTTTGTATAAAAATCTACTCACTTGAAAACGAATCTTGTCGTCGCCCTCCTCGAGCGATGGTGGTGGAGATGGTGGTATTGCACTTTGATAATAGTCTCTGTTCTCTTCAAGGGTATCTAAAATATCCTGTGCGTCTGGATGAACCAAATCAGCCCATGTCTCCCACAATGGATGAACAATATAATCAATGAATCCAACTTGTGACTTTTCAATGGTAGCATTGTGTCTGTCACACATTGGACTAATATCCATGCCGTTCTCCCGTTCCTTGTCGCCTTGCAAGAAGAATTCTTCCATCAGCAGATCCACCCATCGTTTGTACAGTTGAAGCGGTTTAGTTGGATTGCTTAAGTCGGCGCAATGTACCAAATTCTCCAAAACCTATTCAAGGACAACAATCAGAAATGCGCACTTTGGCTTTCAGCTTGAATGACAAACCTGTATACGGTCGGTATAGTTGTCCAAAAGTAGAACGCCCGAACCAGCCACCTTTTTAGTTTCAACCATTGTTTTGAGGTCGGCCAATAGACTCATATGCTTAGACATATCTGTTGATAGGACAATGTCAATCACCATCTTCCTTAAGGTTTGACGTTGTTTTCTGCAAGAGAAACCATCATAATATCTGGGCATTGTAAAGAGGTGACTTAGCCAACTTACTTTTGCATATTGCAGAATATGTCGCAGCCCTGATTTTGCAACAATTTAAAGGCAACAGCTAAATGATGGTTTTCCAAAACAGATTCGTCATTGTACATTAACGCCAGCTCGGAACCTTTGAATAATTATGAAGCAAGATTTGAAGTAAAATGTCGAACATCCGCTAATTGGGTATAGACTCACTTGAATTAACTAAAAATTGATTTGTTAGGCCGGGATGATCGACATCATGAATGCAGGCCGCAAATAGGGCTCCGCCAATTTCAAGGGGCGTAAACACCCCTTCCAGGGCCGGAGTATTCAGCAGCACATTAGTACTTTGGGTAACATCGGCTGCATGTAATGAATTGTGAAATGGATTGTCTTTAACGTAATGGTCCTCCAAAGTAGTCATAAAATTGAGAAAAGTTTTCGGTGGTATCATAAGACTGGTCAGTAATTCTCTATTCTGTAATGACAAATGAAAAGGGAATGCAAATTATGACAATATTTTAAACAATCTTTATTGTAACGTACCTGAAATATTGCGTATGCGACACAGGTAAGCGGTCTGCTGCAGCTAAGGTCACCGATTCTGAAGATATCAATACCCCATGTGTCCTGCTCACCCAGCAGCGTACCCAACGCGTTTTCGTGGGGTGTTTCCACTCCAAACGTTGGCAATCGCTCACCAGTGAAGGAGTTCGTGTGCGACAATGGTCTCTTTACACCAGATATTTGAGACATTGGTGGACCACGGGGCGATCGGGCGCGCGGATACGGCACCACCTGTTGATCGGTGTTCTCTTCTACACGCAGCGATGGTAAATCAAATTCTTGTTGTTTGTCTGCAGATGGGAAAAGAAATATTAACATTTATGTAGTGAATCGAACCAGAGTTCACTTATATTAAAAAAAACATGGCGGGTGGTATGTTTAAAGAGATTCCAGTGACAGTCACACTAGGGGCAAGTGTTTTGCGTCACAAGCTCAAAGCTACACAATTCTACTATGTCGGACGTTTGAGCTAGTTTCATGGAATATTGAAGTGCCACCTTACCAGACGAGGTGCAAATTATTTGGTATCCTACCTCTTTTTTGACGAAGGCAATATTTTTCAATTAAGTTTTTTCGTGATTTGATTAATGGTCATATCGATTGCCCTTTCCTACTATCAATAATTGGATTTTATGCTCCTGCGAGAGTTCATAGAAGTCCCTTAGAAGGGTTATTTTAGGCATAAATTAATTCTGTGGTTAGGTTTTGGTGGTTCTTTTTTAATAAATTTTGTATTAGGTAATCTAGCGGTCAATTGATTGAAAATAAAATAGTACTAATTATTTCCGATTGAGCACAAGCAAAATTTGGATTCGTTTATCACAGGAAACCTTAGAATGTAACAACAGAAATTGTTGGCGTCTGTATAACTAAATCTTACAAATGAATAACGTTAAATTATAAATAATTTCTAGAATACGGATGAGTTGGTATACTTTGTCTTCAAGCTGTTCCTGTACTTTTAAGTCATTTCGCACTTGAACTAAAAAACATTTTTCTGGCTCTTCTAAATTTGAAATTAACGAATTTAATTGAGAAAAGTTTTTGAGCAGACGTATATTTTCCACAAAAGGTGCCATATTTCTTTCTATCTTTTAAAAATATATCACGGTACAGATGGAAAGCGCTTTTAAGAATAGTGCGCCGCTAGATAGTAAAGAAAATCATTTAAGAGGTCTCTACCCAGAGTTCGAGCAAAGGTGCAAAAAAATTACAATTTTTTTACTGAGAAATTTTTACTGGAGCGAGTACGCCATTCGCGCAAAATTTATTGACCTCAAATTGTACAACGGCCCTTTGACTGATTCAAAATGTAACTTTAAGTTTCGAATATTAATCACTTATTATTAACTAAAGATTAAACCTTTTTCCGGTATCCTTCGAGAAAATGTCACTTTTTTGTGAATGATGATCATTGAATTCAATCGTTTTACAACAGCAGAACGAGATGATCATGAGGAAAAAATACAATAAGACGCACGTGATTTTTCGCACAAGACGGGACAGAGAGATCTGTTTTCCCGCACTCAATGCTAATAAAGCCATAGGAATGAGATCGTAAGTCAGACGCCTAAAGTGTCATGGATGTTCTACCCATAATCATAGGTACTTAAAACGGAAGTTCCACAAGTTCCTGCGACCTACATTTCCGCATTCACTTGAAAACGTTTCCTTTTCTAATTTAAAACATGTCAAATGAGAGTGGAAATTAGTTTCAGTATATTTAATCAACAAATCATCAATCAATAATTATACGAAATGAATCGCTTTCGGAAGCCATTTTGTTTTTGTAGGAAAGTGATAAGAATATATGAATATGCAGAGCTTTCCCTTAATTTCTACCGGGTAAACAAGATGGCTGACATAAATACGGGTCAGGTATTTTTGCGTGTTGGGTGGTCAGTGATGTCCCTTTAAGTCGGAGGACTATTTAGTATTGGGCATGGGCAACCGTTTTTTTTAGGAATTCGTGATGTTGTAAATGTACTATTATTCTGACAGAACATGTACCGAATATATAGGGATCTTCGCAGAAGTCTTAAATGTTTTAACATTTCTCAAATTGACAAACAACTTTCAATACACATCAGGGTCATCATATTTTAGTCAGACAAAATTGCGCGTCCAATTTGTAAATGAGGAACCTACTTGCTCGCTCTATTTATGAAAAATTCATATTGACAAAAAAACAATTGAAAATAGAATTTGCTCCGAAACATTTGGGTATATGAAAATATCAACTAAATGTATAATTTATTAGACTTTCTCTATATTTGTATATCAGGGACGATTTAGTGGTCAATTATTTTTCTGATAGGTCGCTTGAGCAATAATTCAATAAATCGTTGGTACGGTGATAACTGCAGAATAAAAAATTGATTCGAGAATTTCAAGCGCTAAAAATTGGCCAAATAATAAGGCCCATGATCACAAGTTATAAATCTCGTAATATACGAAGATTTGTTTGTAAAGGGTGATTTTTTAAGAGGTTTAGAACTTTTTTTAACGAAAAAACACAAAAAATTCGAAAAAATGAATGAAATATTTATTTGAATCGATAGTTTGAACCTTGCAATTTAATGTTTAAAGATAATTTCATGCAAATGTTGACCGCGGCTGCGTCTCAGGTAGCCCATCCGCTGAGTCCAATTTTGGCATACTCTTTCACACATATCGGCCGGTATCTCACGAATGAATGCATGGATGTTGGCTTCCAGTGCGTCAATCGAAGCGGGCTTGTCCCTATACACATTAGCCTTGGCATACCCCCACAAAAAATAATCTAATGGTGTCAAATCGCACGATCTAGGCGGCCAATTGACCGGCCCGAAACGTGAAATTAACTGTTCACCAAACTCGCCTCGCAATTGCGCCATTGTTTCGCGTGCTGTGTGGCATGTGGCACCGTCTTGTTGAAACCACATATCATGCAAGTCAAGAACTTCCATTTCGGGCAAAAAAAAGTTTGTTATCATCGCTCGGTAGCGTTCACCATTGACAGTAACGCTGCGATTCGCATCATCTTTGAAGAAATATGGCCCAATAATGCCGCCGGCCCATAAACCGCACCAAACAGTGGCTTTTTCGGGATGCATTGGTAGCTGTTGCAATGCTTCTGGCTGATCTTCACTCCAAATGCGGCAATTTTGCTTATTTACGTACCCATTCAACCAAAAATGAGCCTCATCGCTGAACACAATTTTTCGATAAAAAAGCGGATCCTCGGCCAGCTTTCCAAGAGCCCATTCACCAAAAATTCGGCGTTGTGGTAGGTCGGCTGGCTTTAGTTCTTGCACCAGCTGTATCTTAAAAGGCTTTACGCCCAAATCCTTCCGCAAAATTTTCCACGTAGTGCTGTAACAAAGGCCTAACTGCTGGGAACGGCGCCGAATCGACATTTCGCGGTCTTCTGTCACACTAGCTGATACGGCCGCAATATTTTCTTCACTACGCATAGTACGTAAACGTGTTGGTGGTTTAATGTCCAACAAAGTAAATTTGGTGCGAAATTTGGTCACAATCTTCCGAATAGACTGCTCAGAAGGTCGAGAATGCCGATCATAAAATGGAAGCAGCGCGCGATGAACATTTCGAACCGAGCACGAATTTTGATAGTAAAATTCAATAATTTGCAAGCGTTGTTCATTTGTAAGACGATCCATGGTTAAATTGCAAACCAAACTGAAGCTGTTTGACAGTGACACAAGGTACTAAACACACGTCAGCTGTCAAAACCAGTGTTGCCAAAACCAAACCAGCTAAAAAATCACCCTTTACCTGAAAGTAATTTGTTAAATCGCGTCAGTGGAAATACGGTATAATTTTCTCTGTTAAGGTTCGACATCGATGTCTTTCACTAAGTCAAAAATAGTCACAGCTGTTAGGTGGTAACCTTTAATTAAGTTATAGAAACTTGTCTGCCAAACATAAGAGAAGGGTCAGCTTTCTGATTTCTGTTTTCGCCGCCAAGAGTAAGCAAAGAGAGTTTGCGAATTTGAAAAATTAGCCCAACAACTCTTTAATTAATGCCAATTGTGTATGTGTAACAAGATACTTACCCAAAAATGTTGAACAAATATACTCGGATATTTGATTCCCCGATCTACTGGACTCACTAAAGTGTGACAGCTCCTTGTTCAGCATTCGCTTGAACTGCAATGAAAGCCAAAACAAATTAACACAGTCTCTAAGTGGATAAACGTTTTTCAAACCCACCTTAAGCGATGCCATATCTGACACACTTCTATGAGTTTGAATTGTCTCCAACTGATCTAGGCACCAATCCAGCTCTTCAATGGTATCTGTGGCCAAGCGATTGTATGCCTCATCTCCTTGGACTAATTGCACTCGACTGGCGTTTGAGGAAGGTGTAGGCCGCCTGGATCTTTTGTTTATTAATAAATGTTTGTTCACACATAACGAAAACAATAACAACAACAACACCAATAGTTTGTATAAAGGGAAGTTTGAAGTTTTGTTAGAAAGTGTGTTCGTTTTTTTTTGTATAGTTGATTGGTTGAAATTTATTTCGTGTGATCGTGGTGATTGATGGGAAGAGTTGCAATCGGGAAGATAACAAATGAAACAAAAAAATAAAAAAAATGCACTTTTAGAAAGGGAAACGAAATACTTTGGCACGGCAAAAGATACTCACTTGTTTGTCGCTTGGACATTTGTCAGGCTTAAAAGGTTATTCCGTACTGAACGCAAACTGGCTAATATTTGGGCAAATGGTGTCACAATAAGATCTTCGCCATGGCTATAAAAATTAGAAAAAGTACTAAATAAGATTTATTTCTGTGAATTACTTTTTTGTAAATCAATACTAATATTAAAAATAAACATATTTATTAAATATAATGCAAAAATAAACAATAATAAGCAATACACAATGCAAGGTTAAAGTGTAGTTTGTGGTATAATAATAAATAAACAGTTCGCGCAGCAGGTCCACACAGGTCCTAGGCCTAGCTTCTTACAACCATTCTTTTGTGTGAGTTTTTATTTGTGGGACGCATGGAAGGGATCTGCAGATTTATGCCGAGCAACTGAATGTCTATTAAATTTTACTTTTTTCTTAACATATTTTCAGGGGTCAACTGAAGCATCTTACAGCCGGGAGCATTGTTGTACGTTGTCAGACATTGAAAATGATTCATGAATGCATGAATGAGTGTCACAAGTAGTCGCAGGAAATCAGGCGATTCGCGAATCGTTATAGTGAATCTGTTAAAAAAAAAAGCTATACCTAGCCCCCCTTTCGGTCTTAAGACAATACAAGACTGATTTCGGAATTATGTAACAATGTCACTAATATTTAAATCACACCGCAACTTCATAATGTATTACAGCAAATACATCCTTTCAATTGTTGGCATCTACAGAAAATATGAATGGCAATTGCCTTTCTCTTTTCCACCCAATTGAATTATAAATACCAATTCATGTTTTGTCTCAGTAATTTAATTTTACATTTGCATATTAATAAAAAGAAAAAAAAAAAAAACTTTCAATTCATTTTCATACACATTCTCGAGACTCACAGCGATATGAGCGCAATGCTCGTTCAAAACAGCAGCCGAGGTTAGGTTGGCTATTTTTATATGAAGACGCCCACGGTCGTCGATTCAGAAAGACATTCAGCTAAATGAGACATACGTGATTTGTTTTTATCCTTAATAAGTATACTTACCTAGTAGCCGAGGAATGTTTAAAATGTTTTATTTAATTAGTCATTTTATGATCTTAATAAATACATTTTCGAAAAAGGCATGATATTGCTTATTTGAAAAAAATAAGTTGCAGCCAATTCTCGAGAAGACAGTGATTGCTCTAAGAAGCAATATACAGCTATTTTGGTTTTCATTATAACGAAGGGATTAGTCATAATTATGAATGTTTGTAAACAATAAATAAAAATAAAACGACAGATGGGCAATTCAGAAAAATTGAGGTACGTATATACCTAACCACGAGAAATAATGTTTATGGCTTTCTACAGATCAGCACCTTCTCAATTTTTCAGAACATAAACTATTTCCGGTGGGTGATGGCATTTAATCATTTTGTCACAAGATCGGGACCTACATTTTGGTCGGATATCAGAAGACTTTTGTTAAAATAAGATAGGAAATAGTTCGCGATTACAATTTAAGGGTGACTGTGCAGATATAAATGCCGAGTCAGCTGAGTTACACAGCATTTGCAAAGGCGGGCGTATATTTTTAGAATTCGTTATTTTAAAATATTTGACAGTATGATCTTCCTCGAAAGCTAGGCGATACCAAAAAACTTTTGTTCGTACAATTTTAAATGCTGCCGGAAGGCCGAACGGGGCTTAAAAGTTGAAAAGCTGGTTGGCGCAGTAGGTCCACATAGGAACCTAGGCCTAGCTTTTTACAACCATTCGTGATTTTTTTCTTATTTTAGAGAGGAATGGAGAGCTACAAAATATGTAGCAAATTAATAACCCTTCTTGTGATGTGCGAACAGCACAGTTTGTTTCTGAAAACATTTGTCCGATTACAGAAGTAATCAGTGTCCTTTTCAACAGGTAGTTTTTACATCGCCTTGTTACTTTAGTTAAAACCCTTTGTTAAGACTGAGCAGCTTTTATCGAAAAAGAAACAACTTGTAAAACAAATTGAAAGTTATTGAGTCGACAAATGACAGGGGTTGACATTTAATAATTTAAGCAGAAACTTTGTGATCACGTATAAACAAAGTAATTAGTCATAGTCCTTTAGAAATGCACTCTAAATATTGGAGGATTCTGTACATTAAAAGCCTAGTAGTCTAAAGTCGACTAGATTTGAATGTAGCTTTCCCTTGAAAGGAAAAACTTTATTGTTAGTTAACGTCACTTCTAATATGTCAAATAAGTAGTCAATCAAAATTTGACACATTCAAAATGTCATGTACTCAGTCGATACATTTATACATAATATACGTTAGCTTGAAAAAACTATTCATCTATTAATCAAAGCCAATAAAAACGTAGACATACACGACCTAACGTCAGCTTGCTGCCGGACTGAGGAAACTAGTGTTTAGAGGCACGCATTACATGATATGTGCTCCTACTACTAAAAACTAGTTTCATGCGCGTATAAATAAAACCACCCGTTCGAGTTTGAGTTGACAGTGGCAAAAATAAGAAACACCCAAATGTCACCTATCGATTTGTGCGAGTATTAGTTAAAATAAGGTTTTATTTTGCTATATGACTACACAAATTAAAAGCGCGTTTAACAATGAAGTCTGCTGCAGTTGATTGCTATTTAATTTTACAACGAATTACATGTTTTTCGTTAAACAGTGGCGACTATCAGTTACCGAAAATATGAAACATACAATTTTGCTACAGTTTCTGGATTTTACAATAGACGGCTATGAAAAGAATAGCAATACCAAATAGGGGTTTCACCGCAGGTTTTTACAGCTCTGCATGAAACTGACATTTTTTACTGTAATACTACAATGACCCGAAACAAACACACACACAAAGTATTTTCATCTCCTTAAATTTGGAAGTAAATGGCGAACATTTTAATGGAAGCAAACATTGTGTGGAATAGTCGTAAATAGTTGTAGCTGAGATTAATTGCTTGAATGAGAGTTGGAATTTCAACATCCAACTCTAATGCGTTGTGCTTTATTACATCTACAATCTAAATTAGGGAAAATCACATGTTGTTAAATTCTGTTAGATTATTAGCAGTTCTGTCTCTATTCCTTCAAAGACGAAAACACTAAGAAGAGGGAAGGTATAGAAAAGTGCTGGGAAAAATCATTTTCAATCAAAATTACACTTGTTTTATATTGACTATTCAATAATTATGCGGTTTATTTCGTGTGTATACAAATACAGGTGCGTTCTCTAGTTTCTTATATCAATAGTAAAATAAATAACAGCTACTGCGACTGAAAAAATTTAACCGATGCGACCTCAATGCATTTAAATTTATGGCATTTCTAAACTAAAGAGCTCGTAAAATATTGTTGTTAGTACGAACGCTAGCAAAAACTATAAATAGATGCAAAGAGAGCAATTTTCTACAATCAAAATGAAAACGTTCGCTTATTTAAAAAATAGTACGCAATCTTTAGAAACATTTAAAAAAGAGTGGAGCAAATGTTGAAGAGTTTTGGAAACAAAGTATGCATGAACGGTAAATTCCAAGTGCTGAAAAAACTGTCCTATGATCTGCTCAGTATCGAGTACGGAAATACGCGTTATTTTTGACATCTTTTCGTTGACGTTTACGAATTGGTTTGTAATACTTTGTGATAATAGGCGTTTTTTATTTTACCCACATGATCTATATAGATCATTGATTTCCACGGTTTACAGCAACAGTACGTGATCCAACAACAGAACGTTGTAAACCATGGATCATTTGAGCATAATAAAAAAGGCCTAATGAACGCTTAATGTAAGGAAGATGCCAACTGTTTTGAGTAAATGGACTATTGACATTTGCCCGTCTGATTAAGCGTCATAAAAGTGATGAATAATTGGAAAACTTTGGCATTACTGACGGAATTGTATCAAATTGATTTGCTGTATAAGGGCAAAGTGCTTAGTTTTGGGTTGGTCTTCTGATGTTCCGTAGATTCGAAAGGAGAGAGCTTTATTTATTTTTTGCCATTTCTCTTTGGATCCGGAATGACTGTAAAATAATCTCTCTTAGCGAACTTTACATATACACCTTTCTGTCCCGCACAGCCCGCTTTTATGACAATCCAATACAGGTGCTTTTTTGAGCTGTATTTAGAATTGAAAGATGAATAAGCTCCCAATACTGCTAACCCAATAACAGATTTGGACAACGAAACAAAAATTGGGCGGCCATATATCAAAGCTCTTTAAACAGGTTGACTCATAACTAACTGAAAATCGATTTGTATTGTAGGTAACAGGCTGGTGTCGCAAACTGCATTCAAAACATCCCTCATCGCACGCTTCGTTCATCTCGATAAAGTGGAAACAAAAGCGTTAAATGTGAAACCTACCAAAACCTGTTCAGCATTTATAAATTAGTCGCACAATTTGAAAACCAACCTCAAGCTCGTACGTGACCCCAAACATGTGCATAAAATAAATCATGAGTTTACACAGCTTCAAGGCGAAAAGAGAAGAAATATGTTCCTTTTTCAGCAACAACATTTTTGAGGAATGTGAAAAGATTTGTAACTCCATAAAATATCCCCAAGAACCTCAAGATAGCCGTTCAGGGCAAATAAACGCAAGTTTTGGAAAATAATACAGCAATGGTTACGCAAACCTATCAGCATTATGATGTTGTGCACTGTTATTAGAACGCCGCTAATAGTTTGAACATTTGAAAAGTCTTAGAGCACAAGGCCGTAAATCAACAGATTGCGTGCTACACGCACCCTTAGTCACTGATCGTAAAGACACTGCATTTGAATTTGTCAAGTGCTCTGTTAATTTGTATCGAAAGTTTTGCGCTTTATCAAATTAAATCCTTTTCACAAATTCACATTATTCACTTTTGGTGCGGGTGATTTAAAAAACTCGTGCAATCAGTTGAAAAATAAGAATAAAGCGCAAAAACAACTGCGTTTAATTTGAGTAGTACTTTGGACACAAAAATAATAAGAAAAAGAAAAACAAATTGTCCGTACCGTGGCTTGTGGAACATATTATTCCGTTCCAAGGCGATTGCCGCTGCCAAATCATCATCATCCTCAAATACTGTCGGTATCATATTCTGATCTAATTCACCCATCAAACTATTTAAACTAAACATTTATGCTATAACTACCGAATATATCGGTAGAGCATTGTAACATTTTTTTTTTCTGGATGTTGTAACAACACTGCAAACACTTTTAGAATTTTTTTTTTCGTTCTCACACTGTTTTTGTTTTTTTTTTAGGGGGTAAACATATCTCAATCCGGTCACAAGCGTATGTTTTTATCTACAACTGTCCGACGACGGGCGGCTTGACATAGTGGATCGCGCACAACTTTATAAGAACGTTTCTAGCAACATCGCAAAATGTGTACAAACTGCGCGCCCTTATTGTCGCAGACAGATCTAAAGCACGAATCATGAAAACATGGGCATGGACCACTTAAGCGAGCGCCGTACTGCTGCTGGTTAATAATTTTATTTAGCTTTCTAGCTTACATAACTAACTATAATAAAATAAAATTTTCCCCGTTGTTGATGTGTATTCGGGGGTATGATGCTGCTGTGAGCGTGAGTACGCGGCGAAATATCGATGTTTAAGTTTTTTTTTTTGTTTTTTATTTTAATTCGGTAACACAGTGCGACCGACCAATTGTGTACAAACAAATGTTGGAAGGAAAAATTAAATTGGAAACGAATAACTAATTAAAAATACTTTTTATTTTTTTTTAGACAGTTGACGGATGGTCATTCAAAATGGAGTGACCGGTTAACGCTTGAACTAATGGAAATGTACACAGAATGAGTAATTCAATTTGTTATTTCAATTATGGCTGCCCGCCCAAAGATATATGCATTTGACACACCAAGTTATCTCGGTTGGTAGTAACAATAGAACTGTCAAAGAATGTTGTATTTAATTGTTGATGCATACTAGTTTAATGTTCTTGCAGCTACATCCTAGATCCAACTACACCCAAATCAGCAGTCACTGTTATTGAACTTATATTCTGATTTTTACAAAGAACGGTATACGACAAAATTAAAAATAAATCAGTCACGACTTCGAATTTTCGAACTCACTTTTTGGAGTGAATAACTATTGAATTGGGCATTCACTCTCACATCGCAATCCGTCTGGTTACACTTTCAAAAAACATAACAGGATGGAATATTTTTCAAATATCAGATATAACGACCCCTGAGACAGTTCTCGTTGTTTATTTGAATTTCAGCGGATTTCGATGTCCTCAATTTTTTGTTCTACTCAATTCTTTTGATAACTTTCGTTTTTTACCCGACTGGACACAGGGAGGGTTATGTGTTTCGCGCGTGTCCTATGTACGTTCCGACGGGACGCCCTGTAGCCTAAACGGCTTGACCGATTTTGAAGAGTGAGGTATCATAATATTCGTATTCTTCCCCGGAGTGTCATAGGTTAAAAATTATTTTTTTTACAGTCAGTCGGGTTTTTTGGTTTTTTAAATTAACTTTGTTTTATTTAATTACTTAATTCCATTAACATAATTCAAATGCATGATACTAAAGTGAATATGCGCCACTGACCAAAATGTCAAATCGAAATTCGCACGAGGTTCACAACAGCATTCTATCTATACACGTATATGTCTTAAGTTACCTACGTAAGGCTGAACATTTTGCTCACAATTTCCACAACAGTGCGAGTTCAATGCACTCTATGACTGTTCTCATTTTCGTTAAGTTTTCCTTTATCTACCTTCATCATTTCAACATTTCAACTTTTCATACGAATTCGTGTTGTGTTTTCAAATTTTACCAGTAGAAATATAAGCGCAATTGCAATTTGACGTGATAGGCACTACTACTAGTGACAGCAGTTATAAAATTTAAATAACTATAGGTCGACCACAATGCTCTTTGAAAACCCCGTGACGTCTGTCAAATACAGGCAAATGCGCCATACGGCCTACGCACGCATAGGCCACATGCCACATCACATAATTCTTTAATGCCTGCGATTTGCGACCACCACCCCAAAGCAGAGCAAGACCAGAACTATCGGTTATCTATAACCATCCACAAAATTTCATTGAAATCAGTAGAGTGGTTTCGGAGATGACCAACAGCGCCACCTATCGGGTCCAAAACTATCATATCTTCCTAGCTGGAACCAAACATAAAAATCCACAAAATTCCATAGAAATTAATTGAAGGTTCCATAGGTCGACAACACTAAAATGCCGATAATTTTAATTTTGGTGGGGGCAGTACCCCCATATATTTGGCTTAATACAAGCTAAGACTTACTCGTATAACCAATACACATACAGCGCCACCTGTTGAGAATTTTTCGAATTTTCATTTTTCCTAAACCATCCCTGATGAAGAAAAACAAAATAAAAAAAAATCGTTCAAATCCGTCGAGCAGTCGAACAAAATGTTTTTTACGCACGCCCAGCACACACATACATTTTCCGATTTCACAAAACCCATATATAGACCAATACCAAAGATGTGTGAAAATTTTGTTAAAATCGGTAAATACGTTAAGGCGTGAATCGGCGACAAACGAACACAATTTTAAGCCTCAATTTTTATATATATAGACTCATTAAAAACTAATTTGAATTTGAATAGCTTTTTTTACATTTTAAGTTGAGTTCATAGACTTGGTATGGGTATCTGTCTCCGTCTTAAATGCAGCCATTATTTAGCACACTGCCTCCAAACATCAAATTCGGCTAGTAATGAATGCTAGAACCTCTATATGGACGTGGAAAATTGAAAAAATCCGAAAAGCTAGAAAACATTTTGCTGTTGTGCGAGCAACATAAAGAGTCATAAGAGTCCAGCAAAAGGATTCAAAAATCCATCTCCTGCAGTTTATATAAGACCGTTTACAAATATGGCAATGCAGTACACAATTTTTTTTAAATAATGGAAAAACTCAGTTCATTTACAAAAAAAAAAACTTTGGTTGCACTGTGCGCCACATGTTCGTACGCTCGTAAAAAGTGCTCCCAAAAACATATACTATTTAATTAAATAGACAAAAACAGATAATTCGACTTTATACTTGTATGTTTTCAACTACATTTATTTTTATTTGTATGTGTTTTCGTTAAATACAAATTACGTTTCTATTTTTGTGTTGAGTGCTAATGGCATGGAAATTAATTATGCATATGAAGTTCAGATGAAATCTTGGCTCGTGAAATTTATTTACAGTTTTTGACTCTGTACGTTGCAAGGTAGTATATCACAGAGATACATATTCTAGGGAATGGCACAGGCGATGACACGAGAGCAATGAATTAAGTAAAAAAAAATCAAAATAGTTTTACGTGTAAACAGCTCGTATTTTGTATTTAATTTCAGACATAAAGTAGATTTAAAAAACTAGCGGTTGTTTGGAATACACTATATTCATAGTGGCATTGATGCATGTAGCATGTACATAAAAACAATAATTCATCCAACGATCAGTGGCCGACGATGAATTTTTACTAATTAATGTTTACTACAGGGTCGTCGGACTTGGAAGAAAAATCGGGATCGACCGAGGGGGCTTCAGAAAATTTTAAAATTTATTTGAGAAGATAAAGAACAGAAGAGAGATCGAAAAGTTTCTTAACATACCTTATTTAGGTAATGTTAATAACGGTCTACAGGGAATAATTAAAAATGTAAATTTTTAATATAGGTATTAATTATAAAAACAAATTATTTCTTTTTAAAATTAAAAATGGGACTACATGATATCCAAAATTCAACAAACAACTCCAAAAACGGTGTGTTAGCAGGCGAGATATCATTTAACTCCTTGATTTTGTGTACAATATTCAGTGACAAATGTTTTGACATTATGTTTTTATTTCTTGTGTAAAAACAGTTTTAGCCTTATAGTGTACATATTAGGGTCGAGTGGGGTAAATGTAAACTGGGGTAATTATAAACACCACCAATATTATTCAAACCCTAGCATGTCATGACACGATTGATTACTTTATTTCTAAACTAAGCGAGGTACTGGAGCGAAAGAGAGAAACGAGTAGTATCAGACTTTCTATAAATGATATTCTGTCTGCTGATGCAGTGAAAATTGCATTAAACAAAAACATCACACGAGCATAGACGTCATACGATTTCTATTATGATCTGTCAACTATCTTCAAATGAAAAAGCTTTAAACTCAATTATGGATTTTTTAACCACTGTCACTTTTTACTTGAAAAATGTCAACGAGTTTGTATGTTAAAAAAAAAGTTTCTGTACACAATTTGTAACTAAAGCAACGACTATCATTTATTTAGTACAATTTTGGTCTTATGTCAAAAACAAATTCTAAGCACAATTCTTTAGTTATAACTTATAAAGTGAAAACAAATACCAATCTGGATTTGTATGTTGACAGTGAATCGAACAATGCTTTCGAACGTTAGTTAAATTCTAGCCTTTGACCTGAACGAGCATATTCTCATACATTTTGACATTTGGTTTGCATCACCATTTTATTTGAGACTTTATATTCGATGTGGTTATTTTTCATTCGTATGTATTCGTGATTATTACTTTGTCTTTTTTTAATGTCTTTTTAAATACACTAAAACTAAAACAATTTAATATCTTGAATATTGAAGTAAATATAAGTAATAACATGTAAATTGTTGAAGTGTTCTTTTTCCTTTGTAGATTTACTTAGTAATAAACCTAAAAAAAGACATATCAGCAGTTGACATTTGACTGTTTAATGTACAACTGTTTGCACACCTAAAATCACTGTTCTTATAAATATTGGACGTATGTAAATGGCCTTAAGAAATGAAAATATACCAACTTTAAGACGTGCGTCGCATTTGGACTACGAAAGTTGAGCAAAGAAAAACTGCTTTAAATATTGCTGTGGCCCCATGGTGTTGTGGCAGGTGTGATAGTTTCCGACCCGAAAGCAGCACATTTCAACCACATTCAATTATTCGCAGCCGCCCAGTAACAATAAAGATTAAATCATTTCCGAAATTCGGTTACAGAAGTGAATTTCATTTTGGTTTATTTCGGCTACGCAAAACATTATAGATCCTATTCAAGAAATTTTCTATAAAATTCAGTATTTTATAAGTTTAAATATAATGAAAAACCAAAAATTAATTAATTGTTAATTGCTTAACAAAACTGGCGGTTGTCATAACATCACCTTTGTCTATATTTCTGTATAACTTTGGCTACACAACAACAAGGCATAAATATAATATTTATTTGTATATTGTGTTAGTATATATAATAATTCATATTCTACGAAAGCATTTCAGTTATAGTTTTGAAACTTAAAAAGAAAAAGGATCACTACGCGAAAAGTTGCTTACATTTAGCTTGTAACCAAAAATGCAGATCCTTCAAGAATCAGAACACTAAAAGGCATGAACCCAATAAATAAAAAAAATAAAATAAAAACAAAAATATCATCATAGCAATTGCATTGTAATTTAGCGTCGACTTAAATAAAAAAAAGAAAGGAACGAAAAATTTAAATTTGCCAAACGAAAAACGAAAAATTGTAATTAAGATATTTTTTGTTTCTTTCTTTTGTTTATACATAATATACGTACGATCTTTCAATCAGATTTGATGCCTCCTGCTCTTTAAACCTGAAAGGGGTGACAACGTTTAAGAACATTTGGTTGTCAATTATAAGATTTTACAATGAGTAAAATAATATAGCAATCGAATAAATCATAAAACTAAATAAAACTGAAAGAATGAACAAAATATTTGTAAATGATCAAAACTATATGTATTTACATATAATATACTCTTTGGTTAATGATCTCTTCATTCAGGGGAATATTTTGACACGTGTCTTTCAAAAGGTTCTGGCACTTTGGGTGAGAGTGAAGTTCAAACAGTTTGCATTCTCGAGATTTCAGAAATGTGTAGGCATGATTTGAAGGCGGATCTAAGGGTTAATTCATGCTTCACTTTGTTAAGGCTTATGCAAATGGATTTTCATGAAATATTTATAGTCTATGCAGCGTAGGGTCGAAAAAAGTAATAGAGTATATACACAAACCTGAAGCGGAATACAATTATTCCAAATAATATTCTTAATAATATAAGTGTACGTCGCAAGAGTAAAACCTTTCTTATTTTGAAAAACTGTTTATATATTCGGACTTGAACTTTTTTATATTTTAATTCTTAAGCCGTTGGGTACCAAAGGACAGAAATAGGATCGCAACGAAAAGTGAAACTCGCCGCGCTTCACCACGGTCCTCACGGAGCAACGCAATAGTGGGGTGAGCAAGTGAGCTTAGTGTGTTTCTATATCTGTAACGCTCTAACATTAGAGAAAGCTTTAGCGAAACGCAAAATACGCTACTGTGTTTTGTTATGCTTTACTGAAAATAATGACGCTTCAGTCACTAAAGAATAAAGATGTACGTACATTTTAAGCCTAGATTGTTTACATTTTTTTAATTATTTGTTAACCCTAAAAAATTTCGTATTCCCATTAACTTTGATCACTTTAATATGTCCACTTCGACAGATGTTACGGGGAAGGCTATCCAGTTAGGAATTCCTGCCGCAATCTCTCAGGCCGCTTTGAAATTTTGTTTACTAAGATGTTGCAAAACGAGTGCGGGAATCATTCAATATTGCAGTTATTTTTACAAATCATAGAAAAATAAATTAAATTAAAATACCTTTTAACTAAAATAAAAATGAATAAAACTCATAAGCAAACAACGACGCTATTCGAGTTTTTTAATGTACTGAAATTCAGCACCCATCAAGTCCTTAAATATTAAAGTTATCGAAAGTTCCTAGGCGCTCAAATATAGAACCTCGTATAAAACACCGAAAAATTGAATCACAAAATTTCGATGTAAACCCTTCTCGCTTAAAAAACAAGCAGCGCCTTCGCTCACTCACGTCTTTTAAGTACTAAAAATTATTATTAGTAATAAACAAAAAAAAACTGAGAATGCGTCCAACAGACATATGTACATAAAACCGACAGATTTTATGTTCGTATACAGTTCAATACAAATTTCATATTTTGTTTAATTCACCGATTTATTATATTAAAAGAACATGAGTTAAATGTTATATTGGTCAAATTATCGCCCGAGGGGGTATGTTGTTTAAAACATTTTGGCAATCTACGACATTCAAGATATTGTCGCTCTACAGAATAAATTGTTATTGACTGTAAATGTAAATTGACAAATGTCAGTCAAACAACTTCAGAAACAACACTGCTGCCAACAAAAAAGTTGGTAGTCCGTTTAACACGTTAGCAGAGAGCCTGTTAAATTATTCTGATTCAAACAAAAATGTAAATAAATTAAAATCTTTCCACCTTGCAAGAGGATTCAAGGGTAATTCTTCTGGCAGTGCCTTGGTCGTTGTTTTCATAGGTAATTTCCAAAGTTGCACGTTAATATTTATTATTTCATGATTTTATGGTTTGAAAGTAATGAAAAAAAACTAAAATACACGTGATGCTTTTACGGATGATACGAAAATACTATCGAATATGTAAATTAAGATCAAGCTTGGTACTAAATATCAAATACAAAGTCTGTACAGTGCAGAGAAATAATTCCTATGCAAGTAGGTATACACAATTTTAAAGCAAGGATATGTTTTTTTTTCGATTTTTGCTATTATTAAAATGGTAGACGCAAATCCAAATAAATTGAAAGATATTTATTTTTTATAAAAGAATCCTTAAAGTTTATTATACTAAATGGGTGAATATGTTTTTAGCAAAAAGCAAAGCAATTATTTTTGATGGTCTATTGATTATATTTTCCAAAACCCTGTATCAAATTAAGGACTGCGCTAAGAATATTTTTTTTCCGACATGCTTGGCTTAAGAATTTAATAAAATAATAGCAACAATTTCTGTGTTGATGAAAAAAATTCATCAAATTTTCATTTTTAAACTCAGTTAAGTTTTACACATTCACTCAATTGGAATGGAATTTAATCTCTTATATTAATCTTTAAAAAGTTAAACAAATTACACAGCAGTTTGGAGTAATTTTTTAACAGTTTACTGGCCAGAAAATTAACCAACTATTTACTGAATGCAATTGACACATCAAACATACTTGTCTACTTTTCTGTTGGAGAGTTAAAAAAAAAACAGAATATTTTAGAGCGATGATAAAAAACGAAATAAAAGTAAATTCTTGACAAAAAAGAGATGAAAAGTAAAAGTAAAAATAGTAAAATGTATCAATTTGTTAAGAAAAAATTACCTTTCACTAGCTATGCTCGAATTTCTGGACATAGACTTTGGGGACATCTCAAAGTCAGAATCCGATCTATACAGAAACGATTCACGACGTTGAGGGAGATTTTGTAATACCAATCCAGCGCTGGGTGAACCGCCTTCAAGCGGAGATCTAGCGCCTTGGCCATTTTCTACATCAAAACTGTAAGAGATTAAAAATAAGTACAAATTGTTAGTAAAATCAAATAGGTTTGTTCTAAACATAAAGAACTTATTTTATAAAGGTCGTGGCTCATTTCTCACCGCACTTTTTCAATCAAGTTTGGGTCACAATAATTGAATTTTGTTGAATAATTTTAATATTGGGAGATGGTAAATTTGGAAAGGGTGTCTGACTGATTTGCCCCGCTCACAATATAGGAGCGAATGCATTTTTTCGGAGTTGGAGCGTTTCAGTTTATCGATAAACATTCTCCGCCATAATTCCTTGCTCACCTTTACCATTCACCATTTATACCTTTGTGGATTCGATTGAAAGTAAGTACACCCTTACTCAATACAACTACTGTTTGTTGCATTGAAATGTCTATTTTTCTCAGTTTCATATTTGTACGAATGTAATTAGCTTTAAAAATAGTATGCGGCGCAGCTTCTACGCGCTAACTAATCCAAAAAAAAAAGAGAGAAGTAAAAAATCTACTTAAATCGCTCAAAAAACTGAGGTGTATTTTCCCATATTGTTGACAAATTTATTTTAAGCAACGCAAAAAGCTCGAAACATAGAGAAAAACGATAGTTCTTAGGAACGCATAAAGATCGTTCCAACTGTGAGTCTTCTCCTTGGCCCTGGTCCAACATCAAATGGATGAGTTATATGAGTTTTTTTTTTGTCAGCCAAAAATTATATGTTCCTAGTAATTGGTTCGTTTTTAAAATTAATTTTCGGCGTGTAATGGGTAATTTTCACTTAAAATTTGGATGCTGTGTACAATTTAATATGTGACCTTGAAGTTTTGCCGATGGTTTTCATAGAAGTTCAACATTTTACATGTGTAAAAGTATAAAGGCTGGACAAGTCAGTAACAAAATGGACTTCCAATAGGATAGTTTTTTCAAGTTTTCTGTTCTTTTTTTTTAAACAATTTATTAGATTTTCCCTAAGCATTTTATTGAAGTGAAGTTTTATTCTCTGTGACGGGGGTTATATTTCCTTCCCTTGAAAGGCTGATTGCTTCATCAATAAATGTCTTCATCGGCATCAGTTCTTAGTGCAGCGGAATGAGGAAAAGGGCATTATTTAAAGAGACTTAAGAAAGGAAGGTAACACAAAACAAGGCGTCTGCTCCTTTGGTAAGTTTAAGAAATTTTCTTGGAACTTTATATTCTCTAAACACGTTGGCCAATTAGATTTACCATTCATATATTTGAATTTTTTGTGACATTTTTTTTTTCACATATAACGACTTTGCAACTATTTTTATAAAACTCGAATAATATCTATCATTAAACAAATTTAGACTCATCTGCTACAATTTGTTTGTTTACTTGAAATTCCACAACATATTATAGATTGCTGAGTAATTTTGACACATATAAATTTTAGTAGTTCACAGTGGCTATATTTTCCATACAAATTTCGCAATTGTGAGCTTCCGTAAATTTAAAGTCGAGACTAACATTTGTTATAAGTACGGCCCAATGGCCCTTAGCGATAAAACATTTTAGATAAGACTTTTGGCAAAAAACAAACTCCTAGACTTTAGGGCTGAAAACACATCGGATCAAGAAAAACATTTTTGATTCTGAAGTTAAGAACAGTTTTTTTTTATTTTAACACACACCAAGCAAAAAAGAATGTAACAAAATAAAACACTTTGTTTTCTTGATCCGTCTGGTGTGCCTTGAAATAAAACAAAATGAAAATTTATTGTCATCCTTCTATCTTTATTATTGTAGAAAGGGCTTCTTGTCTCAATTGAAAAGTAAGAATTTTTCTTCATCTACGTCCATGTTTCTACAAATTTATGCACAGACTATCCAAAAAAACTGAAAAGGATAACGAAAGAAGAAAAAACCAAATATACCGGAATCAAACTTTTGTTTTGGAAAAAAAAAAAAAAAAAAACAGATCAGCTATCGGCAACGAAACATGTTTTTATGCTTTCCTTCGTTTTTAATGTTTCGTTTTATTTGGTGTGTGCTCCGCCGTAGGAAAGCAAGCAATTATCGACAACGAAGATTGTTCAAAACAGTTTGGTTGCATTCGGTGTGTGTTACTCGTATCCAGGGTTCGAACTTGGGGAATTCATTTACGCAGTAGATTTAAAAAAAAATGCAGTAAAATAATATTTTGCGTAGTAGATTTTGTTTTTTTCGTATTTTCTTTGTAATTTGCTTTTATGTTTTATAAATCATTTGTGTAATAACCTTATTTCTATCCATTCACACCTATTCAATTGTAGTTGATGAATGTGGTACTGGTGGTTATTTAATTTCTTGAATGCTAGCTAACTGCATTCCGCCAATTTTGAAGTGATACCAGACTTTATATATTTCGTATTGAATGTATTGAAACCTAAAACACCTTTTTAGATACAAAAACAAATAAATTATACTCTTATTCAAAAAATGCTGTAGATTTGTGCAGTAGATCTAAAGTCCGAACCCTGCTCGTATTCAATGACATGGATTTCGACAACCACTACCGAAACAAAAAAAAAAACGTTTTGTTCCGTTTGCTTTGGTGTGTAATGTCTCATAAGAAACAATGTCCTTTTGTTTCATGAATCAAAACAAACGCTTTGTGTGATCCGGTGTGTTTCAGCCTATAAGTTGGGAAAATAATTATGAATAGCAGAATCTTCTAAGTAAATAAATGAAATGAAATGAAGGAATGAAAACATTTTTAGATTGGAGACTAAGTCAAATCTAAAGTGGCATCTGTCAAATCCGATTAATTAAAGTTGGAGTGAGTTTAGGATTTAGAGTTCACAAAAGAGTACTTTGTTTTTTTTTTTTCTATTTCTGAGGGCCAATGTCGCGTAGCCTATAAATATTCCAACCGAGAAAGGGACAAATGCTGTAAGATTACTACAAACGTTATACTTGATTCGCGATTCAAATTGTGGGTAGTTATGGTACATTCGACTAGAAAGTCGCGATTTCTTAAGCAACATCAGGATATTGATGACTGTGTTTTTGTTTTGTGTAGCTTTTGAAAGAATTTATTATATTGTTGCGCACATCTGGTATATATATAACGTACTAAATGCGAAGCTTTAGAAAATTATGTCTTCAGTTTTAATCAGTTTTATATTATGTTTCCATTGACGAGATTTAGCAAAAAGATATATAAATCTGTATAATTTATGATTATGACATTGACATCATTCGCAAGTAAAGCGCAACGAACTTTCCCTGGCGCGTTGGTAAATATTGAGAAAGCAACGGAAAAAAATTAGTTTAGTGGTGAATGAGGACAATTCAAAAGACAAAAGACACACAGTATTGACAAATCGAACAGAGCGTCAGATCTACCTCGGCTCCTCTATATAACCAAAAAATCACAACATTAGAAATAAAGCGAAGAATTGCGTTTGTATAGCTGTTTCTTTGGCCTAAACATGCTTTGTCAAGGAGCACTAGACTCCGGATACCGGTCTCGTTTATGTTAACGGAAACCATATCGGGATTCGGGAAATAAAAGTTTGTATATGTAAGCAGTTTATTATTGTGTTTCCTTAAGCTGAATGACGTGCTGAATATTTTAATTACTGCGTTCGAAGTTATTCATGTGTAGGCGGTCATGCAGATGACATTTTTTGTGATTTACATTAAGCCTCGTGATTTAGGTAAAGATTCGGCTAATTCATCTTGCTTAATCTATTGTGTGGAAACATGATATTACAGTTGAACTTAAAGTCGTTTTAAATTAGTTTTTCAACTTTATTAATTTGTAATAGAATTGAATTGACAGCTAATTTTCCCTTCCAATCAATCTCATTTAAATAGGGAATTTTGATAGAACTTTAACCGATATTGGAAATATTTTACTGACATTTGGTGGTGAAGTTTGGCTACACCTCATTTTGTATTCCAAATTTGCTTACTTTTTTACAATCTATAGCGCAGAACTCTCCGCTGTTTTTAGATTGTAAAATTTTACTAAACTCTGGTACAAATGTTGAGCTTTAAATTAACTTTAATTTTCTCCCATACACACTTTTTATCGCGAAATGTTAAAACAAAATTTGCATTTCTTAATTTCTTGTTGAATTTTCAGTAAAAAATAAAATTATATATATAAATTATAAAATTTCAGAGAAAAGTAAACATTAAATAATTTTCACGTGAAAAGCGTACTAGGTTTTGTTGGCCTCATTTGAAAAGCCCTTTCAAAGACGTGTGGGATTCACCGCAATGTTGAATCGCTCCGGTAAAACGCAATGTTGTGTGAAATTACGGATTATTTTTATCATTCTGTTTTATGACACTCCCACAAATCAATAAAGTAATGGAATGTATCTTAAATCACGCTAAGGGTGATGCAAATTATAAAAATACATTTTCAAAGGATGTGTCATGAGAGACAATTGGGAAAAATAGTTTAACAACAAATTTCGGTCAAACTTGACATTTGCTGCTCGATTATGACACTTATATTTTTGTTTTCCACTAAGCAAATGTCAAGTGGGGGCACATTTAAAAATAATCTTAAGTCAATTGGACTGAACTAGACGTACGCTGAACGGAAAAACTTGATTGATCGTTACGTCACTTGTTTTAGTACTCATTTATAGCATTCTTGACTTCATTTGTCGGTTCCTCCTCCATAAACGTCAACTGAAAAAACTGTTCACGTAACCAATCTATACCAATAAAAAAACTGAAACACATTAAGCCAGCCAAGTTTTTAGGTGATTTTTAAGAAGGAGTACCCGAGAAATCTAGTCCAAAACTCATTTGACATTTTGAAACGTCAACTTGTGAGCAAAATCGGGAATAATTTCTGGAATAAAAAACATAAAATTGTCTCAAGTAATTAAATGAATCTCAACGAAACACGGCAGTTGTTTTTTTTTATAAATTTTTCTGTCTTCTTACTAAAGGGTGATTTTTTAGCTGGTTTGGTTTTGGCAACACTGGTTTTAACAGCTGACGTGTGTTTAGTACCTTGTGTCACTGTCAAACAGCTTCAGTTTGGTTTGCAATTTAACCATGGATCGTCTTACAAATGAACAACGCTTGCAAATTATTGAATTTTACTATCAAAATTCGTGCTCGGTGGAATACCGACTGTCTGTCTCTGCACCGACACGCAATGTGCACAATGAAGATTTGACTTCATGATTGCAGCTTTCTAGCAATACCACATATTTATTTGTGAGAAGAAATGCATTTTCTTTGTAGGTTTGAATTGCAATTAAATAGGCATGACAGATGAAAAAATACTGTTGTTCCAATCCGTTCTGGCTCAACCATCAACTGCACCAACTGCTTTTAGCATCTGACAGCTTGTGTCAGTGAATCACACTGAAAAATTGCGCTCATCTGCCATGGGGTCTATTTCACTTTAGTGTGCGATGATTGGGACCTTTGTTTCAACCGCAATCTACCGCTTTAAGTGCGCCGCAACAACCGATGTAAGTGTCGATATTATTATCGGTCATCGCAAGTACCTATGGCTAGAGTCCGAAGATATAAACTTGATACAATACACACTGATATCAGTAATTGGTCCTCAAGCACAACACCTCATTAAATGGTTTACACGATCCTCTATCAGGCAGTAGGCAGGCTGGGCAAACACTTGTGTGGAACAAAACTGCTCTTATGAAACTAACGAACGCCTCTGGAGTGTGTACCTTCCAGTAAATTGATTACAGCTAATTGGCAATCACTTTCCTTGGTCCCCATTTGAAGGACGGTTCGCCGTTAGTTCGTTAGGTCCGCATTATAGTTGATGGGTTTCAAATTAAGAAGGCAGGTACACTCAGTTTAAGCATTTTTCTTAACGCTTAAGTAAGTAAGCAGTAAGGCCTTTTAAAAACGATATTTTGTTTTGGAAAATAACCAAAAGGAGTTCAAAAGAGCTTTATTTTCATAAAAACTTTGGTTTCCCTGAATATGAACTCGGTTTTTCTTTAAACTTTGTATCTATATGCGGTTGGTGGGTTCGGATAAAAAATAGGCATGGCGTATTTTACCAAAGATGGCGACATCTTTCGATACGACTTCGGCCTTATACCTGTGGCTTTCATACTCAAACAAGCTCCTTTAATTTGTCCATTACACTGGTGAACGCCAGGCTACTCTTGTGCCCTTCATGGAATTATAATCCAAAAATTTGGGCAACGGTATTTCATTACGAGTATAACAGACGAAAGCCTTTCTCTCAGTTGGAAACTTTGGAGATGGTCCGACTAATTTTAAAACCAGACCTAAATCGAACTCTGTGCATCTTTAGACACAATAATGCACACTTCGCAACTGGTACTGGTATACTCAACTGTTGGGGCTCATAAATGTAATTCGCAATAGAAAGAAATAAAAAGCAAAGAAAGAAATAAAGAAAGAAAGGAATTAAAATTAAACTAGAAACGAACAAAATATATACCTGCCAGTGGTACGTCTACGTGCTCCGGCTATCGTCATTCGTGAAATATATCTACGTATCCTGCCACTGGATCGGCGATGGCTACTAGCGCGACTGTATTCCGTTGAGCTGCGTCTGTCAATCGGTATAACATCTGAGCACATGGAAGACGATATTATCGATGCAGTCGAACGCCTCTTGCCACCGGTAAATGTACCACTGCCACTGGTCGACGAGGTTGTGGTCGCCGATGAATCACTACGTGAGAATATGGGTCCCTGACCCAGCGAGGAGCGTTTCCTACGCTGCGACGATGACGGCTGACCGGATACGTTACTTAACGAATACGCTGCACCACAATCTTGAATGCTATTATAAAATTCCTCGGTATCTTTGCGGTTATCTTCGTCGTCGTCGCCGTCATCAGCATCGGCGTCGTTTTCATTGTCGTTCAGGCAGAGCCGTTCGCGAATGTCGGCGGGCGACTTGTGCGCTGCTGATACAGCTTCATTGCGCTGGTCAATTGGTTTGTGTTCGATCTGTTGTTGTTGCAATTCACCATCACCACCCATGTACTCTAGGTCTCCATACTTGGATTTAATCAGTGTCCCGATTGAGAGCGTGCGATCGTTGTATCTTCTCGTTGGCGATGGATTAACTTGGAGACTAAATCTGGGCCGGGATAGTCGTCGGTATGTTACCTTCGTGTCGCTGTAGTCCTTGGCAGCTGTTGCTGCCTGAATCATCGTTGGGGCATCCGATTCGTTTGTTGGATCGATTGTTGCCGGTGATGGTGGTGCAGAAGTAGCGCTTGCTTCGATGATATCAATATTCTCCGACGACGACCGCCTTCTCCAACGGAGTGAACGTAAAATTGCAACTAGTATGAAAAACGTTGCAATCATAGCACATCCATATATTGCGATCTCTTAAGTTTAGTAGTATGCACTGTATAGAGTTCGATGAATGTTTTTTTTTTTTTTTCTAAATATGATGCAGTTGATTTTATAGCTTTGATTTGAATTTCGATTTTGAGTATTTTTTGTTCCGTTAATTTTGTACTATGGAATGCCGTTCGAATTGATGCGGATGCACTTAAATATCTAATGTGCGATGAAAATTTATTGCGATGAGTCATACAATTTCACATGAGCGAGAGATTTAGCCGACAAAAATGAGAATAAAAAGCGCGCTATTTTTTTATTTCGTTTTTTCTGCTTTTTTTTTTGTGATCAAGGCCGAAAAGTAAGAGGTTTGTGCGTTGCCATTTGATCGAATTTGTCAATTGTATTTCTATACATATATATATTTTGAGATTTTGTATAAGTACACACTTTTGAGAAAAAGGAAATAAATAAATTACAAGGAAAACAAAAGAAGAAGAAACAGTGACAAATGAACTACAAGTTGAGAAGCGATTGTAAACATAAGACAGCACGACAATAACTTAAATGTTTCCGATTCTAATTGAGTATGAGCCAAATGAGAATACCATTTAATTGCGACAGTGCGATGTACAAAGAACCGGTCAGATTGGTCAGTGTGCGCCTCAATGGTTTCAGATGGTGCAGTTAAGACAAACTAAAAAAAAATTATACAAGGCTATGTAACTGTAACTGCAAATGAATGTAGGTTGCTGCTAGTTCGTGAGATTAATTTAAAAGCAAAGTCGAATGAGAGCATACTACGATTTGTTTTATGCAAGTCAAAATCGAAGAAAATCGAAGCAGCAGCGGTCTTGGACAGAAGACAGACCACTGTTGCCACGGAGGGAAAATGGAACTTCTTTGTATTTTCTACAGCTACAGGGAGAGGAATAAAGGTGCAAAGAGAGATAAGGGATTTTTTCTGGTACTTAAATTCACAGAAAACAGGAGGAAAGAACTGTTTTATTTTTTTATGTTTCGCCTCGATCGGAAGGATCGGAAGGCGTGGGATGCTCGCAGTTTCTCATTTGCTTAATAAAAGAAAATATTTCATACCTAAACTAACTCATTGGAACAATGCCCGACTGCCTTGTGCTTATCGAAATGACAAACAAGATTAACGATAGCTGCGCAGTGATCGAACGATTGTGCAAAGTATTTTCAACAGAAAATGCTTTACCAAAAAATTAAAGCACCGTGGTGAGGGAATATTGAAAGAAATTTCAGAAAATATTTACTTTGACAAAGAAAATTTTTTAATGTTTAAAATTAGTTCGGCTTCTGGCATATCCAAAAATTATTTTGCTAAAATATATTCTTGTGTGTCGCAATCTAAAGAAAAAGGCACGTCCTTACTTTTGCACGGCTCTAGTGACTTAAATTTGACAGAGGACTGTCGTAGAACCATCAAATCATCAACACCTAAGTGTACAAGTTACGAGTTTGAGAGTTCATTCTTCTGAGATATAATGAAAACTGACGATAATCAAACTCGACCAGAAAATAACTCATAATGGTCATCAAAATTTCTAAAACTTAATGTATCGACGATCATCTCCACACGTGATCTGTTCCCAGTTTTCCCTCCTCAGCTTAGCCCTTGTGAATAATAGAGCAAATTTCAAAGAGGTACGCATAAACCATTCCCGAAAAATGCAGATCAAGGCAGTCAGTTCATTACTTCTCGACAATATCTCAAACAGACCGCGACTTCAGGAAACCCCACAAGAAAAGGTCTAGCGGGGTTAAATCCACCAGATAACCACCCTCGTTATGAAGAACTTTCATCGTGACGGATGCTGTGTGACCCGTAGCCCCGTAATCGTGGATTTACATGTCGTCTACCTCCGTTAAATTTGGTCAACAGAAATCAGTCAGCATCGTTCTCGCGCTCGCCGTTGATGGCCAACGACATTGAAAAAAAAATTACGGATCAAGACAAACCGGCCCAAAATCCGCATCAATCAGTAAATTTTTGGGCATCCATTGCCGACTGGTGAGCCTCGCGTGGGTTGGCGTCGTCCCGTATACGGCAATTTTGCTTGTTTATATAGCCATTCATTCAACAATCCGACCATCGCTAAAGATGATTTTTCGGCCAACATTTGAGTCCTCTTCCAAACACTGCGAAGCCCAGTCGCCGAAAAATCGCCGTTGTCTATGGTCATTTGGATCTTATACGGGTGTAGGTCAAAGTCCCGATGTAAAATTTGCCAAGTTAAAGTCTGCGAAAGGTCGACTTCTTGTCCACGGCGAGGAATTGACTGCCGCGGGTTCTTCTGTACAGTTTCACGGACTAAGATAATGTTATCGGCCAATAAGGCGTTCCTTTGACGGACGTTGATTGTTTTCCTCCTCCTTTTTGTATTGACTAAGGATTACTTGAGTAATAGTCAATTGAAAAACATTAAATGCAGAAACAAATTTTGTTCAAAAACGGTCCAAAAAAGGGGACATTCCATAAGCTTTTTCGGGGTCTAGAGAAACATTTCAAAAAATCAATAACTGCGAACAGTCACACCGTCCACTAGAGAGTGTATTTACAGATTCAGGAATGATATTATTCCAAAAATATTCCACAAGTGTAATCAATGATGCAAGTTGTCCTGGCCAAAGTGACATTGTAAAGTCTTTGTTCCGCTAGCGGTGAAGTTCTATCGTTCGTTTTTCCATCTGCGATATAGAGCGCGGTCAATGAAACGCGGCCATTGACGAGACAGGTCTCTTTCTTATTTTTGGCAGTCAGCTGTTGAGGATCTCTTCCACTTTGTCCGCATTCCTTGCTTTGGAGCATAGGTACTGTATTCTGGAACTAAGACTTCCAAGTTGCAATCCTCTCCACTTGTAGTCGGAGTCCCCTTTTCGTTTTCTCACTCAATTTGCAATCAGCATACGCTGTATGAATTTGAGAACATTCAAAACAAAACGTGGATAATGATGGGTCCACCACATTGGAATTTAGCGAAACAAAGTAGATGGGATTTAATTGCTATTTAATTGCACTATTCTTGAATTCGTCGCTTTTCGGGAAGTGGGAGATTTTTTGGCTGACCTAGCTTACCGGTGAAGCTAAATCCGCGATATTGACCTGTTTTTATCACCGATTTAACGCTCTGATGGATTGTAAATTTTTTTTCAAACGGGCCACAATTACCATTTGAACCGCCAGTTCGCACTAGAACTCTTTAGTTGTTCAAGGAAAATAAAAAAAAAAATAATACAAAATTATCCCGTTCGAATTTTACCATGCTAAATATCTTAATAGCACTACTCCCTCTTTTCTAAATGGGTCAAAAAAAGCAGGACCTACCAAAATCAATTTTTTTTTAAAATTATAAAAAAGCAGATTGCGTCCGAATTTGACTAATCCACATAGATCAAAAGAAGCGTCTGTTCATAAGCTATCAACTCATAGAAGTCGCTCTCTCTAAATATGGCAAAAAGTAAAAAGAGTAAAGTAAATTAAAAATTGTAAAACAATAAAAACTCAGTATATTCCGTTCGAGTCCTGCCATGCCACCAAATTTCTCGGGAGCGTGAATTCAATAGCTATCAGTTTATAGAAAGAAATAACTTGTTGCCCTTCTCTAAATGTGTCAAAAAGTAAAAAGTTCATTTTTAGTTTATTTAGTCAATTTTTTTTTTCGCGTTTAAAGCATTTTTATAATTTTTTTTCATCTGCACAATTGCGTTGTTATTTTTCGGAGGTGCTTCTTTCAAACATTGATATGGCAATACATAAACGCTATCAGCAGCTTCACTGTCAAGGTATTCCCGAAATAAGGGCTCAAAAAACCCAACAGAACTGGGTTGATGATGGGCTAACTGCTGCAGTGATTTACATTGGGCGATTTTTCATAAACAATTAGAAAATGTATTCTCCTCGGTAATGCAGTGAAGTTATACAAAATTTGAAATTTATGTTTTTTATAGCAACTTTAAGAAGAAACCAACAGATGGCGCTTCCTTTATGTGGCCTGTTAGTTCGCAACTGTTTTGTTCTGACATGGTTTACATATTTTATTACTTGCTCGTTATCTCACAACAGGGCTAAATTGAGAAGTCCCTGCCGGAGCTTCGATTCGATTTTATTTTATTAAAGACCACCGTAAAGACCACTTTCGGTGAAACATCTTCGCCTGAAGCGAAACAGCTCTTGCCGTCATTTAAATTTAATGTCGATTAGTCCTTTTCTGAAACGGCTGCACTATGATGATTATAAAGGGTGATTTTTTAAAAGGTTTAGAACTTTTTTTAAAAAAAAAACACAAAAAATTCGAAAAAATGAATGAAATATTTATTTGAATCGATAGTTTGAACCTTGCAATTTAATGTTTAAAGATAATTTCATGCAAATGTTGACCGCGGCTGCGTCTCAGGTAGCCCATCCGCTGAGTCCAATCTTGGCATACTCTTTCACACATATCGGCCGGTATCTCACGAATGAATGCATGGATGTTGGCTTCCAGTGCGTCAATCGAAGCGGGCTTGTCCCTATACACATTAGCCTTGGCATACCCCCACAAAAAATAATCTAATGGTGTCAAATCGCACGATCTAGGCGGCCAATTGACCGGCCCGAAACGTGAAATTAACTGTTCACCAAACTCGCCTCGCAATTGCGCCATTGTTTCGCGTGCTGTGTGGCATGTGGCACCGTCTTGTTAAACCACATATCATGCAAGTCAAGAACTTCCATTTCGGGAAAAAAAAAGTTTGTTATCATCGCTCGGTAGCGTTCACCATTGACAGTAACGCTGCGATTCGCATCATCTTTGAAGAAATATGGCCCAATAATGCCGCCGGCCCATAAACCGCACCAAACAGTGGCTTTTTCGGGATGCATTGGTAGCTGTTGCAATGCTTCTGGCTGATCTTCACTCCAAATGCGGCAATTTTGCTTATTTATGTACCCATTCAACCAAAAATGAGCCTCATCGCTGAACACAATTTTTGGATAAAAAAGCGGATCCTCGGCCAGCTTTCCAAGAGCCCATTCACCAAAAATTCGGCGTTGTGGTAGGTCGGCTGGCTTTAGTTCTTGCACCAGCTGTATCTTAAAAGGCTTTACGCCCAAATCCTTCCGCAAAATTTTCCACGTAGTGCTGTAACAAAGGCCTAACTGCTGGGAACGGCGCCGAATCGACATTTCGCGGTCTTCTGTCACACTAGCTGATACGGCCGCAATATTTTCTTCACTACGCACAGTACGTAAACGTGTTGGTGGTTTAATGTCCAACAAAGTAAATTTGGTGCGAAATTTGGTCACAATCTTCCGAATAGACTGCTCAGAAGGTCGAGAATGCCGATCATAAAATGGAAGCAGCGCGCGATGAACATTTCGAACCGAGCACGAATTTTGATAGTAAAATTCAATAATTTGCAAGCGTTGTTCATTTGTAAGACGATCCATGGTTAAATTGCAAACCAAACTGAAGCTGTTTGACAGTGACACAAGGTACTAAACACACGTCAGCTGTCAAAACCAGTGTTGCCAAAACCAAACCAGCTAAAAAATCACCCTTTATGATCAAGTCTTTAGCTTCCATCAGCATCAACTATAAGTAATTGACAAATTACATCTGTCTGGCTGATTAAAATTCTCTTGCAACTCAACTTTCCATGTACACAGTCGTCCCCTTTAATAATAAATATAGTTGCGTGCCTCCACTCAGAACAATTTTCAAACAAAGACACATTCTTTATAAATGAACCTAGGTATGCACGTATACAACCTTTTATTTATTGGCTTCATTTAATCTGCAAAAGTTCTCTCAAAGTAGTTTTACTTCACCCATTTCCATTAAGTCCATGTCAGATTCCTTATGCATGCTCATTTGTTACCCGACCACACTGAAACAATCTTTCAAAACTTCCCTGGCTGAAACCACCGTTGAGCGATAATGTTGCGCTGACTATGATGCGTTCATAAAATTATACATACACGGATATATAGGTACATATACTTGTAGCATAACAACGTCACAGATGACCGTGTAAATAAAACTCAACGACAACGGTAATGATGTTATCGTGTTTGCAACTTTACTTCCACAACCATTCACCTAGTTTGTCTTATAGCTAACGACCAAACTAAATACTGGACATAATACCGACAAACCATATAGACGACGACAACATCGACTCCGACTTTAAGAAATCAACTAGGACAAAATGTCATTGCTTGCTTGAGGTCATTGGAATAATAATAAAAAAAACAGAAAAAAAAAACACGTCAAAAGCTTTATATTGTAGTCGTACTGTTCATGTCCTTCTTGGTGTTATTACGAAGGCAAATGCAGATATTAACGCGCAGGATAATTGCTTTTGTTCGAATTCTTTTAATATTCTAATAACAAATAAAGTTCCGTAAATTCCTTACTGGCTGCTATCCGTATAAAGTAATGAAAGAATTTTTTTTGTTTTCCTGCGCACATCCGAGAAATTCTGTAAGTAAGATGAAAGTAAGCTACCTAGCAACGTGGGCAGATGTTAATATATATCCACCTATACCCACAGTACCTATTTATGTAAAAAATAGGGAGATGGACTTTGATTTAAATTTTTTTTTGCCTTTTTGTTTTTGAAATGTCGTTTGCAATTATTGGACACGTGGAATAAATTAATTACAGGATGATTTAAAAATTCTATTCATAGAATAAAAATGACTTTGACTTAAATGTCAATTTTTTTCCTTTGAATTTAATAAGTGGTCTTTATTTTGGCTTTTATCTTTGGGTATATTAATTGTTTGGGTATACATACGTAGGACGCCTTTTAAATGTAGTCATACTAATTTCAAATTGAAATAGGTAATTCGCGTGCGGATAGATAGAAAACGTATAAATATAGCTGTTTTATTTGCAGCGCTTTATGGAGCGCTGAATAAATTCTACAGCGACTTTGATGACGGCAATTGTGGATAAAATAAATTGTCAATAAATTTTTCGAGCTGCGATACTTAAGCCATTGACATACTTTTAAACAGAGACAATACTGAGACCACCAACTTCGGTACACATGAAATCGATCTTAATGATATCGAAAAGAGGTAAATACATAACCATGTTTGTCCTAATATATGTTTCCTTTATGTAAAACATCGCCTGTAGATAATAGAATTATTCGCCTTTTAACAATATATAAAAACTAACCAATCGCATTCAGTAATGTAAAAATGCGGTATTCCCGAACTCTCTCAAATTTCACCACGGTTGGCAGCATTTATTTTTGTATTTTTTGTATGTTTTTGCATGTCACACGGATTCTTAGTTGACATAACACCGATAGGAAAACAAAATGGCGCATTTGAAATTAAATTGAGGGGGCCAGCGGCAAGAGGATTGCGAGTTGGGTTTCTCAGACTCAGTGTGATTTGTCTATGCTATTAATATGGACTGCTAGTGAAATGTTAGTTAAATGCTAGCGCTGCCAAAAAAATTACGCCAACATAACTAGCGCTCTTGGTTCAAAGCGTGTAAAAAGTGTAACAAAATGCCAACCATCTTGGATTTTTTCATCGAATTTAAAAACACCTTTTGGGTGTTAGTGGATTAGCGAAGTAAAACGGTTGAAATTCAAACAGTTGTGTTTTACAATAGATGTCGCATCGTAAATGTGGTAGTTGAAATTGTTATTATTAGATGGAACCAACTAAATTTGAATACAAAATCGTATTGCATTTATTACCTTATAAATTGCACAAATTTCATATATTAATGTAGAATACTTTTTTTTCTGTTGTTGTACATGTTTTTTTTTAAATACAATGCAATATCACTTTTACATAAATGTCAATCAACAAAGTTTTCATTAACAAACAATGGAAAGGCTGCAGGATCGGATAGAATTCCCTCCGAATTTTACAAAAATAGGACAGGGAGCTATTGAAAAAAACTTACTGCCTTGTTCAACTTATAAGAAGAAATGTTTTCTAATTTTTGAATTGCGACTACAAATAATGAAGCCCCAAAAAACATACTTTAATTCTGCTTCTTAGAATTTGTTTCCAATTTATTCCGCTTCTAACCAAGAGCACTGGCGCTAATGTTGGAACCAACGTGGCTACTAGCAGTCCATATATAATAAGTCTACGGCATAAGCAGTCAAATAAAAACGGTATCTTTAAAGGACTTTTTTTTTATTAAATTGGCAACACTGTTTCTAGTGGCAATCAGTGTGTCAGCGAACAGATAAATAATTGTGCTGATTTCACATTAAACAGATTTATGACACAACAACTGTTGCAAAGTACATACAAATTCAACAACAACATTACCCAGCTTCTGGGTCCAGTCGGGAGAAAAGATATAAATTATTTGAGCACCATGCGAACTCTGGTTAAATTCTCAGGGCAAACTTTTCTATTTATATTAAATTACCCATTGTGACCTACAAAAAATTAAGTGTGAAGGTAAAAAATAATTTATAAGGGCCCAGAGTCTATTCGGCAGAATTTTAGAGCTCACAGATATTAGAGAGGGCTTTAGTGTCGTGACTTAGTCAGTCCTCAGTTAAATGGCGTTTAAAAAAACTCTGATCATAACAAGATGTCGCAAAATGCCACACAACACGCGACACATTCAATATATTGGCGAAACTTTCGATGAGCGCTTTAATCCTCGTCATATCTACGGGAGATTTTCTATGGGGATATGTGAAGTCGCTGGTCTATGCCGATAAACCACAGCCGTTGAGCAATTTGAAAGTAAAATATCGCCCCATTTTTGCCCATAAACAGGCGGAAAGTTTGACTTTCAGATTGCGCTTCATTCATGCCTATAAGGAAAATCATATTTTAACGCCAATGGCACAAAATTATATTTTCGATACCGACTGGCGATTTCCATTGTTGTTTTAAAATTGATATCTCTAAAAAACAACACCTTTTAACTATTCCTGCTATTTCAATTCCATAAAGTTGTCCATAACCTAACCAAAAATTAAACAATTTTCATGTTTTCTTCCATCAAAATACAGAAAAGCAACTTTGATGATCATCAAAGTTTAAATGCTACAATCCATTTTTCAAAAAAGAAGTGCTTACGTCAAAGTGCTTAGGCCAAACTATAAATGGTGGGTCGGAAAATTTATCAAAAAGTTGTCATCCTCTTTAAGTCTATGGCATTTGTATGTTACTTACCTACTTACTTAGGTGGATCTACAGTTCGGGTTGAACTAAGGCCTCAACTAGCAAGCCTCTCCAGTTAGATTACTGCCTCTAGTTGCGCACTCCAAAAAGGTTGAGATCTTTTACTCGTGTACGCCATCTAAGGTGAGATCTTCCTCGAGGCGTTGTCTTTTGGGGTTAAACTCGAAGACTTTACGGGCCAGGGGGTTTCGCATTGATCCGCTCTCCATGTCCTTGCTATCTTAAACGACCGATGCACAAGTTTTTACCAGCTCGATATGATACAGCTCGCAATTTGTCATTATTTTCCTCCAAAGCCCGTCAACACAAAAGGGACTGAACATTTTACGAAGAATCTTTCTGAAGGTGTCTTTATCCGGTTAAGGTAGATAGAAATGCGGTTCTACTACTTAATAACCTTCTCAGCACAAGGACACATCGATTGGCAAGGGTTTTTTTTTTAGTGCTGTACCAAGAATCATATATGACGTTGGTGCAGTTTGAACCTGAACCTGAACGTGAACAATTCATATTCTGTCCAATTTATAAGTATAAAAAGTTATCTTGAATAATAAGCAGTCGTCAGTGTGATTTTCAGGGATTTCCTGCTGGGAAATGGGGAAAAAATCACTTGAGTTCAATTAAACTTATAGTAAGGCACAAGTTGGCTTAAGCTGGATTAATCCCTTGTAATCTTACTATGAGCTTTTACCTAAGCTCATTCTGGTCTGAGTTTACAGACCCGCCTACAGAAACACTTAAAAATGAACCCCCTTCTTAAGAATTGTTAGGTTGGCAATCTACACGAAGATGAAAAATTAAAAATTTAGTTCTGTCATGTTTGTCACAAAAACGAATAATTTCATAATTTTAAGTCAACACAGAAGCTCTCGAAACATACCCTATTTTGGCTAAGTAAGGGTGATAAAGTTCAAATAATGTCAAAGTAATGCCATTTTCTTGCTTTTTTATTGGCTGTCAAACTGTCAAAATGTTAAGCGATGTAATAAAATGAAACAGATTTTCTAAACAAACTGATTTATATATTTAATAGAAAAATATGCGATGAAGGCCTTGCATAAATATTTTAGCCGCTCAATGATTCAAACGACCTATAACTAAATCACTCTGTTCGTTGCAAATTATTTTCGCAGACCGTTCTTATTTCAGAAAATGATATAAGCTGAGAAAAACAACAGCACATATTCATTCAAGAAATGAGGTCAAGTGATGTAAAAAACAAAGCTAAAACTCCAACCGAAAATAGTGTTTGTGTCATTAGACAAAGTTGCGTTCAATAATTGAAATATAAAATTGCATCACTTCCCACACCGTACACACTGTCAAGGACCTCCCTTAATTAGTGCGACTCGTCATTGTTACTTCATTTATCCACACACTACCGCAGAGGGAGTACCTCTATCCATCTGTAGTTAAAAACAATAAAGTCGCGTAAACAATACCTCCTCCTACAACGCATGCACACAACTTCCTTCCACATTATATTGTTAGTTACACAAAGAGTCCGGGGCTACTAATGATATTGCAATTTGCCATAAATGCCGAAGGATGTTCCGCTTTGCTTATGAATGACAAAGTGTAAGTGCGTTCGATTTACCTAGATTCAACTTTGAACAGTGATTTCAAAATGAGTTCATAGAAAAATGAGTTAACACTTTTCAACAGACAAAGTTACGGCTTTCTTTATCTTATAGTCATAAGTCAATCTGGATTCAAGATCCAAGATAATTACGAAGCACTAAATCTACGAATTTAATGATCGACCGTAAGAGGGGAAGACGTCTGATAAAGCTTGCCACAAAATTCGGCATTTACAAGACCTGTCAGATCACTAAAAGGAAAGGGACAACAAAAAACTTGGAGCGGTACAATCTAAGAGTTTGCCAATTCAATTTTATTAAATTACGAAAGTGATGTTTTTTTTAATTCAATTTCGTTACAGAGAGATTTACTAAATTATAGAGGAATTAAAGCACATTGGCTTATAAATAATTACCGATAATATATATAAAAAGAATATGGAATCTACTACAATAAAAAAAATATGTAAAACAAATTGGCAGCATTTACTCGCATATGATAGTTGTGCTAAAAAGGCGTCGGTAAAAGGATCACTCTTGCAAAGCAGACTTTATTTAATACTGTAAGCAAGAACAAATAAACTTAAAAACAAAACCGGCTTTCGATTTATAGTGAATTCATACTGTCATGCAAATCAAAAAAAAACTACTACAATTTTTTTTTACAAATAAGACGACGGAAAGCTAAAAACATTATTGTTTTCCTTTGTCTCAACTTCAGCATAGTGATCTATTAAATGCTGCGACACATGGGAGGTAGAGCATCCTCCTGATACAAGACGCCATCTTTGCGGTCTCTAACCAACATTTTAGTGCTAATTGCATTTCTTGTCGGAATGTGGGAAATCGGATTGACCCATCCAGCCCAGATGCAAGAGAATTATACTTCAAGTTTCGATCACAGCGTCAAGTACATACAAATTCAACAACAACATTACCCAGCTTCTGGGTCCAGTCGGGAGAAAAGATATAAATTATTTGAGCACCATGCGAACTCTGGTTAAATTCTCAGGGCAAACTTTTCTATTTATATTAAATTACCCATTGTGACCTACAAAAAATTAAGTGTGAAGGTAAAAAATAATTTATAAGGGCCCAGAGTCTATTCGGCAGAATTTTAGAGCTCACAGATATTAGAGAGGGCTTTAGTGTCGTGACTTAGTCAGTCCTCAGTTAAATGGCGTTTAAAAAAACTCTGATCATAACAAGATGTCGCAAAATGCCACACAACACGCGACACATTCAATATATTGGCGAAACTTTCGATGAGCGCTTTAATCCTCGTCATATCTACGGGAGATTTTCTATGGGGATATGTGAAGTCGCTGGTCTATGCCGATAAACCACAGCCGTTGAGCAATTTGAAAGTAAAATATCGCCCCATTTTTGCCCATAAACAGGCGGAAAGTTTGACTTTCAGATTGCGCTTCATTCATGCCTATAAGGAAAATCATATTTTAACGCCAATGGCACAAAATTATATTTTCGATACCGACTGGCGATTTCCATTGTTGTTTTAAAATTGATATCTCTAAAAAACAACACCTTTTAACTATTCCTGCTATTTCAATTCCATAAAGTTGTCCATAACCTAACCAAAAATTAAACAATTTTCATGTTTTCTTCCATCAAAATACAGAAAAGCAACTTTGATGATCATCAAAGTTTAAATGCTACAATCCATTTTTCAAAAAAGAAGTGCTTACGTCAAAGTGCTTAGGCCAAACTATAAATGGTGGGTCGGAAAATTTATCAAAAAGTTGTCATCCTCTTTAAGTCTATGGCATTTGTATGTTACTTACCTACTTACTTAGGTGGATCTACAGTTCGGGTTGAACTAAGGCCTCAACTAGCAAGCCTCTCCAGTTAGATTACTGCCTCTAGTTGCGCACTCCAAAAAGGTTGAGATCTTTTACTCGTGTACGCCATCTAAGGTGAGATCTTCCTCGAGGCGTTGTCTTTTGGGGTTAAACTCGAAGACTTTACGGGCCAGGGGGTTTCGCATTGATCCGCTCTCCATGTCCTTGCTATCTTAAACGACCGATGCACAAGTTTTTACCAGCTCGATATGATACAGCTCGCAATTTGTCATTATTTTCCTCCAAAGCCCGTCAACACAAAAGGGACTGAACATTTTACGAAGAATCTTTCTGAAGGTGTCTTTATCCGGTTAAGGTAGATAGAAATGCGGTTCTACTACTTAATAACCTTCTCAGCACAAGGACACATCGATTGGCAAGGGTTTTTTTTTTTAGTGCTGTACCAAGAATCATATATGACGTTGGTGCAGTTTGAACCTGAACCTGAACGTGAACAATTCATATTCTGTCCAATTTATAAGTATAAAAAGTTATCTTGAATAATAAGCAGTCGTCAGTGTGATTTTCAGGGATTTCCTGCTGGGAAATGGGGAAAAAATCACTTGAGTTCAATTAAACTTATAGTAAGGCACAAGTTGGCTTAAGCTGGATTAATCCCTTGTAATCTTACTATGAGCTTTTACCTAAGCTCATTCTGGTCTGAGTTTACAGACCCGCCTACAGAAACACTTAAAAATGAACCCCCTTCTTAAGAATTGTTAGGTTGGCAATCTACACGAAGATGAAAAATTAAAAATTTAGTTCTGTCATGTTTGTCACAAAAACGAATAATTTCATAATTTTAAGTCAACACAGAAGCTCTCGAAACATACCCTATTTTGGCTAAGTAAGGGTGATAAAGTTCAAATAATGTCAAAGTAATGCCATTTTCTTGCTTTTTTATTGGCTGTCAAACTGTCAAAATGTTAAGCGATGTAATAAAATGAAACAGATTTTCTAAACAAACTGATTTATATATTTAATAGAAAAATATGCGATGAAGGCCTTGCATAAATATTTTAGCCGCTCAATGATTCAAACGACCTATAACTAAATCACTCTGTTCGTTGCAAATTATTTTCGCAGACCGTTCTTATTTCAGAAAATGATATAAGCTGAGAAAAACAACAGCACATATTCATTCAAGAAATGAGGTCAAGTGATGTAAAAAACAAAGCTAAAACTCCAACCGAAAATAGTGTTTGTGTCATTAGACAAAGTTGCGTTCAATAATTGAAATATAAAATTGCATCACTTCCCACACCGTACACACTGTCAAGGACCTCCCTTAATTAGTGCGACTCGTCATTGTTACTTCATTTATCCACACACTACCGCAGAGGGAGTACCTCTATCCATCTGTAGTTAAAAACAATAAAGTCGCGTAAACAATACCTCCTCCTACAACGCATGCACACAACTTCCTTCCACATTATATTGTTAGTTACACAAAGAGTCCGGGGCTACTAATGATATTGCAATTTGCCATAAATGCCGAAGGATGTTCCGCTTTGCTTATGAATGACAAAGTGTAAGTGCGTTCGATTTACCTAGATTCAACTTTGAACAGTGATTTCAAAATGAGTTCATAGAAAAATGAGTTAACACTTTTCAACAGACAAAGTTACGGCTTTCTTTATCTTATAGTCATAAGTCAATCTGGATTCAAGATCCAAGATAATTACGAAGCACTAAATCTACGAATTTAATGATCGACCGTAAGAGGGGAAGACGTCTGATAAAGCTTGCCACAAAATTCGGCATTTACAAGACCTGTCAGATCACTAAAAGGAAAGGGACAACAAAAAACTTGGAGCGGTACAATCTAAGAGTTTGCCAATTCAATTTTATTAAATTACGAAAGTGATGTTTTTTTTAATTCAATTTCGTTACAGAGAGATTTACTAAATTATAGAGGAATTAAAGCACATTGGCTTATAAATAATTACCGATAATATATATAAAAAGAATATGGAATCTACTACAATAAAAAAAATATGTAAAACAAATTGGCAGCATTTACTCGCATATGATAGTTGTGCTAAAAAGGCGTCGGTAAAAGGATCACTCTTGCAAAGCAGACTTTATTTAATACTGTAAGCAAGAACAAATAAACTTAAAAACAAAACCGGCTTTCGATTTATAGTGAATTCATACTGTCATGCAAATCAAAAAAAAACTACTACAATTTTTTTTTACAAATAAGACGACGGAAAGCTAAAAACATTATTGTTTTCCTTTGTCTCAACTTCAGCATAGTGATCTATTAAATGCTGCGACACATGGGAGGTAGAGCATCCTCCTGATACAAGACGCCATCTTTGCGGTCTCTAACCAACATTTTAGTGCTAATTGCATTTCTTGTCGGAATGTGGGAAATCGGATTGACCCATCCAGCCCAGATGCAAGAGAATTATACTTCAAGTTTCGATCACAGCGTCTATTGACGATTCTCATTTTCGAAAGGAAATTGTTTTAGTAGTATAGCCACTGCAATCATTTCGAAATTTGAGTCTCCTGTTAAATCAAAAGCAACTAATTTTTGCGTTGTGCACTACAAACAAGAGAAGGAATACCTACCTCTTTCACTACAAAACATAGAATTAAAAATCTGTTGCGAACTAAATCAGTACATTGCATTCTCTAGTGGCAACACTAATACATTGATTTGAAATCAATTGAGGTACAACAGAAAACATTGGGTTCGTATTCGACAGTGCGAGGAAACTTGTCACGTTTAGTAAAAATTGCTGATGCTTTTCGGTTTGGACTCACTTTTTGTTATCTGCTCTAAGGCGTTGCGCACACGATGCAAAAAAAAGCGGACAAACATCTGAAGCCCACATGCCATTCATAGGAAATCTTTTTAAAATGTCATTGAATCTTCATTTTGCAACTTAAGATGAATTATGAAAAAAAAAAGAAGTTTATTTATCGGTGCTGCTTCTTTCATTTGTAGTAGAAAAAGTAGTAGTTTTACCCTGGGGCAATCGCTTGACTATCAATCACATTACATGAACTTGGCAACCATAACGTATCCGCTTAAATAACAAATTCGTTATCACATTGAGCTTATCGTTGAGCTTATCGTAAGCTATAAACACAATTTTGGACAATGTTCCTAATTGATTAATATAATTTGGCTATTTATCAGAATGGAATTACCAACTTAAGTCGCGTAATTCTATGATATGCATAATGGTTCTTGAGAATAATTTAAGAATCAGCTTTGCAAATAAGAAGCTATACAAAATACACACCGAACAAAATCAGAGACAAAAGACATTTTTGGAAAGCATGGTCGGCATTCTGTAAGGCGAAAACGTTTTCGTGTGCACGACAGACTTTCCTTCTGTAACATAGAACAAATCATTTGTGCACACGAAAACGTTTGAACGTACTCGCTTTACAGAATTCAGGGTCGGCATTCTGTAAGGCGATACGTTCAAACGTTTTCGTGTGCACGAAGAAATTTGCTTGTGTAACATAGGGCAAATCATTCGTGCGCACGAAAACGATTGATCGTTTCGCCTTACAGAATCTGACCCCAGACTTAGGTTCTGTTTTTCGAAGATACGGGTTTTAGACTATTTCACTACTGGATTGAGAAGTCAATTCAATTCACAAACTCCAATCACATTCCACAGCGCTTCTATTACAAGAAAGAAAATCATGTTAAATAAACCTTTAGTATAAAAACCGAAGGTTGCAACACTGCTACGATTAGTTTTTGGTACCAGAAAATTATGCACATTCAGTGTGTGGATAATCATTTTGAAATACAGGTCTTTTGATAGAACTTCCCCAAAAATTTATAGTTTCAATGTTTTTTTGTTAGATTTCTGAAATTCCCACGATTTGGTACTTTTTCCCCTTTATCCCCCGAAAAGCTTTTCGGACATCGAATATCCCACGATATAACAACACTGGTTTCAAGTATGGGCGGGTAGTTCGCTTCGCTCAATAACAGAATTAGATCTCTTTCCTTCGCAGAGTTTAGCCGCTCACTGCTCTAAGGGTTTATTATATATCAATAAAAAAATAAAATAAATAAAAAAAACAATAAAAAGTTGAAGTATATTAACTCAACATAATATTTTCAAACAGTTATTGGAAAAAAAAACATAAATTTAATATGCACTTTTTTAATGAAAATTAAAAAAAAAAGCCTCAGAAAAATTCCTTTAAATAAAAATAAATTCGATTACTGCGCATAACGGGACCTCAGCTAATACGTGTAGTCCTGAGTATCAGTACGAGCGGCTAAACCCTGCACGGACTGATGAGCTTCAGCTATATAAGAATTAAACACGAGTCAATAAAAGTATACGTTTTGATAGGTGATTTGTATAACTAGATGTCGAACTCGTAAGGAGCTTGAAAACCTTTTTCAAAATATAAAGTTCGATACTAGGAATAATTGTAGCCGTTGACTATTGACAGACTTAAAATACGAATAAAAGTGCCTAAACGGAATGATCCCTTAACGTAACGTACAAGTTTTACAACCAACCCACTCCCGGCTTTGAAAATTATGAACAGTATTTGTGCTGTGGCTATTCGCAGGGATATTCACACTTAAAATGAAGAATAAAACAGTGAGTGAGGAGCAAAAGAAAACAATAGTAACAATCAAATAACATTACGTATTACATAAATGTTTTATGGTGAAGGAGAAAACATTTATTAAAGCTATGTAACTAAAATAACAAGTCAACGTTATAAAGAAGGAAATATATGTTTGTCCATATGCATTATGTATAAATGATATTTATAGATATATGTATGTATATGTGTATAGAATGGCAATAATTATACCTACATAGTTATCAAATTTCTGATCAAATGACAACAGCAACACTTCATAGCACGAAAACGATCACATTAATTGTCAACAAATTTTTTTTCTTTTTTCTTGTCGATTTTTGTTTTCGTTTACTGCTGCTAAAATTTTTCATCTTCTCTTGTTCTTTAATTCGTAAATATTATTCATTTGGCACACCAACAGCAACAACAACAACAACGATAATAATAATAAACAATAACAACAACGTCTCAAATGGCAGTTGCTTAAGATCTCTTTTCAAATAAAAGCAAAAAACGAAGACATTTTTTTTGTTTTACAGAGATTTCTTTCAATGCAGCAACTCAACCACACTGCCAAACAATTTGGATGTGTTGATTGTAGATAATTTAAATATAAATATTGCACTTGTTATCTCCTTCATCGACGGCGATACATTTTTTTTGTAATTTTTATATTTGTATTCTTAACGGCGACGATGATGACAAATGGAAGGCCTGTCATGTACTACGAACCATTACGTACAGATGGAGTGGGTGTTGCTTTTTTTCACGTACTCGTACTTAATGCAACAATTTAAATCACTTTATGTATACACATAGAAGATAAATCAGATCGAATAACTGTCCAACACACATACACTCAATTGGTATTAATTTAGATCTAGATTTTAGATACTCGTACTATATCCGAGAGCAATGTTTAACTCTGCACATGGAAATTGCATTTCTATTTCAAGTCACCGTCTGTCTGTGGTTATAGCTGGTGCGGTTTTCTCTCTCTCGCGATATTCACCGACCGACGATGTGGAAGATGTTTTTTTTTTTCTTTCTTGATATAAAAAGTCTCTGTTTTTTTTTGTTGTAGCTAGCGCTTTTCAATTGAACCCCGGTTTTGTATTTTCTCTCTGCTAGTTTGCCTCATTTGTTGAAATGGAAACCACTATAAATAATGTATAAAATGGAACAAACTAGTTTATTTTTATTTACTCTCTATCAACCTAGATAAGCGGTATGACGTCGAACTTTGTGTAGATACTTCTCCGACTGCACGAAATGCCGAGTGGAAAAAAAAGTAACGCAAAATCAGATCAAATCGATTTGGAAAGCGGAATCTGAATGGAGAATCGTCTTTAGGGGGTGGTATACACAATGCAGCATACGTTTCTTCACACCCAACGAGGGGAGGGAGGACAGAGCAAACGATATAAAAGGAAAAATCTCCTCCGCGATATTGTTCCGAATGAGATGTGTGTACCTACTTGTTAGGTCTTAAGTGCGTGAATCGGCATGTAAATGCACTGACTGAACTCACCAAACGGAGTGTACATTAAAATTTTCCCTGTGCTAATTCAACCCAAACATTTCAAAATGCACACCACCGAGTTGCAAACAAATACAAACACCCCTCGGGAAGCATTTTTCCTCCGCGGTTAGAACTTTTTAAAACTCTAACAATGCCGTAACATATTAGGTAATATTTATTTACATTATTATCGTCAAATTTTCGTGGAAATTCGGTCGAAACAAATGTGCTGCTACAGATACAAATTTCGAATTTTCTTCTTTTTATACGACGACGGTCCAATAGCAGAGAATTGAAAAAAAAAAAAAAAAAAAACTACATGCTCGTTGTTCTTTTGAGAAGGAGGTTTTTCTACGACATCGCGCTTCTGGATGAGAGAGAGCGAGAGATTCTTTACTTTTTCGGTTTTTTTTTGTACGGAAATTCACTTGATCAGCGGAATTACTGTAGAAACTAATGGTTTTTGTCTATTTGGATTTTTTATTAATTGATTCACTATTTAGATTTCCACAACGAAAACGATACAACAACGACGACGCCATTTTGAGAGATGTGTTCTACGTAAATGTCACACACTGAACTTTTAGCTGTCTATGCTGAAAAGCTACTTGCCGAGCAGCAGCAGCAGGCAAAATAGACCCACATACACGAGTAGGTACACATAGAGATGAATGTGTATAAAGCGCGCTTTGGCAGAAAAAGCAAAAAAAAAAAAAATTCAACCAAAAAAAAAGTGAGAAGCTGTACACAGTCAAAGCGCGAGCTAGACAAAAATATATCTCCACACATAGGTATGTATATTTCCGTCACAATAACAACAAACACACAGAATCCAGCAACAATGCGACAAATAATAATCAAAAGCGCGTTCGAGCGTAGCGGCAGAGAGCGCACCCAACACGCATTATAATTATAAACTCGCCCAAGAGGAAGAATTCGCCACACAAAAGTGGAGAGAACTAGGTAGGTATAGGTAACTCTGTTGTTCTAAAAAAAAAAACGCGACGATAAACTGGAAGAAGAAAACTTGGCGAAGGAAGAGGTTGGTGCTGGTGCGGTGGAACGGTGTCAAAACAATTTAGCGAGAGCGAGCGTCATCGTCTATGATAATAAGCGACTACCGTGTATCGGTATTAATAGCCTGGGAACTGGGAATACCTACCACATTTATATGATGGAGAGTGTGCTGCTGTGCTAACGCTATGGCTAGCTACGTGGGGCTGTACAGGCACACAAACTTATTAGGTATGTCCATATGGTCGGTGGAGCAACAGTATACGTGCGCAGACCTGCGGTTTGAGAAGAAGCTGTGATAACAGCAAACAAATCGAAAGAGTGCTACACAACACACAAGTGACATCGAGACTTGCAGAAGCGATGTATTTTTACTGGAAAGCTAAGGCAATCTCTGCAGAAGCTCAGGGCAAAGTTTACAAGTCACTATACTTGAATTTTGCAAGTGGAGAGGCATCATAATGCGCAACTCGTCGAAGGATGGTGTTTATGGTACACAAGCACAAAACGGAAACAGTGCAGCGAGGAAGGACGGTGCGATGGTGACGGTGAGTCCTGTATAGTATTTGTGGCAGATTCGGCGATTTCTTCCAAATGAAGAGGAAGACTAGGTATACCTACCTTCGTTAAAAATAGAGCTGCCGGCATCAAGAACAAAATCTCTACACAAATGAGCGTGTGTTTGTGTGTGTTTTTTTTAAATCAAGTCCTTGAATTTAGTGACGGCAGCAATTTAAAGCAAGGACAATATCAAAGCTGTACCGTTTGTTGTTTGACAGGTGAAGAGAAAATGCCGATAAGAGTTTGTATATACCTACTTTAGTTGGAGGTTATGGTTATGAGTTATCTGCCAAAGAGATGTGATACCTATTTGCAATTTCACAATGGGTTTAGGTGTAGGTACTGCTGTATATAACTTTAACAGTGCTAACTCAATAAAAAGCAGGTCTTTTTAGATACTTTTAATGTTTGGTATAGCTAAATTGGTCTGTCTATCAAATTCGAGAACAATTCGCTAAAGCAGTAGTCTTCAATGTAAACTGTCCCTTAAACATTTCAACTCAACTAGCACAATACATCAGGCACTTTTTGCCGAAAGCCATTGCAATTCATTTTGTTTCTGGCATTCTGTCGGTTAAAATGCAATTGTTTTTCTTTGCCACCAACCAGCAAACCTGTTACAAAAAATTGTCTGCAAGTTGCAAACTCACTTTGCTGGTACAAGATATTTTAGTGATCGTGTTCTCGGTTTTTGCAATCGTTTTTTCCTTATTTCAGAAGCAGCTTAAGAGCTTAACTCAAAACGTTCACATATTGCTTTGGGATTTTGCCAGTTGTACCACAAAGCACTTATGGAATGATCTTGATTTCGAAATAACGCTCTTCCACTCAGACGAGGAGCATTTCTGGTGCAAAAACTACCCACCTATAAGCGATGGCTGCATGAAATGCCATTGCTTTCCAAAAAACTAATGGTGATGCGGTTTATGAAATGACAGTATTCGGTGATAGGATCATTCGTTCCATCAAGCATCACATTCCATATAGTCGACATAGCTTAAATATTATCACAAATTGGAGCAGTGGTGGGCAATTAAACAATATCTTGCTCCGAACAATAAATGCATTGTCCAGCTTAAGAAAAAATATATAAATTGACTGCGGTTTTTAATAAAACTTTGAATATCAACTTGTCCTTATTTGTAATTTTGGTAAATCATATGTCTAGAATCTTTAACGCAATTTGCCTTTGATGATTGCAATTGGACAATTTATGATGATTTTGTTTCAGCTAGAATGTAACAAATTATCCAGCAAAATATAAAACACACCAGCAAATTAATCTGAAGAATTCTGTTCAAGGCGTGTAAGCCCTTAACTATCAAATTTGTTTCATCTAGTAGAATTTAAAAGTTCTTAGCCTTAAGCCACTGCATTTTGATCAATAATGTAAGTCCGTTATTTGCTTTGATTTCAGACCACTGAAGACTACTTGCAGATTATGAATAAAGGAAATAAAAAAGTACGACATTTTAGTTCTCTTTGCAAACAAGAAACATAGTGGAAAGAGGAAACATGTGCAAGATTTCTTCGAGTTGGAATGTGCTAACTGTCCCACAGAAAGCCACAAGTGCTTTGCATTTTTTCTTACTCTGCGCAGATACGTTACAAAAAATACCTGCGTCATAAAGTAAGCTCTCGAGCGTTCATGTGTCGACAAGCTGCCAAGTTTTTCGACAAAGACTAAGAATAACACAATCTAGCATATTACTTTGATGTTTGGATTTCACTAGCACAAAATCGTAACAGGAACTAAACACCAAGGATTACTATTCATTGGCTTCATTCATAAATCCCAGCCGCGTTGTTTAACATTTGGTTACGCTTCTTTTCTTCAACATGTTATATATTCAAATTAATTAATGGACTTTCTTAATAAAAATTTAAATTCAATTTCGGTCGGGCTCCGCTATCCTTCAATTGATCGTCTTTATAACAACCAAGTACGAAATATTTCTCAGATCATGTAGGAGCAAGTTACGTAAGAAATACAGTCGTCCACATTTTCTGTTCAAAGTTGTTTGACAACCAGGCTTGAATTAAAATGTATGTATGAAAACCTGTTGCATTACAAAAAAAAAAAGAAATGACCCGGATTATACGCAATTATTGGAAAACAAATTACACACAGCATTACATTTCTGCATAATCTTCACAAAAAATGTAAGCTGATATGTTGTGTTTAAGACAGTTAAAGTGGTACTTAACTAGGTAGGTATAGGTGAAGGCTATTTATAAAGAAATACGATTTATAATAACCAAAGTAAAGAGTACCTACTTTACTTGAAATTGTTTGTCAGTGATAATGTCAGAAAGTAATTTCAGTCTTTACTTGCGGAATACGACCGCAAAAATCCTCGCTATAAGCGACCACGAAAACCTTTCGCTGTTTTGACATTTTTTTATGTTTCTTTTTGATCCCACTTCGGAAATCCCCCAGGGAATAATTAGTGAGTACCTATGATGACATGACGTTAATCATTTATTTTCATCAAAGCTACATACTACTCAGACATAAAAAAATTTGTAATAATAATTTATCTTCTTTTTGATGATACCGGATAGTGGGAAAAATGCAATGGCCCTTTGAATCAACAAGCGGTCAGTTAATGGATTTTGTTTTAGACCATGTGCGAGTCCAATATAAGCCTATTAAGCATTTTAGTTATGATTAACATCTCAAAATTGTGTTTGCGAGTTTTAAAGACGAAAACGTGTCTATTGGATTCTACTATATACCCAATACTGTAAATGGAAAACTCAGAATAACGGCACATTGTTAAATTTACAAATTATAGAGCTTCAAATCATTTCCGCCTGGGGCTATGTGATGTCATCAGATGGGAATCATCAACGATCCAATATAATACAAATGCCCAAAGGTACGATTTAAGCAACAAAATTTATATTCTTAACCAATTGGGAAGTGTTCCTATGAGCTGTACAATTCCCTCTGCCGTGTACAATACATACAAGTAGGTGTCCAATTTCAGAGACAATCATTGGGGACGTTCGGATACCTCATGTAAAGCGTCAACTAGATTTGCTGTACTAATTTACGAACGTTTCGATCAGTTAACTTGAATTGATTTTGTATTCTCGCAGTTTATATTGAATTTTGACAGTTCGTAGGTATATGTGGCTGACGTAGGAAAAGTGACGTTCTTGATTAATCTAGTTTTTGCGTGAAGTTTACATCTAGATCAGTCCAATAAGAATAAGATTTTTGAATGTGACCATTTTCTTGGCTTGTTTTGTCGGCTACCCCTCCATAAACGTCAACTAAAAAAAACTATTCACGTGACCTAGGCCAATTCAAACAGAAATACATCACTAAACCAGTAATCCGAGCGTCCACATTCATGTTTTAAATAGTCAAATGAATTATTCAAACGCCAAATCTTGTTCTTCACAAACGATATTCCTCCCCATGCATTATCCATACAAGCCTAATGCATACATACAGCATTGCGTAAATAACAACATGTTGAAGAGCTTTTAAATAGACACTTCTTTTACACTTTAGAGGCCCATCACCATAGAGTAACCAAACTAGAGGGCCAACTGAGAGCAGAAACGGTATATTTGCCTACAAGCTGTATGGCAGGAAGTGCCATACATTATATTGCATAAGTATTCGTGCCTGTACAAATCAAAGGAGCGCCATTGCTGCCGCACGAATACTTATACAATATAATGTATGGCACTTCCTGCCATCCGGCGGCCATTCTTATGGTGGGATATCAAGTGTGGGCGACTGTGTTCGGCATATTTTGTGCCCATTAGTTACGCGGCGTTCACATCACAGTTGAATTTAATATTTGACTTTAGTATTTGACTTTTCAGATTTTTGCAGACAAATCGAACATTAAATTCGAATTTTATTGATTTTTGTGTGTATTGAGTTGGCCGCAAAAATATTTTTTTTCACTTGCACTGTAAATCCATTCCAATTGGTTTTTACACATTTACATTCGAAATAATTTAATATAAAAAATCGTTTCCATACTCGAAAAATGAATAATTCAGTTAAAAAAGCAATCCTTTCAACGATAAACAATTCCTAACCGACAGCTGTGTGTCATATACATTGGTATTAGTGAAAGTATGTGTGAAATCTGAGAAAAAATCGAGATTTCTCAGAGTGTCAGATTTTTGGCAAATCGAACATAAAAAGCAATCTCGATCAAAAAAAACAATTGATCTTTTTGCCAAATCGAAAACGACATAAAAGTTTATAAAGCTTATGAACTTTATAAAATGAGCTAACTCGGTTTTTTTTTACTTTTGTTAAAAGAGATTTTGTAACTTGAAGCTTTTTTTTTTGTATATTTTAAAGAAAATACACTTTTTCTAGTTGATTTTAATGCTTTAAGTTTCGAAATCATACTGAAACAAAATGTTTTAACGCCGTTTAGGGAAAACATTTTTTTAATGTCGTGGCGAAAAATATTTTTTAATTTTACTATAAATTATAATCTGTAACTAGTTCGTAAAATGAACAATAACATATCAAGTATGCATTTGTTTAATTCTAAAAATGAATTCGATATTGCTTATAATATTGCGGTCAAATTTGTATGCATTTGGCTTTTTCTGTTAAAGGCCATAATACAAAAATCCTCGTAGATCGCATTATATTTATGTGAAATACTCGGAGCAATAAAAAAATGTTTTGATCACTTTTTGTAACCCAAAAGCGTAATGAGTGCACTTGTTTTTGTCCATTAATAATTTATATTGTCTTTTTGTTAGGAGTTTAATCACTTTTTTTTGCTTTCCGATACTAATATTTTTTTTTTAAATATGAATAGCATTTGCATTTTTACTGTTCCTAAGTAACATTATTCAATATAATTAAACGACAGAATTTCCAATCATATTTTGATTTTGTACAAATATGGCGTTAAATAAACGAATTTGGGAACATTCACCAATCCTAATAGAAATTTATCCAATGTTCATGATTATTATATAATATTCACTTATGCCCTAGTGGAAGCTGGGTTTAACTTGCATGTTGCTAACTCATTTTTGGAACAACCCCCTACGGATTTAATTTATGCAGCTGCATGAATTTTGCTGTCAAAAATAGAATTCATACAAATAAAACTAAAAAACAACTGAAATGTGAATGGATGAATAGTTTTTGGTGCCGAATATGAATAGAGAACAAGTTATGTTATCTAAAAAACCATAATCAACATTTACTTTTTGTACATTTATTGTTATAAATCCATTTACAAATTGTTTGTAATTGAGAAATAGTGCCACCCGGCGACTAAAAATACACGTATTCACAGACAGGAAAAAAAGAGCGCGCGAGAGAGGGCTGTCATTCAAAATTTGCGGGGAAAATCGGGTAGGTGCACGGGAAGTTGGCTCTCTAGTTTGGTTACTCTATGCCCATCACCACAGGTTATTAACATTAAAATAACTTTATTTATAGGAAGAGCAGCACGAGGTGGGAAGCTCCCAATCCACCACCCCCTCACCCACATCGTGAACATGAAAGAAACCTACGACACTATCTGACGCAGGACGATACCTGAGACTGTAAGTGTAAATTGCAAGCTCTCCCATTTAGCTCTTTCTCACGCGCTTTGCATTGGGGCGAATTGGCGACTTGGCAGATACAGCTTTTATTATAATCATCGATTAAATCGATTTGGCTCTGCGAATTAATTACCCAACACATTATAGCCATGCGTTTGATAGCATTCTTGTCTCCAGGGATGGTTGTTTAGGTTTTGTTCATTCTTGTCATTGTAAATGTCTTCTGGAATGAGGAGAGAAAAGCTCTGTAGGTGAAAATTTCGCAGATATTTCGTCCCGTTATCTGTAAAAGCTTAAGGGAATTTCTCAAAAATGTCTGCTGACATGTGCATGCGCAGATACGTGAACAAAACAGTAGGCACAGCAAAGTGCTTGCTGTATTTCAGATTTCAAAGAGACGTCAAAGCTTGTCAAAGAACTGTTGAACTTGTTGTATGAATTTCAAAGCGCTTTCTGATCGCTTTCGAATGCACTGGTGGCTTTTTTAGAACTTTCAAATTGAGTACAAAAATAAAAAAGTCCTATGTAAGTTTGCGAAAAGCTTGCATGCTATCAACAAACCTCAACTAGTAAGAGATCTTAGGAATCTATTCAAATTTATCAGCAGTTGTTTATTTACGTTTGAAGTCATACACGTGTGGTGAATATGGATGAGGGTGAACTTTCAAATCGTGTCGTCAAACGGTTATTGTAATTTTTCTTTAACTTTTCGCATGAAGATGAAAAAAAAATAAATAAATTATTTGGATGAACTAAGCAAGGCAAAAAAACTAAACATGATTGCTTTAATAATTAGATAATCACAAAAATAAGCGCCTTTGAAAATAAGTTTTACTCATGATTTACATTTTAATACGTCACTATGAAAATTTAGAGCAAACTATTTATGTCAAAAATAGTTCGTTTCCATAGAATCATCATTGAGACGAAAGTGGTTGCTAAGCACCTCGCAAATATTACGCCCGAATTAAAATTATACAATTGCTTACTTTTAGGGGTAGGTACATTTTATTCCATTTCGGGTTAACAAGGCGCATCAAAAAAGATTTTAATCTGTGAGATGATTTATATTTGAATATATTACTATGATAATTATGGAGGCGAAAAATTTAATTCTTAGCTTAATTTTGCCAGCATCACGCAAGCGCGTTTTTGCACCAGACAGAGAGATGTGTTTGTCAGCAGCCAATGCTAGTAAAGGCGTAGGAATAAGAACACAAATCAGACGCCTAAAGTGTCATGGATGTTTTACCCATAATTATAGCTCCGTAAAACGGAAATAAACACAAGTTCCGACGCCCAACATTACTGCAATTGAAAACATTTCTATTTCTGATTTAAAACAATGTGAAATGAGAGCGGTAATAAGTTTCCGTAAATTAAACCAACAACTCATCAATCAGTTAAACGAAATAAATAAAGAATTGTCAGTTCATCACTTCCTGAAGCCCTTTCGTTTTATAGAAAAGCGAAATTTCGTAAGCCATCGCTATAAAAATATCAACATGCTGAACTCTCCCATAATACATACCACGTAAACAAGATGGCCGACCAAAAAACGTGTCACGTATTTTTGCGTGTCAGGTAATGCTGTCCCTTTCAGTCACACGGCTATTTAGTATTGGGCATCCCTTTAATGTTTCGTGTAAGGAATGTGTGATGGTGTAAATGCAGTATTAATGCGACATATGCCCACGATTTTATATTTGTGCACATCTACGGCACAGTACTAAAAAACTTCATGGAAACTTGTATGGAGTATTAATACACATATTGATTTGTTTATTCTTTACGACAATAATCTGTCCTTCATTCGATACATTATACAGAGCTGTTATGCAGTAAGGTGGAAATTGCGGTTGCGGGGGTGGTTCCACATCGTCAATGTCACAATAAATGACAGATGGATTCACCGACAGCTAAATGGCAGAGATGTGAACTCCCTCCTGAGCTTGAAAAGCAGCTCGTTAATGTAAATAAAAGAACTCATGTCTCCTCCGTACCCCAGCTATAAAAAAAAAAAAACTAAAAGCGAACTACCATCCTCATCACTCTTTGTACGATCCCGCTTCCGCCACTATTCCCCAACTGTTACCAGCTAAAACCCAATCTGACCCATTTCTGTGGGATTTGCAGATAAGTTTTCAACCCCAACCATCCAAATGCGAAAAGTAATTATCCTCTTGTACTTTAACAGGCAAATACAGCGATTCAGTATTCGGGTACACAACCAAACATCTAAAATATTCATTCACAATTTTGCAATATCCGACATGTGCCATGCTCTCTCTCTCTGACATAGCATCGGAGGGTATGCTCCCAAGGACTGTGATGTTTTATCGAATGTGTCCCAGATGTAGTAAAACTTTTTTCATTCTTATCTCAACAGTTTGAAACATGTTTTGAAAATTGTAAACATATTTTAATCGTTTTTGCATCCGATTCGTTGGTACCTCCACAGCTTCGGGCGATTGATTGTTTTGAATATTCGTTACTGAAATTGAAATCAAAATCCAACTATTATCAATGAAATTATGCAAATTTCCCAAAGAATTCACTCACTACCTGCTTTATGTTCACCCACACAGGACGCAAACGTTTAACACAGCACTTCACTCATAGGGGTGGGTGTGTCAGAGGACTGCCACATGAAGTTGTACCATCAGGAGTGTAATCTGGCTGTTTACTTATTAATTTATTGCAGCGCAATATTTTATCACTTGTTTTGGGTATAATTACACGTTGTTATCAAGTCATAAACTTAGGGTAGCCTCTTAATCGGAAAAAGCCATTATTATTCCTCTTACAGATGATAATTATAAACAAATAAACGCCCAACAATTATTTAAGCAACTTCACCGGAATTTGACGACAAAATTGTATACAATATGCGAACACAAGAAGGACATTAATTAAATTATTAGCCCTGGAAATTTCCGAATTTCTTTGAACATGCTTTCAATCCAGCCTCAGGATTTTCTACATATTAATCGAAAAATTGTCGAGAGAAATAAGGAAAATCAATTTCCATGAGGTGTTCATCCATTCATCCAGCAAAATGTGCACGTCTCATGCGATGATGTACAATTTGAACATAGCAATTTCCGTGCAGTGAGCGAAAAGGGAAATTATTTCACATGGCGATTGATTCGTATACCTATGCTCGGAAGTTCTGGATGATTTTTAGTGGCTCGAACAATGTTCACATTGGTTCCAAGTTCAATTGAGAAGAATTTCAAAATTTGATGACACCTTTGGCTGCCGGAATGATTATGGGAAATTATATTGCTCAACCTTCTTGGCGGTGGTGGTTGCCTGCGGGTTCAATTAGCAACTAAATAACTGCACAGGCAGGTGCTGTAAATTCAGACTCATCCAGTCGAAAAATTACGCGTGTCAACAATGATTATGGAAATTTTGCAAAAGTCGGAAAAAAGGCAACAGCTTTAATTTTGGGTCTCGCTCTCGTTCCTTATGTTTTACCCACAGCTGGAAATATGGCGAAACATTTCAGGACTTTAATCTCGAGCAGTTTTCATTTGACTGATGCTGGTAGTCCATATAAAATGGCATAGGTAAAGGTTTGAATTTTACTTTATACTTTAAACTTATCTGTTTTTTTTTTTTCATTTTTAATTCTATAGTGGAAACTGAATAACTCTTTGTGAACATTTTAAGTTGAACCGTTCTATAAGCTCGCCATTCACATACCGTCGGTGCTCATACCGAACAAATTTGTTCAGATTTTAATTCCACCCTTCCTCACAGCGCCTTCAACTCAACGAGTTAATTTAAATTTGAAGAAATATAGGGAGGTACGCAACGAAACTGAAGCATCCCTCCACTAGAACTGCATGTCAGTTTCCATTCCAAATGCATGCAAGGTACGGGGATGATTTCTTTTCACAAAAACAAACAAAATTTGTGTCTATGTCTACATGTACTTGTCAATTTTAAAAAGAGAAACGTGGAACGAAGACCTTGTTAGAGAAGAGTTTCTCTTCAAATTTTATTAGTGTTTTTGTAGATAGTTGAATTAAAGTTTGCATTGAAAGTAATTTTTTTAGTTGGAAAATTAAATTCGGAATACCTTGAGATTTTTCAAATGAGTTCTAAAAGCGTTTTTAAAAACGTTGTCTTCGATTTTGTTTACATTGACTTGCATTTTTATGTTTCTTGCAATCGTTGCAACAGCATTGAGAAAGAAAATGGGTGTTCAAGGGAATGAAAAAAGTAAGGAGAGACTCAGAATGAAAAATATGATTCCATCAAACTTTGACAGGTGGATGGGTATCTCAGAAGCAACACCTCGCTCTTATATAAATCACAAATTATTGCTCCCAGACTTGTAGCTCGACAACATACAAATTCACCTAACTTCTGCTGGCAAACAGTCAATTTTAAGCAGTTAACCAGAATGATTATTAATCCTTAAAGTGATCCCTCCGTCCGATAAAAATGTAAGCCCCAATTACCGATTGAATTACGGATTTACAATGGCGGCGACCAGAAAAAAAAACAAAGGTTCATCTATCCCTACGCCCAATAAACTAAAGACATCACTAAAATATACGGATATTCCCATTATATCCTAATGCGAAAATGGTTCGTAAGATGACAAATACTACGCACAAAATGAGGACACCTACTCAAAAGGACACAATTATGTCTCTGTTCAAGCATATACGTAAGAGAAAGCAACAGTATAAAGGCCAAACGTTTATAAAACGCTCAACAACAGGATTTAGGAAAGATTCCAACAACATTGTTATTTAATTAATTTATCTTTTACTTATACAAATTTTTTGTCATTTATTTTAAATATTTCCCTAACGACCACTTATGTTTTTTCCTTGCATATAAATAGGATGCCAATTATATCAGCGTTTAATTATTTTCCTCAAAGCAACTGTGGCACATTTCGTTTGAATTATTCATAAATATAAAAAAAAAAATACATTTCGGCGCAGTTTTTAATTAGAATGTTTATGTGAGAGGACATTAACAAGAGGCAATGCCCCATTAATTTACCCTAGGGCAGAATAGGGACAAATGTACCGAAAACAACATCCTAATGGTTGGATAATGGGGGCCCAATAAGGAAGGTGGAATGTTTTTGCATTTGAGTAGAAAATTGAATTTTCCACTGTTGCAATATTGAAAGTTTTTATGTTTCAACCCATACCTATACTTGCAAAACGTGCAGAACTACCTGTGGGCTGTTGGAGATTGTAACCTTTCTGGTGTGGTTATGATAAGGATTAGCAAGTTTGAGCGGAAACACAAGAGCAGACAACGCAACTACTATGAAATACAGGAACAAAACTGTTGAACAAAGCCAACGGGGTGGATTAGAAGGAACATGTCCAACATATGAACTACATAATGATGAAAACAGTTTGTACAGGGAAAAGTTACTCAAAGGCTGTTATGGATAGATATAGTTTTTTATTGTTGGCCATGTAACTTTAATTTGTTTGCCGTTGTATGATACGTGAGTGCTTTGTTAAAGTCCTTTCTCATAGGGAGATACACACGTTACTTGCATAACGCACACAAGTTACGACAAAATATTATCTGGGCGTGAGTCCTTGGATTTTATAAAAGCGCCTAAGGACTGCCTTGATGCACAAGATCAAAGGAAAATTAATATAAGTATGTGGCTGCATTCTTGACCGCATACAGTGCCTCTAAAGTTACAAGCCTGGTGTTGAGAGCATAGCGATGGGCAAGAGCTTAGGATTGTCCTGCTCCGGATGTAGGGTCTGATGCACTTTAAACTTTCTCTTAGCGAATTGTTTTTGAAAGGTTCGGTAGTAACTTTTAGAATTACGTTCCCGAACAACCTTTTATAGTTGTTCAAGTGCTTTTTAGGGTTTTGTTTTACTTTGTTGTTACCAACGTGTGCTTTTGCGGGTAAATTGCAACTTAACAAACGAATTATCGCATCTTAGACTAATTTAAAATAACAAAAAAGTTGCACTCATCCCATGGCAAGTTGTACTGGTGTTGCGTCAGTTACAAATACAATTAAATTGGCCTTGTGAAAATAGATATACGTTCTCTTTTGAAAATACAAAATAAGTGTCACATGTAACACAGTAACTTTTCAGTGCATTTTTTTTTTTTATAAAAGTAAGAGCACTTCACTAAAACTCAATAAAAGATCATCGCCGGCTGAAATTTTTTCGGCATTAGTGATTCAAACTCTGAAGTACCTATGAAGGAATTTAAGCTACATCTACATTCGTTACTTAAAGCTTAGTACGCTGTTCGATCTGAACTATATTTTAACTGCTTTCCAACTTTTCCCTCCAAACATTTGCTAAAATCCTAGCTTAATTTTGACATAGAGCACGCCGTGGATAAGTGTCACATAAAACAGATTTTCTTGGAAAATAACTTACTTCGAAAATTCAACTCTCTCTGATTTCAATCTTTTCCGATTCTAGGTACTCCTCGTCGAGGTATTTATTAAAAAATCTCATCCTTGCTTACTCCTCCGCAATACAAAAACGCAACAGAACACAACGATCTGTCAAAATTTAGCTCCGCACCACTCGGCTAAAGGGATTCGCTTAAATTTTGCTCAGCTAAAATTAGAGCAGAGTACTATAAGCTTAAACGCCAAAAAAGATATCAAAAATGTTTATTGGTAAACAAACAGTATTACTTTAACTTAGTTAGGAGCTAGTTTTTGTTTATTTATCTTAGTTATGAATAGCGCTGTGTATATTTTGTTTAGTCTAGGGTAGTAGATCTGTCTGTCAATCTATTACACATTTTTTACAGTCTGTTTCATTTTTCTGTACTAAAACTCGCATTTTTAGTAACGCAACTTTCAGGCTATAATTGTTGAAGCGGCACACCTTAAGAGCTATCGATAAAGTACAAAAGTTAAAGGGGCACCCAGTTAGACTCCACGAATGCAATGATATCTGCGGATAAACGATGAAAATCATTTAAAAAATAGCTGAAGAGCGTCATGGTCTTCAAATCATGCGATAACTTTTCGCATCGAAAACTTAGGAACATTTTCTTTAATTCATATCGTTTTATTGATAGATATATCGATGCGATAATTACAGAACATGGGCACAGGTTGCTGAAATTTCTAAAACGACAAACGACAAGATCAAGACGATTATTGTCATACGCATTTAAGAAATAGAAATTGTTCCTCTTCCTTTTTTCTGACGACATCTTATGAAAAAATTGTTTAAGCTATCTCTTTTGTGGGCTACTTTCAACTCACTTTCGCCAAAAACTATATAAAATGTGCTGTTGTTCTAGAAACAGTTTCAAAATTCAATTCCATACATTCACGTGCCGTCGAATATCCATGTATCTTTGAAAGACGTCACAGGAGCTTCGGATTAAGGGGTCTGGCACCTAACATATAGAGCAAAACCACAAAAGAACTTTATAGGTACTTTGTCACATAAGTCAGTGGCTCAGTGGTTAGTGCGCTGGACTGCTCTCAGATTCTCCGCAAAAAACAAACGTTTTTTTTCCACAAACATTCGAGAGTCCAGCGTTGCCACTTCGCTGCAATTTCATTAGACCTACCTACTGTATCTTTTTTACGAAACTTAAATCTGTATGTTAAAATGTATCCCTTTTACAGATGGACAATTTCCAAAAAAAATGGGATGAGCCATGTGAGTATGTATTTTTTTGTTTTCTTTATTAATATTAATGAATTTTTCTGTTTTCCTTAAATACTCGTTTTTATTATTTTTCTATTGTTTATGTTGCTTTTTGTTATTAACCTTAATTTTGTTTGAAAAAAAGTCTAGTGCAAAACATTCAATCTACTGCATTCTTTTTTATACAGGGTCCGCCAAATTGAAAATGCTATAAAAAAAAACTTCTGAATATTTTCTCAAATTTCTTTTTTTATTTGAAAGTACGAAGGATTGTACTTTAAAGGACAATATTCGTGAAGCCATTGGTGAAATACAGCTGCACACAATCGATAATGTGGTTAAAAATTGGACCGATCGTGTAGGCTACTGCATGGCCAGCCGAGGCAGCCATTTGAATGAAATTGTTTTCCATTATTAACCGGAAGGATTGTACTTTCAAATAAAAAAAGAAATTTGAGAAAATATTCAGTAATTTTTTTTTATAGCATTTTCAAAAAAAAAAGTTATTTGGCGGACCCTTTAGAATTCACTGCAAAAAAAACTGTCCTAAAGTGGCAACGCTGTAACTGTCATAAAAGTGTTTCTCAATTCAGCCGTTCTCTCGAGTCGTGACTCTCCGTAAAATTGTTGGTACCTTCTATTTGTCCCAAAAATAAATAATAATAACACACACGAAACGAATGGCGCCAATTTTACATTTATTCGTAACACTTTCCAATAAACATTTTTAGTTTCGACTCTTAACTTTAGTAGTTCACAGTGGCTTTATTTTCCATACAAATTTCGGAATTGTGAGCTTCCGTAAACTTAAAGTCGAGACTAGAATTTTTTATTAGTATGGCGCTGTGGGATTAAAAGTTGACAACTTCGCCAACCCATATACAAACAAAACTCACCATTTTTAAACCATATATACGTGGATATATTTCGGAATAGACACTTACCTGAAACAAAGGAAAAGAACATTTATTAGAAATCAATGAAATATTAACAATGCAGTCATGTGTATAAATTAATAGTCATTTGGACAAGTAAATACAGAGAGAGAGGGTTTTGTCCTCTCAAATATAGATACATTTGCTTTCAGAAATTGTACAGGGAAAAAGAATATTCTTTTCAGGACATGATTGATATGGCATTGCGCACTACCCCTCAACTAAATGCAGACTTCTTTTCCGTGCTGTGTTGCACTTTGTATTTAATCACTGAAGTGTTTTTTTATTAAATTATTCTGCAATAAGGCTTAGTAGAATTCAACTTTCTTCAATACATTTTAAGTGTAAAAGATCAAAGAATATTTGTATTGTTAACAAATGTAACTGTTACTATTACATATTTATGAGTTATTCGTATAACAAAAAATCAGAATTTTAATTTGCCTGGCACGTAGTTGACGTCACGTCTTCTTAATGTAGAAATACAGCTGGGACAAAAAGAAAACGATTAGATTTTAACAACAAAATAAGTTTGGAAAGAAAAGTTCGCCTGAAATAGGCGGTCATTCATATGGGTTCTGTTTGTCTCTTTTTAAGCCCCAAGACCCGTTGCCCCTACTTTTTTAAAAATTCTCAAAATGGCCCCTTTTTCACTGTAAGTAAGATTTTATTCTTTATTGAACGAAAAAGAATGCAAAAATATGAAAAAAGTGTTTCGTAATGAATACATTCGTTTTTGTTATAAATAAAAACTATTTTTGCTGCTTTGTTTTTGTGCTATTTTTTGGTCGCAACGCTGTACCCGTATTTTATCGTAAAACTTTGCTCAGCGATCAGGTTATTTTTGAATTAAATTAAACCACCACAAATGTAGAGTGAGATTAACTCGCAAGAGATTCTTACGATAAGTCCCATTTAGCCGATCATTTCAGTTTCAGTTTCAGTCGAGCTATCAGTTAAGCTTTCTACTGATGTCTAAATGCAAAATTAAAGCGTTTAACTGCAACTGAAACTGAAACTGATGGAATTTTCATAAGTTGTCAGTTAATATGTAAATACGTTTCAAATCAGTTGTCATTTCAATTGCACTTGGCAGTGAATCAACGTCTTCGAGTTCCTGTTTTTTTTTTTCAATATGTCGAAACGGAGTGATAATTAAATCGGAGATCATTACCATGATTGATATTTTGTACGAAAATTGCAATGGCAATAGTCCAGAGGACCTACTCTCTATTTCGTCCCATTCGAAATAGTTTTCCCTTTCCGCTATTAAGTAGGTACTCTGTAATAATTTCGGAATTCCAAATGCGACATAAGTACAGTTCATTCCACTTTCAAAATACAGAGTGGAAAAAATGCGTTTTCGAAAAATTTTACTTTCGGAACGAGATACAGAGTAGGGCCCCAGACAAACTGCCGTTTACGAGTAATGAACCTTTCAGTTGCCCCCCAAAATCGTACGATTTGACACCTCAGGATCATTTCTTTAGAGTCTACCTGAAGAAGTAACTGCTTTATCTTGATAGACAAGTAAAAGTTGAACAAAAATAATGAATGAACTATCCTGTTTTAGAACCACCAATGTGTCTGCCTTCTGGCATTTCTACGGCACACATCCAGCTATTTGAAATAATGGCGACGTTCAAGTATATCTACATTAGTATGTGTGACAGCTGTCTCACTTGATGTATCTCAGTTTTGGTTGGCTTAAATCGGTCATATGAACAGCCGTTTCAGTTGACCTTTATGGAGGGGTAGCCGACAAATCTAGTCAAGAAATTCGTGACTGAGTACTAAGTTGACAGTTCACATATGTGGCTGACGTATAGGAAATGTGACGTTCCCGACCAATCTAGTTTTTGCATTCAAGTTACATCTAGTCCAGAAAATATTTACATTTTTGTACATCCCCAATGCCTGTCCCAAGTAAGAATTGAAAACTGAAGACGAAAATGTGTGATTTTTCCTTTATTTATCAAAACTGTCATTAAAAGTATTTATACCAAATGTCAAATGTTGATTATTCTTAAGAGTTTTAAAAGATTTACATGGGAAATATGGCAGGTTGGAGCAAAAATGGGCTCAATTGCAGAAGAATTCCGAGTTGGTAGCGCTTTCAGTACGACTTTCCCCTGGCGCAGAATGTAATACACCTAAAATCATCAATTGCAGTTCATAATATACACCGGACTAACAACAGTGCAAAAATAAGAACCAGTTCGGTGACCTAGCAATGACAGATAATGTTTAGAAAAGTACCTCCTAACCAGCAGCAGAATATTTCAATGGTTTACAGAACGGTAAGTGGAGCTCATCAAATTTGCATGCTAGGCTCTGGCCATTGTTCGTTATATATAAACGTATCCTCTCGAAGTCCTGAAGTTCTTTACATATTTATGGAATTTGTGCATCTAACCTAACCTTTCATTGAATTCGAGGATGATTTGAATGAAGCCTTCATCTTCTACGTTCGCGTATGTAGTGTATGTGTACATCCATACACCCCATCATGCATATGCTATTACATTCCAAACAGCAGGTAGTTCGATGCGGGTCGATTTTGTAACAACATTTTTTTTCTTAACAGCGTTGTTGTCAAATGCACATGGTTTATGAGGTGGAAAGAAATTGATTGGCTTTCACTGCACAAACTTTCACGGAACCAAGAAAGTTCGCCCTGCTTCACTCCACAAAATGGGAGAATGCATCCGTCAAACTACAGTGAAAAGGATAAATTTTTCAAAAACCAATTCAAAGGACATAGCATGGTGCCGCAAGTGAAAAATATTGAAAACCAAGAAAAACTAAAGACATTATAAAACTTCCTGTAAACGAATTCAAAAGGTTCTTTCATTTTTTGTGGAAAGCAATTATCAATCAAACTTCACAAGTACCCACAGATATTTCCCTGTTCTTCGTGATGCGAAAAGTTTTGCAGACGAAAAAAAAGAGACGAGAAACAACAACAGAAAACGCCACCACCGTTGTCTGCGAACACAAAAAAGTCCTTGCTGCCTGGATTTCAGCTCTTCGTCATGACCATCCTACTTACTTTTGCTACTTTGCAGATTTTTCTTCCAAGAATTTTAATATGGCCACAAGTTTACAGTTGTGTTTCATGACGAACAAAAAAAAATGCGAAAAGATATAAATACAATCACATTGAGCTGAATGGAAAATCCTAAACTTTTTAACAAGGCATCAAACTCATGTAGGAGCGTTTTGTGTCGTAGGCGGCAGATTGACGTCCGAAAATATGAGTCATTCGAGGGCACGTGTCGTCAGAGTTCATAAAATTGAACAAAACAACAGAATAATGTATCTACAATCCACGCATGAAAGGGATTTTCATGTTGCTGCCGGAAGTCGTGACTACATTACTACAAAGGTTGGTTCACTGCTCAGGGGTGTATTGTTTCTGCCTCGAATTTAGTCAGCAACAATACCCGGACGGCGCCGGCGATATCGATGGTCAATGAGAAATCAGCAAGCAAAAAGATACATAAAACAGGAAACGAAAGTAGGCAATTTTTTCCTTCAAATTCATCAGCATGAAATGAGGAGAAAATGCGAACCCGACTTCAAACAAACATCAAACGGAAACCGAGGCCGGAGCGAAGTGTACGTATATGCAAAAAGCAGGTCGACCGGTGGCAATGTGATAATGGGAAAGCTATAGACGTTCTTCTAACCAATTATTCAACATTCCATACGACGGAGCTCAACGGGACTCGTGAAATGAGTATATACATTGCAAAAGGACTGAACTACACCCACAACTGACGCAGGGCGCACAAAGAAATAAGAAGCAATATGAAAATTGTATCCCGCGGCGAGGGAAAATATTTGGAGAAGTGATGAAATTAGGTTGTCGTTTATTTGTGGCACTTCACAGTCTCGTCGGCAACATGGTTGGGGGTATTCCTCATTTTCTGACGAGCGAAATATAACAGACATCTCCAATATGCAGTGTTGATTCCGTGCAAATAGAAAACCTTTTTGTGCAAATTAAACAATTGTTGCCCTGCACTTGAACGATTTTCACTCAGCCTTACCCTTTCGTTTCGTAGGTCAAACGAAGAATCCTTTGTTCAATGTCTGTCTGTGACCGAAATCCGTGTCATATCTCAGTATACCTGAATCAGGGTGATGATGAAATTGCTTTGTCTGGATGGGTCAACTTAAAGTGGGTGGACCAGAGAGGTTAACCAAACGAAACACACGAAAATCGTCCTGTCCATGGTTTATCACCTTTTTTGTGGCATTCACATGTCATTGAACTTTGAAAGTTGGGATTGCCTAACGAGTATTTGTTTCCTTCGTAGGCATTGCTATTCGAAGCAAGGATAGGGTGCATTGAATTTTTCAATCGATAGTTTTTTTTTTCAGTGACAACCAATCAGACAGCTGACAGCTGATTTGCGTTCCCTTTGGTTTGCTATACTTCACCGTGAATAGACTTACGTTGGAAAAGCGCTTGAAAATTGTCCACTCTTAAGAAAAAATAAAAGGTTTTCTTCCATCCGGTGTGTTTTTAGCCAATACTACGTTTCCACCGGACACTAATCGCGAGTTTAGGTCAACAGATTAAAAATAAATCCTGAGGTGTCTCCACCAAAAAAAACAAGATTAATTTGACGTTTCACCATATTTTGTCAACTACTGTCAAATCGAACAAGCCAAAATTATGATAATTGAAAAAAAAAAATAAAAAATTCAAAAGTAATAAGACATGAGTTCCACAAATCTTAAACAATTTTTAGGTTTATAATTTATTTCCACAAAATAAAAAGAAAGTTTTGATGGTTGCATTGGCTAGGAGAAGTCTCTCAGAAATATATTTTTTTTATGACCCAATGTCAAATACAGCTCTGTTTGCTTTTTATTTTTGACATCTCGAGCTGTGGAAAGTGTGTTCACAAGCCGGACTGTACATGCAAACCAGGTTGATAATCGAGATTTATTTCTTATTTCCCTTTTCATGAGATTAACTTTTGTATGATAAGTCCCGAGATTTATTTTATTATTATTTTTTATTTTTTTTCAACTATCACAATTTTTGGTTGTTCGATTTGACGAAATTATTTCTGACAACATTTGGGGGCAGATTGCGTATAACAATAATCGTCGGAACAATATCGTTTTAGAAACTTTGATGACCATAAGAAGTTATAATCTGCCCGAATTTGTTTCACTATCGTCAGCTTTCATTACATTTGTGGAAAATGAATTGGATTAAGGTCTCAAACTAGTAATTTTGGCACTGAGTTGCTACTTTTGGAGGTCTATCGTTTCGACGATAATCGTCTGAAAAATTACGGAATAATTGCCCTGGTGAAACGTCAAATTAATCTTGTTTTTTTTGTTGTAATCTCTTGCCCTAAATTACGCGATCAGTGTCCGTGGAAACGTAGTATTAGACATTTTTCTATTCTCACCATCGTTTTTAGATCCAGATTTAAAAGTTGGAATAAGAAAATATGATTTCCATTCATATTTAGCTTTGGCGTTTTGAATACTTAAGTCCCAGCACCTTTTTCAACTTCACAATTTATGCTTGAACTAAATTTAAACCAACTAAGATTTTTTTTTTAATTTACCAGGCAAGTCCGACCACCATCAGTAGAGAGAAGAAGGACAGAGAGAACGCATGCGAGCGCACTGTCCCATTTAATGAAACGAAATCGGAATGCAGCGACCTGCAGCTGCCATTGTACGACTAGTGATCAAATTACAAAAAAATTGAGGATGAACGAAGTTATCGAGCTGAATGGTGGATTCACAACATCACAGAATGCTAACACGGATGATCAATACTAAAGAGCCATCTGACTGAACGGCACAGTACTGCCTTACATGCATGAATACGTGACCCGTATTTTAGTCGGTCATCTTTTTTGCATGGCAGGAATTATGGAAAACTTTTGCGTGCAAGGTTAGTTTGTTTTTGTGTGATAACTTCCACCGGTTATACAATTCGCGATTCTTTCTGTAGCTGGTACAAAACAAGGACTAGCGGACAAGTTGGAATTTATGTGTTCCTTGTTTTTTGAATTTAGTTATGAATTTATATATGAAAACTTAGTCAATAAAAAAACTAAAAAGTAAAAAATGTGTGCCTTGTTTTAAAGGCTCACAAGATGAGAGTTCAACCAAGGGGGCTTGGATAGATTCTCTCTCTCATTGGGGACAAAAGAGTTCAATCCGTTAAATATCACACACTTGAAACAATAACTATTCGAAATGTCACGAAGTTAACAAATAACAATTCAAACCAATAAAATCGGTTTTATTTAGATAACTGTCAGCTTTTCAAGCCCATATACATCAATTTCAGTAGAAGTTTCATTGTGGTAAATAGAATTATTTTACAGAGTATTTGCCCCGATAACCAGTATTGCTGCCGCCAATGATCTATTAACATAATTTAGCCAATGGAGTCGCTCCATACCATAAATTGTTACGTCGTCTATCATTCGTTCTTTAAGAATCCATTTGTTTCTTCATAAATTTTGGACGAAAACTCCACTTTCTCTCAAGGAACATATTCGTCGAAAGTGTTTATATGTAACACGTTTGGTCGTCGCAAGCGTCCATTGCATTGGTTATTATTTTTCCCCGTCTTTTACATTATATTTTCCTTTTCAATATACAATGTGCTTACAATATATCTGGAGCTGAAAATTCTCGAGTGACTGACTGCAAAAGAAATATCTAAAAGTAACACTCCATGCATCACCATTTGCAACTGGAAATATTTTCGCTCTTGTACAAAATTGCTGTTTGCTTTCAAATTCGGAAAGAATGACGAAGCAAAATGAAATTTCTACCGTGGTTACGTCGAATGGTTTGCTTTTGCCGTCTCTGCAACTTCATCGGTCATTCTGAAATTCGAGATACAAAATTGTAACCGTGCAATGAACTCCTCTTTTTTGTCATCGTATTCAAAAACCAAGAACGACACCCACTATACGCTCAGGGGTTTTCAAGAGAAATCAAAATTGCAAATTTCATCGCCACCCTCTGGTACACTGTTTCAGATTACAAAAGAATGGACTTTGTTCGTTTATTTCCTCTCCTGGATAAACATTTCAGTCCAGTGCTACATTCTTTGTGATTGTATTTCAGTGTATTTGATACTCGTATCTGGTTCTTTTTCTATTTTGATGTGGTTTTTCTGTGTGAATTTTTCCCAAGCGAATTCATTGATCCTGATTAACAGCGACCGCACGTTGGTTTTCTGAGACTGTGGGTATACGTTCGGTTTAGATTATTGTATAGTCCGTGACACGTAAATATGGCAATGATTTATGTTCTTTTACATCGGGCTCTTGGAATTGTCCCACACTGGTGCAGTGAAGATGAAGGCCGTGTGAGAGACCAATTAATTTTAATTTTCTTGACATTCATTTGAGTGCTGAACAGGATTACTTTTTTTTTTGGATTCTTAAAGGAAAAGTTTTTTTTTATGCCCTATTAGCACTCAGTTTGCTTGAAAGAATTTTCAAATTCTAGGCAAACATTCACTGTAACGCTTCGCTTAATTCACAGCCAACACCTTGTAAAAAAATTCAACTGTATTGATTCTTAATTTTTTCTTTTGTCAGTTATGTCCTCTCTGTTAAACATTCGTTGGGACGTAACTTCACAGCTGTTTAGTTTGTTTTTTAATGTTAATTGGGTCTACGAACGCAAGGTGGAGTAACCTGAAATGCATTTCGTTTGTACTTCGTGAAGGTAATTAAATTAGGTGGCTCCGGGCTGGTGCTGGGGGTTCTCTCTTTGAAGTTCAGCCAAGCATCCACGAAAAAGGTTAAACGAAAAAGAACAGGACGAGTTCGGAGAAAAATACAAACACGTTTGTACTTAAATAGCTAGAGGGACTTCCTTTCGATTGGTGACTTTTAAACCTTTACCATTATGGCCAGTAAATGAATCCAACGAATTGGGGAAGGTACCTATATCAATTTTGTCAAATACGTGAATTTTCTAAAGAAATGTCTTCGTATATCGGAGTAGTTTTACTGCTTCGAAACTCTTTAATAATATTTTTAAAAGCTGTTCGAACAATTTTCCTATGTTCTTTTCGTAGCACCCCGCTCTGGATAAGGACGTAACTGTTACCGATCCTAGGTCATATATAAACAGCAGAATTGTCAAACAAAAGAAGCTCCAAAATAGTATTAAATAGCTAAACAGTTCAACCGATAAAGCTTACCCAAAAAGATCCGTTTCACTGCCCGGAAAGCTGATTCGCGGCGACAGAGGTGACCTGCCATGCCGCTTGAGCATGTCATGCAGTCCCGGTGGTGCGTGGATTGGACTTAAAATCGTAATTTTACGGTTCGGTGGTGCGAGCAGCCCGCCCGACAATGTCAACTGTGTCCGAATGCTCGAGGATGATACGGTCTTGTTCATTTCAATAGTTTCAGCCGACTTCGATATAAGGATCGACGACGACTGATGGAGTCCGTACTTTCCGCTGGTATTGATCGGCGACAGGGTATCCAAATTATCGGATGGTTCTTCGATTTGTGTCGAAGCGCTTCGTATACATTTGTCGGGTTTGCTGTTGGCCGCACTCGCGGTAGCTTCCGAGTGTGCCGACGTCGAGCGCACAAATTGACGCACATGTTTCTGATGAGCCGTAAGGAAACCGCCGCCACTCATACTCGACGGATGGGTGTTTTCGGGCTGCTGTAGGAAGCTTTGAAATTTCGATTTGCTCGACGCCGATGAGATGGACGAAGTCTTCTGAATGATGCTTCGCTGTTCGGTAACAATCGAAGCGCTCGACTTGGCCTTCAATTGATGCGACAATGTCGATGACGATGACGATGAGCATGTTGACGTTTGGTGTTCCACAATGGTCGACGAACTCGACTGAAGACTCTGGCTGCGGGTACTCTGCGTGATGGTCCGATTCGATGCAGTCGACATGGCAGACGAAGACACCGAAACCGAGGGGTTCGTGATCAGCGAGCATGTTTTCGGATAACCCATCAGTCCGGCAGCGCTGTCGCTCGGTTCCGTTTTACTGTCGTCTTCGGCGTCACCACATTCACTGGGTGTCGTTACAATGTATTGAGGTGGAGTAGTTGCCTCATCCAATGACATGGTGATGAATTCACTTTCAAATGAATAAATTCATAAGTGTATAGGGTGGGACTGGTGTTGAACGCAGTGTCGCTGCGTCGCCTCGGTGGGGATTGACTCTCTGAAAGAAATTAATTTACTGTGAACTGAGATTGAAATCAAAATTTTCTGTTTGGAATCCATTGACTGTGTGGCCTTTTCTCGTCTATCCGTCCGCACACATGTGCTTATTTAAAATTTGCATTGCATGGCAGCTACACAAGATTATCTTTATTAAAACCGCCTCTACACGCGGCGCCAGCAACCAGCAGCGGAAATAATGAATGTTGACATTTTTACAAAATAATCACACCCAGAGAGTGGGGTGGTGAATTTGCATAAATGTATCTATAAAACGTTTTAATGAGATGACGCACACCTGTCGTATAATTTGATTTCAATGTGTTAATATCGGATGCTGGTGTGGTTTGCTGTATATGGCAACGCCCACCTGTGTTTTATGTGTGCACTCTCATGCGAATTTGATTTTTTCACACGCCAGGACAAACAGTTGATTCTATTTTTTATGGGTATAGTTGGATTTATTAGTTTATCGGACGATGGTATTTTTTTAATTAAATTAACACTCAATTGTATGCATTTTAGATTTGTTTTATTTTATAATTTCAACAGAAGGCAGCACTTTTTATGATACCATGTAAACACGACCGCGAAGCGACACACTCAGCCAATATCATCGCGAAAGGTTCAACCTAAACTGAGTGGATTTGCTGAAGCGTGACTACTAAAACAAAGCGGAATGTGAACCTTCACCAATTAGGTACAAAATATTTGCGTACAATATTGTCCGTATTTGGAGTGAGTCAAACTGGCTTCAACTGGCAACTTCTTTCGAAGTCGTGATTTTCACAGCTTTAAATGGGTCGTCATCCGTTACTCTTCTATCGATATATGTCTAGAATAAGTTGACGTTTTTATTTTTAATTTCAAGTCGTTCGCAACCGTTCAGTTTGCGCCCACGCAACAGACACAAGGGTAAAATATCAAAGACGGTGTTTGCTTTGCCTGGAGAATTTATATGTTGTCAAGGATGGTAAAATTATAGACCACATCGAGATGGCAGACTCCGAACTCTCTCATCTTAATCAGAGAAATGCACTGGAAAACCGAGCGGATGCTACGACTCATATACCAGCCATGAGTAAATGTGTATTGACAGGATAAAAGAAAAGCAAGAAGATGTATTACAATGTCCTTGTTACTAAAATACCTTTTTTACGACGGATTCGATAAGTGTTAAAAATTCTAAACTGAATTTGGAAAAACAGTTAAGCTGATAAGAGTCGTACAAGAAGATCTAAAAACTCAAATTAAATTATCACCAAGCAGCGCACAACCTGGTTATACAATCAGTTCACAAAACAAGTAAAAGTGTTATCATCGGCCTGGCCGATGCTTTGATACCCTCCACTGCATACAAGTCATGCAAAGTTTAAGGCATGTGAGGTAGTACGTAATTACATTGAACAGGTACAGGTACAGGTCAACAAATAATAAAAATTCTACACCTGTTCGACGCTATCGTGTTTTCAACATGTGTTTTCTAACATTGGTTTTGTATGGGAGGTACCAGAACTACTTGACCGACGTAGCCCATTTTCAATACCAACCTGACGACGATAAAAAGAAGTACTTTCACCAAATTTCATTCGCCTATGTCAATAACTTTGGGCGCTATTGTGCAGACAGACAGACAGACGAACATACATATATCGTATATTTGACACTCTCTTGTAATTCATAATATTTAAAAACTTTACTTTAGCAAAATACATTATACAGAAAAATCACACATAAAAGTGTGTTGGGAGATTCATTTTAATTTTGTTCAATCGGAAAACTTTCCCAAGTTTTCTTGTCAAAACAACACCAATTTTGCCAACAAACTGATATTTTCCATATTTAGCATTGCAAACTCATACACAGTCCTGTGCTGCTTTAGTTTCTTTACTTATAACCATGCGTTAAATGTAACTGAAAGAAAATGTACCTGGCTTTTATTGAAGCTTAAAAACACAATTTTGATCTAGAAATGTAACTAGTGAATTATAAAACGAATTTTAACAAAATAAGCAGTTGAGCTCAACATCTTCAAGAAAAGGAAACTTTACATATTTGCATTCAATTTACAAAAAAGGAACAAATCCACCCACTGACTTGCTTTATGTTTTAGCTGTTCCATTATTTCGAAAATGTTTTTCTTGCTTCATTTTCAAGACGTAAAAAATGTCTTAAAATTTGCTCTGGGGTTTGATTTTCTGCATTTTACTAATACATTTTTTTCTGACAGAGCTGTTTACTCTGTAATTTTTTCTTTTACTGTTTTGCGTTTTTGGTTATGCAATTTTTAAATAAATGTAACCAAATTTAGCTCGTTTTTGAGCCTCAAGACCCGTGGGGCTCACTTTTTTAAAAATGATCAAAATGAGACCTTTTTTGGTTTATGAAAGATTTTATTCTTTATTGAACAGTATGCAAAAAAATTAAAAAGTTTTTTGTAATAAATGCATTTGTTTTATTTTACAAGTTAGCTGAGAAAAATAAATTAGATTTTATTTTCTCCAAAAAGTAAAGAAGTCCGACAACCGGCGGATTTTTCTTTTAAATTTTCAAAAAGAAATTACCAATTAGCCGAAGGACTAGGTGCAGTCCTAAGGGGGTTTTTTTGGATGGGTTAAAGTCAAAAATATAAACTCATACAAAGCGAATTGTTGTGAGCTAGTCCTAGGGTACCAAAGGCAGTTTCTTTTTATTTTTATTTTATTTTTATTTTTACTTTACTTTATTTAAGTTGGAGTTTTTCGAATCCAAATTTCAAAATTTTAGTACCAAATTTAAAAAAAAAAACGTTGTAGGATGTAAGGCTTAAGCCACTGTGAAGAACAGGCCCAGTCCCCTCTCATGTCAACAATTCTTATCACTTCTACACTGAAAACTAAAGGGCTAAAACTAAAATTCAAATGAGACACTACAAATGCTTATTAGAAAACCAAACCATTCCGCACAACAACATTTCTGAAACAAATCTTAAAAACACTTGATAGTTCACTGACTCATGACCGCCAAAAGTCAGTATAAGGCACAAATTTTTCTTTTTTTATATACCTCTTCACTACAAAAGTTGTATTAGTGACTGAAAACAACACGATTGTTTGTGAATTTCTTCGGCTTCCCTTAAAATAAATAAGTGGATGTGTGTATACTCTTTAAATGCTTTGATCTGGGGCAACTTTTTCCATTTGCTGCAACACGAGCAGTAAGTCGGTAAAATAATTTATCTCATTAATAAATTCGTTTTAACACGGAATTCATAAATACACTTTGATTAATAAGTTTCCGTGTTTTTTCTTTGTAATTAAATTGGGATTACGCAAATCAAGCACAGGTAAATAACTAACAAGCGAATCTAGAACACAGAATGTGAATAAGTTATAAACGGATAAGAAATATCTCTTCTATTAGGTAAGAACACTTTTTTTCCCCTTCTGGGGAATTACTTAACAATGTTTTAAAAACTCTGTGCAAAGCAGTGCGTGATTTCGAGTTTCGGTGGACACACTAAAGCATGATGGGTGGGGATGGTTTGTTAACAAAAAAAAAATGTGTGGGAAAAATCCAGTGAAAGTCTGATAAGCTATATAAGGAAGTTTTACGGCGCAAAATACACGCAGACAGTGAATCGCCACAGGTAAGGAGCCCTTAGGTCCGACATGAGGATGTTTTCTTCAAAGGAATCCCAAGATTGCACTTAAATATATTTTCTTCTCGTTTTCGCGATATCATTCGTACATAAAGCGCTGCAGGGTTCTGGCAGTTTATCCATGAAAACATCTCGGAAGTAATTACTTGTCATTTTTCGTCACAAAGGCTGAAGTTCTTTTGCCCTGTTCAATGACTGCTTCACATTTCGTTAAAACAAAAAAAAATTGTCAGGTACATGCTCGTGTACAAAATAAAGGACGAACATTCAAGAATGTTTGCGACCTTGCTGCGGGCAGTAAGTTGCATTGAATCAATTCACGGTAGATTGTGGATATTTCTGGTTAGTAACCGCACTAGGGGCTTAAATTGCGGTAGATTCAGCGTGGAGGCAGGACAACTTGTATGATACATAAAAGAGGGAGGGTGTACCTATTTTAAACGCTTTGAACTGAACACCCAAAATAAGGAGAGAAATGATGCATTTGCATCAGAATAAGTTGAGCGATTGCGAAGAAATAAAAACTTAATACTGCTTCTTTAATCTGGATGTTGTGTCTGAAAAAGTCGTACAGACTTTGTGAGTTCACCTGATGCTTTAAAAATCCACAAAAAGACAAAATTTGAAAATTCATTATATGCATAGACCAGTGTTGTTATATCGTGGGATTTATCACTTTTTGTGGGAATTTCGATGTCCGAAAAGCCTTCCGTGGGATAAAGGGAAAACGCACCAAATCGTGGGATTTTCAGAAATGCTGCAAAAAAAAACATTCAAACTATGCATTTTTGGTGAAATTCTATCAAAACACCTGTATTTCACCATTATTATCAACACACTGAATGTCCATAAAAAACCGCTCTTGTTAAATCGTCTTTTATTCAAGTTTTCTAGTACCAAAAAATAATCATAGCAGTGTTACAATCTGTGGTTTTGATACTAAAGGTTAATTTAACGTGATTTTCTTTCCGTGTAATACAAATTTTACTTTAAAAAAATGGATTTTGACGTAAAAAAGTATCGTGGGATTTTAAAAGGGAATTTGAGTACGGTAAAAAGGGAAAAAAGGGAAAAATTACCACGCTTCGTGGTATTAATGAAGAGAGAGTGCTAACAACACTGATAGACCATAAAAAAAAAAACCAACAACTGATTATAATAATTGCATGTTAAAATGCCTTTGAAGAACAAAATCAGCCTCAGTATATTTTTGTGTTGATTGCTATAAATAAAACCTTATAGGAGAACAAATTTTGATTCATAGCTCATTTTGGAAACAGGTCCCTGGCGCCCGATACCTTTTTATTTTCTTTTATCCCAACAAACGGTCCAATTTATAAACACTAAACAGCCTTCCGCTCCTACCCTCGCTAATGGATTAGAAGAACTTTCCCAACAAAAGGAATTCTCTTCAAGAAAATCATTCAATTTTCGCCTCGTCATTAGAAAAGGTCACGGAAAGTTTTTATTTTTATTTGTATTTTTGTGTGTTGACATGCTGGTATTTAGATTGAGTATTTTTTTTATAATACTCTTCACACTTTCATTGTTAGTCTCGTTTTGCGTCAAAAAGTAACACGCAACGAAGGCAGGGGAAATAAATCGGTTGAGGTTTTGCTTGTTGGTTAAATTTTGTGCGGCTCTAATCCTGGAGGAGTTCTTTCACGACTCCTTCTCTCGTGATGGATGCCAGGTCATAATTGCCATGGGAGCACTTACTCGTATAAGTGAGTGTATTTTTTTTATAAGCAGTGTTTGGGCAAATTTCCGTTGCCCAGAAATGGTGGCTGACGAGGTGGAAGGAACTCGAAATGATGCTTCTGCTATTAAATTTTTGTATCTTGTTGAATTTTATAGATGTGCATAGAGGAAAAGCGAGTTTATTTGTCCTGCCGCCATAAGAGTTTTCGAATAGAACATCTCTCGGGGTTTTGATTTTAAATGCTAACATAAGTGTCCTATGGGAATGAATTTAAAGTGTGATCATCGGCTATTTTTTGAATCCTTAAAGTTGATCCATAAGCTCCTGTGTGACTTTTCATAAAATTTAACTTTGATTCAACAAACAGTTGATGGTGGCAAATATGTTAGCGTATGCACTGTATTACCCGATGAGAACTAGTTCCGGCGACAGTTGCTTTACTCAATCTAGAAGTCTTTACCGCCATTTTAACAAGTGTCATCTGATTGTGTTGCTATGGTTAGTCGTCAAGGCGGGGATGACAATACCTAACTTGAGACAACTGGTCACTTGACTTTAAGTCAGTCAAAGCCTCATTCTTTAATTTGATCTGTTTAATAACAGGCCTAGAGGGGGAATAGCGAGAGCTCTTTCAATTGCCTTTACGTATGGCTTTCTGTCTGTTTTTTTTTCTCTGGGAAAATGAGACTAGCCTAGTCCTTTTACAACTAGCTTTTCACAGTCGTACGCGCAATAGTACGACCCTGGTATAACGACCTAAGTCGGTGGTACGAATGAGTTCATGAAAGAACAAACCTTCAAAGACAAAAGTACCTACTAAATTTTGTTCCCTTCACTACAATTGCTCAAGACCATTCATGTAATAATTTATGACAAAATACTGTCCTTCGCTTCTGAAAAATGACTGCGCGCTCAGTATTTATTATTCATATATCAGAGTACAAAAGTACATGTGTTCACGACCCGTGTACAATGTCAAACAACTCGTCTATCGAAGCGGCGCGACGTATACGAATTACGTACACCTGTCGGAAATTTCCTCGCAGACAAATTTATACATGCTTACAAAAATAAATTTTGCGATATTTAAAAAAAAATTCTTAGATGATCTGACGTTCAAATGAACGAAAGCCAAATAGAAAGAATTTTTTTGTCATTACCGTAATAATAATAAAGCTTCAAAGACTGAAATTGTGTTAAATTTTATACGATAACCATTGGAACGACAATAGAAACCAAGAAACAACAAATAAAATCTTTAATTGCTGAAATTTTTGTTGGCAGCTGGTCAAAGAATTTCGAATACACATTCGAAAATTTGCCGCGTTGCGTGAAGTTGTGAAACGCAATTGACACACGAGGTATTATTTGTCTCAAGGAAAAATACGAATCGTAACCCGATCAGGTTCACATCATTGAAATCTGATGGCAGACATTAATAGTGATTGATAAAGAGAATTTTATGTCTTAGTTTTTTTTCGTTCTTCCGATCCAATTAGAGCGACAAATACTTGTGATTCATATTATCACGTGCTGGACTTTTGCCCTTTTGGTAATTGGTGGCACAAAATTATGAAAGTGCCATAGAAAATGTTTTAAAATTTCGAATAAATTATCCCAAAGGTCGATCATTCAAAGGTGATTAGAGAAGAAACATGAACATTTGAAATTCTAATATTAGCCATATTTTTGACATATTTTGGTCGGCGTAATTTCACAGAAAATGTAAGAGTTCGCTTGCCAAAAAAAAAAAGCATTTCCTTCCTTGTGCGGTGAGTAACTGGCTACATAATTAATCAAAATGGGATGCTATTTAAGTGGGAAATGGGATGGAACTGCAAACCCCCTGACGCACATGCTGTACACCCACGAGATATGTCAACGATCGTGTAGCACATATTTTTCTTTATTCCACCATCATTGCCAGACTCGACTTTTTCTAGTGTTGCAAATTGTTGTTTCACAGTTAAACGTGAATAATATCAAAACCTTCAAAACAAGATATGTTTTGGGATGTGCCAACCAAATTGATCTATTTGCCACTTACAAGTAGATAGAGTTAGAACTTAGAGCACAAGTAAGCTACGGCTTAGTGAATTTTAAATTTATTCAAAACTGCAAAGACACTTTCACTATTAGTCAAAACTATGTAAACCATGTTTTGTTTATATATTTGTTATATCTCGATCTAAGATTCTCTCAAATTTAACCATAAACCCAAAATTTAACGCACCCACAATTTTTGTATTTTCGTTCTTCAAAACCGTGAGTGTTTAAATTCCATAAATATCGTTTAAAACGGCTTTCGAGATACGGAAAATATTGCTCCGTAAAAAAGAAATCTTTTTTTATATTATTTATATAATATATATACTTTTTTATTTTAATTTAAATTATAAACACTTGCTGACGAGAACTTACATTTGTAAAATTACTAAGTCCGTTTAATGCGACTTGAGCTCCCCATTGGCGTCAAGTAGAAATACTGCTGCGACTAAAGAATTTTAACAATAATAGTAGTGTGGAAAAACAAATTCTGCTTAATCGGACTCAAATCGGTGGTCAAATCTATGAGAAAATAAACAGACCAAAAAATAGGAACATTAAGGCACGTCCTACTTTAGATAGAAGGATTCGTGTCATCGTCCAACTTGTGCGTGTTTTATTTTAATTTCCAATCCTATCCAATCCTAATCCAAGCTCAAAACTAAGGCTCGCCCTTCTCTAGATAGTGACAGACAAGATCGTGATAAAGTACGTTCCTACTACCTATTTACTCAAATCCGTTCAGAGACTGTGATTTTAAAGTAAGTAAGTAAAACGTTGAGCTATAAGCGGCTCCGCGAAAAAGGACCCCAGAACATAAGGTCCCAAAATCAAAAAGGAATTAGAATGCCAAAATTGGGATAAATATTCATAATAAATAATGACCCATTTCTGAAATGAGAAATTAGGCCGCAATAAGAAGAAAATGGTTTTCAATGCTCGAGCTTTTCAGTTATTCTTACGTAAACGTAAAATGTAAGCCTTACGTTATAATCGCTGAAAAAATTGCGATTCAATTCTTTTATACATATTTTTCAATTGAAACAAATTTCAATTTAGCCAATTTTCGTTTTGTGTGCGGATTTTTGGGGCCCTATTTAATTTTTACTTTGGGGTGTTATTTCCTGGGGCTTTATTTTGCGGAGCTGTTACAATCAGGAAAACAAACTGACAGACAGGGAGACGTTGGATTTTTTTAGTACATATTTTTAAAATATCCATGGTCCAACTTGTGCGTGTCTTAATTCATTCTCAAATCAAAAAGCTCCTAAAAATACCCTTGGAATAGAGCCTTAAGAGTATGCGACATTAAGTGTACCATTTGGGCGCACCCACATTTCCTGAAAACCATTTAATATGTTGATACTATTAATGATCCAAAGTTTATGCCTCCTGTTTCTTGAATGTAGCAAAACTCACCGTCAAAATAAGCTTAATTGTTGGCCCAAACATAAACACAAAGACTACTTACAAGAGCGCAGAAAGCCATGCCCTTCGATAAAAATCAATGCCCGTGATTCAACATAAACATACTTTATGATGAAGACTTAACGGGTTTTCTAATGGACTAACGGTAAAGTTGAGTATTTCTTAAAGATAAATGCATTCAATCCCTTCAATGTGGAGCTACGGCAGTGTGCTGCGAGTCTTTTTAACTTCTCTTGTAGTTGTTAATGCACGAAAGTGTTGAAGAGGATTTTTCTACGAAATATTCGGTAGAAGATATAATCAAGGAAGTTAACGAGAGTAAGGCGCACAAAGTAATGAAAAAGTACCCCAAAAAATGGGGTTTACTGGTCATCCGAAGACTAATCCAAAATACGGCAAAATTAAAGACAGGATACAGGATTCATAGAGTTTAAATAATACAAAGTAAAATGCGAACAAAATCCTTTTTCAAATAGGGTGTACAATTTTGTTAAGTGATGAGGTTAACTACCCTCAAAATTGTCGCTTTTAATATAGAGCGAGGAAAATCAAAAGTTGTTCCATCGGGAACCAGTGGGATTTATCTACTTTTCCAAAAATGTCTGCATTCATAATGCCACTTGGTACAGGGCCATCGATGTTCAACGATTTTTTGTTTCTAAAAGTGGGTGAAAACAGCCTGCTGTATATTTAGATTCCAAATATGAGAACAATCAGGTTTTCGAAGAAATCTATCGATAGTATTTTTTTTTTGAGTCCAAATAATCGATTGCGGTCGAAGTATCCGTTTCGGAACAAAATAAATGAAGCATATAACCGCCGCGTTTATTTGACGTTGAAATATTCCGTAGCAATTGGTCGGAGAGCTGCCGAAAAAATGTGTTGCGTGGGTGTCAGAAGTAAGTGACATAACGCGGTACAACGCTAGGTATGCGGTGCGTTATATGTCATCGCGGAATTTTCCCGAAAGTTCTATCGGAACAAATTTCGTACAAATCGTAGAAAATTCCGTTCCATTTGGATACTTCGATAGGAGTGAATGTCATAAAAAGTGGTCGAAAATTTGAACTCCAGGATGAAGTTTCTGAGACGTTCCCATTGTGACCATATGCTCGAAATGATTTTTTATAAGAAATGTCATAAAATATCGATGGTCCAACTTGTGCGTGTCTTATTTCATTCTCAAATCAAACAGCTCTTAAAAATACCCTTGGAATAGACCCTTAAGAGTTTTTTTTTACAGCTTTCAATGGCCGTTAGTGACGCTTACACTCAGTGAACAATTGTATGTCCTGTCGTTACTTGCAGAGTTTTAGATTCAATCCATACAATCGCAAACCTAAGCCCATTTTATAAAAATTGCTAACAACAATTTCCATTTAAGTAATAAATTAAAGAGACTGCCAGAGACTATTCCTCTGACCTCGCTTCGGCGGCCAGTCAAAGCAATCTCATTGTAAGTAGTTAATGACGTTATGGATGACTGTCTCAATAATGCTTGACAAAGAAAAACAACTGAAGACATCTTTATAAGGAATATGTGGAACACATTTTTAGCTTGTTTTTTATCCATTACATATACTCGTACCATACATAATGAATTAAAAGAGATGTGAACTCATCCAGCTGATGCTTTTGTGGACATTGAATCTTGGTGACAATACTGAGCCGCGCATATAGCCACATTGTAGCAGACCGACGCGTACACAGGGGAAAATCTGATTCAAATCATTAGTCTATCGGCCTGCGTGCATACCCTGCAGTCTAGCGTTGGTGATTAAGTGTGCGTAAACAGCGTGCCGATGACTGTCATCAATCAATGTCAGTCTACCATTTCAAAGAGTCGACTGAATACTTTAATAAAAAATTAAGCGCGCCCAAACCAATACAACTGAAGAATACAACACAACCCAGCCAACACAAGAATAAATTTGAAAAGGCCTCGCTGTAATAATGGCAAACAACACAATAAAATATTTTTTGTTTTCATGCACACCAATTAAAAATTAAAAATAAAATCATAGTCTCACAACAGCGATCGCCAAGGGATACTAATCAAAAGCGTTTTAGGTATAAAATTACATCTATTTAAGATTTTAATGAGACGAATTTCCTATCCCCACGGAGTCGCTAAAATGTCCCCACAAGCAGATATTGGTTCAGTCTTATTTATACATATATAAACATTGTAAACAGGAACTGAGTCCCTCGGGGAACTGCGCCAAAAATACATGGAACTCGGAAAAATTGTTTTCCTCCCCAGTAAACTACCCCCTATTCTATCTTTGTCCTTTCGAAGTGGGAGTTGAAGTGTCGTAGAGAGGAGGTCGAAAGCATTTTTTTTTTATTTCATTCTATTCTCAACAGATTGTGGTCTACCTTGATAAGTTTTATGCCAGTCATCACTAGATACGCGGTCGGAACAGAAAAAAAAAACCTATTTAAATTGGGAGTGTGCGGTACAACTTCTTGACTGTTGAGTTCTGCTAAATTGGATTATAAATCCTAGTTCGACACCCAATTTTCACTTCTGACTTGCGACACACAATTTGCTGAAGTCAGGCGAAAAATGTCCAGTTTATGTGTTTGTTGTGAGTTTTGCATAAATCATGTCATCCCCAGGACATGGTTATAAATTCACTTTAAGCTCAGATAATGCTATTAGTGTCTACTTTCGCCTCTATCGAGGTAAAGAATCCGGCATTACTGACGGGGGAATAATTCTCCGGTCAAAGTACTTAAGTAGGCTCTTTGAAGAATGCATTTCGGGCGGAAACATTTTAGTTTATTCTATGAAGAAATTGTAAACCTTTAGTTAATTGTAGTTTTAATTATTCAATAGGCATAGGAATGTCAACAAAAAATAAATAAATAATATAACTCTGACTAAAGTGGATTATAACAAGGATTCTTAAGTCGAGAAAAATCTGAACTTTAAGAAATTATTTGACACGACGCGAAGTAAGGCTTCGATTCCATGTGTGGCTGTTTGCATTACAAAATACAGACAAACCCACCATCACTATTAAACGGATCCAAACATAGCTAGCAAATGTCGAACAAGTTCCGACGTTAGTATCATTATCAGCCGTGTTCATTGAGAGGGGCACTTTAACTACTCATGTGGTCCTTGGTCAGTGATTGCCTGCTTAACAACTAACAAGTGAAAGGTACAGCGCCGATGACCTATTCAGATATTTTACGACTGGTGCACCAATTAAAATCTATCATCTAGTCCAGTCAAAGTTCTTACCTATAGTTCCACTGAGAGAAAAACGAAATATGGACTAAGGCCAAATTTTAGGTTTTGGTTTTAATCGCCTTTTGTGATGATTTTCCAACTTTACACAACCTAACCTAACAGAGGCAAAATTTAACATTTTTGTTAGGTGTCAAGGTCTTTGGAATTGGAAGGAGGACCATCTTCAAAGAACAACTGCATCGGAATATCAATATAACAATATTTTCTAGCCTAAATATTTTCTAACACATATGACACAATCGATATCTAGTCGATTGTCTAGAACGCTAGAAGGTGTCAAGGTTTTTGGAATTGGAAGAAGGACCATCTTCAAAGAACAACTGTATCGGAATATCAATATAACAATATTTTCTAGCCTAAATATTTTCTAACACATATGACACAATCGATATCTTAAGCCGACGCTGCTTTCACCGTTAAGGAGAAAGGTTTTCTTCGTTCCGACAGCACTATACTAAAGATTGTCTAACCGGATGGCAAGACAACATCCTTTAAATGCAAATAGTTATTTCCTCAATAAAGTTCTCCTTCAGCGTCAACTGTGTTGACTGAGCCTGTGCTCCGTTTGGACTGCGCTTTGACTAGGTGGGAATAATTATTTCCGAGATCTGTTCTCGATATTGCAATTTTTAGTTTCATGTCTTAACCCATTTGAACCATTAAAGTTAAAAAGAAACTTATGGCTTAAACAATACTCAGTACCTACCTACCAACAACGTTGACAGGTACAATTTGCTCAAACAAATTTGATCCTCATCTTGTCGGGGCCTTATGTATACTATTCTCGCTTGTGGTCGAAAATCGACCCTTCCTTTTATAAGTATGTTATACTAAGAAAACGATATTTATGTTACTCTTTTTTATAACCAAAAAGCGACATCTAGATTTGAAAATAAATTTACTAATGATTAACATTTTTTATACGTCACTATGAAAACTGATGTCGAAAAATTTTCTTTTCCATAGTTATGTCATTGAATCGAAAGTGGTTGGTCATTGGGCAGCCAGCGTACCTTTATGGAATCGAAACCTTTATGTGACTGTTCTCGAAATGTGTCTACTATTTTTCTGCCAAAAAAAATTTAAAAATACAAATATTTAACTACTAACTAATTTTTATTTTTTTTTTGCTGCACAACATCCAAGCATTTCGTACTAAAACAAATAAAACAAATTATATAAATTATACTGTCGCCTCTGACTCAAATGATTAATGCCTTTCGTCGTAATAAATCGCAATTGATTCCGAGGCCAGAGAACTTCACAATGATTTGTTTTACATTATGAGCAGGTATTTATAGACGTCGAGTGATTAGATTTCCATCAAATAGCTGCCGATGTGTTATTGTTTATTATTTACTGGGGTTGAAACTAGCTACTCAAATTCGTAATGTGGTCTAGCTATTTCTATTTTAAAGTCTTAAACTGTTTACGAAAATACCATTTGGGGTGGATAGAAATACATAAACTGCCATAATGCGAGTAACGATCGTCACATTAAAGTCAATTTGACGCAAGCAGCAAGCAGGTTAAACTATTTACACAGTTGTGGCAAATTTCCACCGATGTTGCTATGCACATCGATCTTAGTCAATGTTTGCAGTTATAATTCGCAGGCGTATGCACTGTCACAGTCGTTGCTAGCTGTTCAATCACTAATAGGTCAGTTAGACAATTAATCAATCAGACATTTGATCGAGAACTTTTCAATATCTAAATCTGTCGGGTGAACATTTGAAAACCCCCTTTACCACAGTGCCTACAGAAACCGCAAAGTTATACCACTCACTTTAAGATTCAGTTCAAAATACGTGTAGATAAATATTTTTAGTTGGGTCTACAAAACGTAGCAGTCGCAAGTCGCTGCGTTTATTTATACAATTAGCCTGGGAGTGTTGTTGCCCACGATCACGAGATATTAATGTTGAGCATTAAAAAAATATTTTTGCGGTTTAGACAATGGGGGACAGATAGACCTCTTACAATTTGTTGGAACTTTGTTTCGGGTGGGACAACATTTGGGCTCAATTAGAAAGCCAATTTTCAAAAAAACTTTTTCTACAAACTTTTCAACCCTTGGGTAGGGTTACACTTCGGTTCAGGAAATCTTTGTTTATAAACTCATCCGGCACTCACACTTGTAAAACGTGCAAACTTTAAACACATCAGGTTTTGTATACGAGTAACAGTCATCAAACCTTTAACATTGCTCGAGAGTAAACTCCCAAATGAGTTACATTATTTTGGCTGTAATTCAATAAATGGTTACAATGGTATTGTGGACAGCAGGGCGAGACATGAAACACATTTCGATGGTCCATTGCTGGTTTTCATAAAGGTCCATTGTATGAATCCATTGTGAATAATGTGGGTTTCAACACAGATATCTGGTGCACCCCACACAGGTGGGAAAATATAGACGGGTTTTACGAATGTTAACCCGAACATTCTCAAGCAATAAACCATTATCGACCTGGAAGACAACCCTGTTTACATCGGGGTATCTGGTGACAATGTCCAGTTACTTCTTTTTGTACCCGATTTCGTTTGCATACCTTTTTTTTTATTGAATATTTAACATGATAGCACTGTACCTTGTTAAAGTAATAAATGTTTTATGGAAATGGTTCGACCCTTCTAAATTGGCAAAATTTTAACAATACCTTTTGGAGTTTAAAGATTTTCATTACTTGACTTTGACATGACCATATTTGTTTATATATGTATATATGTATTGTATTGTATTGATTTTGATACATACGTAGTTGGTATGTAAGAAAGCTGTAAATTTAACGATGACCTTGGTGTAGCGGTTACTGCACGTTTCTGTGCAATATTATAAAGAGAAGATTGTTTTTTTTTTTTTTCAATATGGCAACATTCACACAGCTGCCAGGTGTGAATCGAATAAATCGTTTTCACATTCGCTTTCATACACTGCTTTCATTTTTTTGATTCACTTAGTACTAAAAAGCGATTCTCGTTCAATAAGTGAATTCAATATCGTACGCTGTGTTTGTGTTGTATGATAGGCTCTCAATTTTCAAACTCTCACTAAAAACATTTTACAAAAATAAGACAGGGGAGCTATTAAATAAACTTACTTACTTGTTCAACTTATAAGACGAATTCTTAAAAGTCGATCCGCTTTTTTTAAATTTTTTTCAGCAGACTCACTTCTGTCACTGTAAAATACAAAACTACTGATGCACCTAAACTCCTCCATAAGGAGGGCCAATGGTAAGTGTTGTAGACTATAGTGGTACTGACCGAGGAATCTTATGTCCACCGACAGTAATTTCTGATGCTTTCAAAACATGAATCCAGTACAATTTTAACCGTGAATCGAGCTTCACACTGAAACAACGACGCTGTACATTGAAAATAGTCGGTCAGTTGTGTTAACTCTCCGTGCATATCGTCGAAAATATCCTACCGCCTGACAACACTATTCGTAAAACACATGCCGTCAACAACACTGACGTATTATTTATATGGACTGCTATTGAAATGTCAGTTCCATGCTAGCTCTGCCTACAAAATTATACAAACATAACTAACGCTCTTGGTTCAAAGTGAATAAAAAGTGTAACAAAATTTCAACCATCTTGGATTTCTTCATAGAATACTAGACACCTGTTGGGTACAAGTAGATTTGCTAAGTAACACGGTTAAAATTCAAATAGTTGCCGAATTACAATAGATGTCGCATCGAAAATTTGGTTTAGTTCGAATTGTTAATAATAAATGGAACCGAAAAGAAATGTAATTAAGTATCGTATTGTTATGCATTTATTTATTGCCCCACAATTTGCGAAATTTTTGTATATTTATGGCGAATGAGTTTCTTCTGTTGTTTTTTTTTTTTTTTTTGGAAATATTATGCAATACAACTTTGGCATAATTATATATTTCAATCAACAACATTTTCAAATGATTTTTTGGATAGATTCAATACGTTGGAGCAAGTACTGGAGGCTCAAAATCATCTGAACAGTGGAAAGGCTGCAGTATTCCCTCCGAATTTTACAAATATAAGACAGGGGAGCTATTAAATAAACTTACTTACTTGTTCAACTTATAAGATAAAATGTATTCTAAGCCTTTTTAGTCGTCAATGTATTTTAAAAAAATTATTTGTAAATTCCTCATAATAATAATAAAGCCAATAAGACCTACTTTATTGCTGCTTCTTATAATTTGTTTTAAATTTATTCCGCTCTGAACCAAGACTGCTAGCGTAAATGTTGGAATCAACGCGAAGTTGGCTAAACTAGTCGTCCATCAACGTCCAAGACGCTCCAATGAACTTGTTGAAGCGGTAAGAGAGAGAGAGTGTTGCAACAAAAAATCTCATTGATTCCTCTCTGGACTTCTTTTTGTGGGGTTATTCAAAAAACAAAGTGTTCGCCAGCAAACATCACACCATTGACTAGCTCAAGGCAAACATTTGCGCCAAAATTATCGCGAGTTATTTCGGTAAGTTTTTGAAAAAAATGTCGGTTTTAAAGCCGAGGCCGGATTAAATCACATCGTTTGATGGAATAAATCGTTGAGTAGAACAATAACCAATAAACAATTCGAGTGAATTAATCTATTGTTTTTTTATTCGAACATTTGTGAAGCTTAAGGTTTCATTATCACAGTAATATCCGCGGAATGCGTTGTTCGTCACAAGGTATTAGCTTGGTTTAAGGTTAAGAGAAATTTAGTATGGCCTCTCAATCGACACTCGTTTAGCGTAGGGGACAATGGGGTAAAACCTAAGACTTTTACCTACATTTACTGATTTAAGGACTAGCAGAAAGTGGCAGGATATTGGACGCGACTAATAATTTTTATCAATTCCTTTGGCCTGTAGCTACTATATCTTAGCCCTGGTAACTTAAACACGCTGAAATACATGCTCATGGAATAAATTAAAATTTAAGAATAATCGCAATTTCAATTACCTATTTCTTCAGCAATTACTCCCGAATTCCCATCTTCCAAGTAAGCAAAGAGCAGCTAAAATACATAAATCTTTCCACCCGACCATTCACATTATCACATGAACATCCAATTTTTGTTTTTTATTATATTTTCCAAGAAAAAACTCTTAAAAAAAATGGAAAATCCACATTACACCGTGATTGCTCCTTAAAATAAGCTTACCAGAGCTACTCGTATGCCTGCCCACATACGAGTAGAATGGTACTTCTACAGATGGCAAAAGATAAATTTCAGCCTTACATCATCCAAGATAAAATAGCACTCCTTCTAAAGTTCAAAGCACTTCATAGAATCTGCATGCATGAGTGCCTGGGAGGGATTTTCGTCGTCGAAACGATTCGTATGATGGCTTTAGGCAATAAACTGTTGAACAAATAAAATCTGTACCAAAAACGAATCACACATAAAAGTCTTCGAGTAACGAGAACAACAAAAGCAGCCTTGAATATTTTATTCAGATTGAATGGAAAACATTCTACGAAGAATACACATATAATTAAAAAGGTACCCCTTTATTAAAAAAAGGAACCACTTAGAAGTAGAATTCCACCCGAGACAGACTTGCAAATGAAAATAAATATGATTCTCTGGTAACTTCGGTTAATGTTAAACGAATTTATGCGACATTTGCCAAGTGAACGGAAGCGTTTTACACAGAGATGGGTACTTTGAACATTAATTTCGTTTTGTCCCGTCTATGACTAGTTAAAAAGTTGAGAAAACCTTTTATTTAACCTTTCGTGGGGGAAATTGTTGGCGAAATATGCAGGTACACAGGTACAAAATGCTCGTGAATGGGAAAAGACACATTCACCGTCTTGTACAATATAAAAATGGCTGCGGTTTACCTTTTTTGTTGAACAGATATAGCCAACCAAACTGCCAGGAAAGGACAACGGAATTTTTCCCTTTGTTTGTGTTTTCTGCTCATTTATCATATTATTATCAATTTCAGTTGGGAGGAAAATCTTCCAAAGGGGGAACTCGTCTTTTATGACAGTGACGTAAAAAGATTTTTTATTTTTTGATTTGATTTTCGGTTGGGGGAAATGAAACTGAAAAAAAATAAAAATAAATTAAAATTCTCAACTGGAAGGTTTACGTACTACCAAGTGACAGCTACTGTATGAAATATTTTGTTATTTGAAGCTTTTTGTAAAGTGGTTGACACCCTTGACACAAGTGGTAACATTGAAATTCATGTGCGCTAGGTCGGTGATTTTCAGATCTCTTTTCAGAAGTGACAAACAGAAAATGCCTTAAGCAAATATAACTTAGCACGTATGCTTGTTCATATATAGATGGCAGAAATAAGGGCCACATAGAAACAAACACTGGCAATTAAAGCAAGCGCTGATAACTTCATTACAATAATTAAATGTCGAATTTATTACCAACCATAAACTTTTTTTTATAGTTCAAACAGTTCTGCGGAGGCTTAGATGTGTATTATATATAAGCCTCATAGTGGCGCTAAAAATAATACCATCAGATGGTCTGTAGGTGAATATCACGACACACTAAGTCCAGGAAATTGGGCTATACCTATTCGGCATGCCTCTCGAAGTTTGGTTCGAAAAATAGGTGCTTACAGTTTGCTTTCCATTTGTAAACCTGACCAGATCGACTTATGTGGTAGGTAAGGCTTTCAATAAGCCTATGTCAAAAAGTTTGTTTTTACCCGCAACCTTTCATCTTTTGTCTGGGTTCGTTTTCCGCTCACGAAGACACTAGAATTAAGTGTGTTACAGTTTTTGGCCTGGTCCACGATGGGCTGCCACCAGCGGTTCTGTTTTTATTGTCGCTGCTATTACCTCGGTTCAATTGCATTTGCACCCATACGCCGCATCCACCTTTAAGTGGAGCTAATTGCAACTAATTTGCTTTTAGCGCGAAGAGGGCGCTTTACTTTTTGTATACTCACTTTTGTGTCGAGTTCGACATTTTTTCGTAGCATACATAGTTCATACTTCGATGCTCTTCTTTTGGCCTAACTATCATTGATTATCAATTACGGCGACTACCGTCTACGGTAGCATAGCCTGTTGAATCATTGGAACTAAGGGCACGACAAGGTGGCAGCGACCCTCTCTTTATTCTAGCCATTCATTGGCGGTTTTATGGTAGATACAGCTCCATATACCTTCAACAAGATAACACCAAAAATGAGTGAAGCAAAATAAAATGCTGTCCGCGCTGGGCCAAATAAAGCTGCCCGAATTTGAATAACCTGCACAATTGCTTCGGTGCAATATTTTCACAGGTGGTGAGACGAGTTAGGATACAAAATCTGCGAACTTATACTGCATTTACACGCGCATTTTTGCACGAGACGGGACAGAGAGATTCGTTTGTCCGCAGTCAATGCCAATAAAGGCGTAGGAATAAGATCACAAATCAGAAGTGTCATGGATGTTCTACGAATAATTATAGATACGTAAAACGGAAACAAACACAAGTTCCGGCAAACAATATCTCCACAATCACTTGAAAACATTTGTATTTCTGGTTTAAAACATGTGAAATAAGATGTGTAATTTGTTTCAGTAAATTAAACCAACAATTCATCAATCAGTTATACGAAATTAAGAAATAATTGTCCGTTCATCACTTCCGGGAGCCATTTTAATATAATAGAAGCGAAATTTCGTAAGACATCGCTATAAAAATATTAACATGCTGAACTTTCCCATAATTCCTACCACGTAAACAAGATGGCCGACCAAAAAACGCGTCACGTGTTAAGTAATGCCGTCCCTTTCAGTCAGACGGCTATCTAGTATTTAGCATCCCTTTAATCTTCCGTGTTATGAACTGAAGGGTTCTTGGTGAAGATAAGATGTGTATTTGAGTGAGAAACTTAAAAACTTTGCAATGATGGCCGGGAATGTATTGAGTAGCTTGCCAGTGGACTTGATTCACAAATGACACGAGATGTTGTGCTGAATGCTGAAATCTAATTTCTTTATCCTCAATACTCACAGTGACAGTAAATGAAATTAAAAATACACCACCTCCCGCTGAGACACCCAAAAGGACAATAGAGAATCAAACACGAATTCTCCGTACCTACCAGTCACTGGTTTATCCTTGTCTCGAACTAATTTGAAACGCAATTTCCGCAAAAAGATTTTTTTTGTGGAAACTGATTAGCCATGCAAATCCCCCATTTATAACGACGGCGAATGGCTTACAACATTTGCAGCAGCCCATGTAAGTCAGCGTTCGATCAAAATCGATCGGAAATACTTGCGGAGATTATCCTTAAAGAAGGACAGGCACTGTGTATTCGAGATTAGAGATTATAAATACCTAACTGAGTTTGGTCGAAAGTGGCTGAATACGGCAGAGTTTCTGTAAATCGAGTTCATGTACTCGAAATGCATGCATTTATGCAAAACTCCAATCAATCAGTCGGAAACAAAATGCCTTTGCATTGTGTCACACCAGCCCTATTCATTTTGCATCAGACATCACATTCACTTTGGATGACAGACGCATTAGCATACTATTACTCAAGTCCAGAAGCAGTCCTGACATCAACCCAAAGTGAATTTAAATGTAAATCAATCTAAAGAACATGCCTCAGACCCACTTCTTGGGGAATGAAATTCATTATGACAGTCTTAATGGAGGAGATACGATAATACTCAAACCAAGTCATCATGTTGGACACGTCAGGCGCGCCCATCCAACCCACTAAGCCAAATTTCAACCATGAATAAGGTGTATAGCGTAGCATCTCACACATGGCGTTAAAATATGTGTACCTCTTGTTGTTTTCCCTTTCGATTTCTGTCGTCAAACACAATCTGTGAATTAATAAAATATCTATCGCCATCATAACGTTCGTAATCAGAACAACACCCATTGCATAGATTAAAGAGGAAAATAACCTCTTGTTAAACAAAACGATGTCAATTAACTCAACGATTATCGGAGTCGATAGCATGGGATTTGTTTTTTGTTTTTTTGTTTTATTTTTTGTATTTGGGTGGATAGATTAACACACGCGCGTGACATATATAGATAACGGCCAAAGGTCTTTAATCATGTTCATGTTAACTCGCTTCTTTGCATTTTTGGGCTGTCACACGCTGAAGTAATGCCATTCTAAACAGTTAATCACACATTCAAAAGGGCGACAGGCACTGAGTAATCCAATCATCGGTGACACAAAGGATCTATAAATTGAATTATTTCACAAAAGTGAGCCATTTGAAGCAGCCATAAAGGATGCGGCAGTGTCGAAAAGCACCTCTGTCAATGTCCAAAGTTGAAGCCGCCATTTCATTAAAAGGTTTTAGGTCGACTCTATAGACCTATAACGGGATGGGGAATGGTTTTTGAAAATCCTCTCACGTCAGCCTCCATATATGGGTTAGCTCACGTAGGCCCTTAATTGCGAGGAAGTAGTTGCTTGTCCTCGCATAGAGGTAGCGTGAAATGTGGGTTTTCCCCTCAAAGGATATTCACAATATGTTTTGTTAACAGGAAGATCAACTTGACCCTTCCTAAAGTATTATTTAGTAAAGTCTCGCTATGGTTATACATGCGGTATTTATAGATGTATAGTAGCGCTGAGTAGGTTTTTTCTTTTCATTGTTGTTGCCTGGGTAAGTAATTACTCAGGAGTCAAGTTCGCTCTCGAGTTTCGTTGGGAAGTTGGGAAAGAGTTTTTCTTTGCGCGTCGGTGGGAAAATTATGATGGGAAAGATTTCTTTTTCCCACCTACTGCATAAGTTACAGAAAGTTGTATGTTCTTTTGAAGAGTAGGGGTAGACTTCGAGTGGAAATTAATTGACTTTTCACTAGACCAATGGCACCGCAAGTGGAAATGAATGAAAAAGTCTGCGGTAGCCATCTAGAATCGAATAGAAATCCCTGTGTATTTAATTACTGGTCAGGCAGCTGACTGTGCAGAATAACTTTGAAATTACAGAGAAACTATTGCGAATTGACGTATATTTAATTAACCGAGTCGAGAAGCGTTTTTGAGAAGTTTACGTGCCTTAAAATTGTGCAGCATAGTTGCAAAAGTTCATTCATCAACTTACTGATTTTCCTATTTTCCATTACAAGGGCGGCGGCTCTACAAAAGTTCGTATTATAAAATTGTGCATCATCCATTGTGTGAGGTCGCCTTGTCTCATAACGCTTTTCCCCATAGATTTCTTTGTGACTGAACAGGTTTCCCACAGCCATTGGGTAAGATGAACGGACCTTAAATTTTACGCCGTAGTCGAAGGACTCAAGTGATTACCTTTCTCAGGACAGTTGCGCAGATGATTGCCATAGACGTTCGCGAGAGGTGGCAAAGTGGAAATAACGTTTAGATGTTATTTAATTTTTCTGGGTATCGAACCTGAGATACCTGCTGTAGTAGTACAGCACCTAAACACTGAGCTACTGCGCCCAATTGCTTAAATAAATAAATTGCTTGTAAAAATAAGCAAGACAGGATCTCATAGTCACAAACCAAACAATGGGTGTGACTTTGTACGGTTGCCAATTAAAGACAGGCCACAGTGGCTCAGTATTTAGCGATCGGTCTCAGTTCGACCCCCGGGAAATCACAAAACACATTTTAAGCTTGTTTTCCTCTGCGCCACCTCTCGCGAACGTCTGACAACCATCCGCAAGTATATAACTGTCATGAAAGAGCTCCTCCAATTGGACAGTTCGGACTCGGCATAAATTTATATGTCCTTTCCATTCGTCCCAAAAATAAAAACCCAGTCAAAATGGCTATGCGGACTTGTTGCTAAAAATATTTATTTCTTTAATTAGAGGTCGGCTTGTAGATACTATAAATGTCGGCATCATTTTTATAGCTAACCATTTCCACCGTCCTACACCGACCCAAAAAAGGGGCTTTCCCACAAAGTACTAATATAGCTAAAAAATTCAGCAAACGCATTTAATTATAACAAAAACAAATGTATTCATTAGAAAACACTTTTTTCATATTTTTACATCCTTTTTCGGTCAATAAAAATTAAAATCTAACTTAGACATAGGAGAAGGGTCATTTAGGTCATTTAAAAAAAAAAAAAGGTGGCGGCCACGAGTCTTGAGCCAAACGATAACGCTGCCTCTGGCCAAAGTCAGACAAACATCGGACAGTACAACTAAAATGAAGAAGCTTCTTAATTTAGCAATGCGGACATGGCATAAACTTGTAAGGTTTCGTTGTAGCTTTGAACGCAGTTCAAGTGGCGGCCACAATTTGAATAGTTTAACTTCTGAAAATAGCACACAAAACAAAAAACGAAGAGCTCAACCAGCGAAGTTAAATGTTCTTTCATTTGCAATTTACTTGGATTACTCCTTCAAAATATTTAATGTAGGAATGCTACAGTATCGTCCGCAAAAACAAAACACCAACAAATTTCCTCCGAAAAACAGGGCTGTTATATCAACCATGCTTGGACAACATTTGTTGGATTTTTTTGTCAGCATCGGCGAAAAGTTTTTTCAAAAAAAAAAAAAATATTTGGCGCAACAGGTCCGTAGGGACCCTGGGCCTAGCTTTTCACAACCATTCGTTTTGTGTGAGTTTTTCATTTTTGAGACGTGTGGAAGCGATCTAAAATTTACGAGTCCAAACGCTGAGGTCGTATAAATGAGCAAAAAAAATGCATAAGTTTCCCTCGAAAACAGAGAATTGATCTGAAAATGTTGTCTTCAATCGATTTACAATTTCTGTTATAAAATTCAAATCGTATTATATAAGAAGGAGGACTGTATCAGAATAAAAAAATCGTTCCACCTACTACCTAAATGTGAGGACATATAATCACCGTATTCATTACAAAAAGCTACACAGAATATTTTACGACCCTCACTCGCCTGAAACTTAGTACAAAATCCACAGCCATTCGGGATGCTGTCAGAGGATAAACTCAAAGCTGCCACTTCCGCTGTTACTTTTCAGGAATCACATTTTAAACTCCATTCGCAATTCAATTCACCACATGACCTAAATAACATTTTAATTTAAAACAATGCAAAAACACGGTAACTCCACAAAATGTGTAGCCAAAGCTATGCGACACAGAATTTCGCAATTAACATCTCCTCCATTGGCAGATGTAGAGCCACACAGAGGCAGCACGCCCACACACACAGCAAGACACAAAATGAGCTCTTGATGAATTTTGCTTAATTCAAAACATAAAGCACGAGAGCACTTAAGCGACTTTGTGGATTGTTCACAAGAGCGTGTTGCGTAAACGATGAAACGAAATGCGTTCTGCAAACGTATGCACATCAATTTGAATACCATTAAACCCTTGCAGCCAGGATATGATGACGAGCGCTATTATTATCATCATGCTTTGGCTGCTGTTGCACATGTACTTGTGTCCTTAACCGAGTGCCGATTGCATTCCATATTCGAAATGATCAAACGCAGCTATATACGAGTACATTTTTTTTGCATTCAAATGGATGTGTGTTTGTTTAATTCAATTTGAGTTTCGGTAAAATCCAGACACGACTGTGGTCTACATAGTTTGCATCATTAAAAATCATTTTCATGAACTCGTAAAATGTTTATTTGAAAAATTCAGTCGTAAAGTGTGTGCCACTATTTAAACGTCGAACTACGAAAATAAGCACTTCATTTACGATGACTAAACGCTGCCAATATTCGGCATTATGCATTCACTCAGCGTCGAGTTATGCCAAAAATTCCGTCAAAAGTGGTCTTATTTATTTAATTTTAGCAAAATGTGTCGCCCAAGTCAAATAGCCAGATGTGTTTGCTCAAGATTTCAAATTGAAATGACAATAACAATGTTTAAAAATAAAATGTTTCCACTCTCTGGTCGGAGGAGATAGTGCGATTTCAGCTTTCAAAGAGTTTTATTAGTCTTCTGGGCCTAGCTGATGTTCGTGTGTGGCGATGCTTATGAGCCATTTCGAAATCGAGTCACGTATTTCGGGTCGTGAAATATCGTTGACAGTATATGTTTCGCATTAGGATGGCTCAAATTAATTTCAGAACAAATGTGAAACTATGGCGGAAGTGTTATCCGTTGGCGTTGCTTTTGTGCGAAATATGAAGTTTCGGATCTAATACTAAGTCCAAAGTAGCTCTGATGCAAGTTTATGTGGCCACGAATCAGTTTTTTCCCGGGAATTATTTTTTATTCGTGCAGTAAGAGTTTTCAAATGAATTTATGTGAAGTATACGCCGTGTGTTTTTCGAATAGAGCCAGGAACACATTATTTGTTTTATTTAGTTTTAGAGTGTATGGCGGGATATTTGCAACACAGATGTTAACATGGGGATGCACATATGTTCAAAAAAAATAAAAGATTTATAAGATTTTTTTACTCAGTCGATTGAGTGAACATTTCACAGTGGAGTGTTTATATTTAGATCTGAATTTCCCGAATCGCAGATGGCACCATTGGAATCTTCCCACTTAGACGCTGTAGCTACTCTTCAACGATTGGGTTATTCGCCATCACACGTGTGGCTATCAACTCGAAACACGTGGTTTACAGAATTGAATTGAATCGGTGCGCTATTCGGCTGTCAAAGTGTATATTTTCATGTAAATATATGAGAATTCGAACGGTCTCACTCCTGCCTGTGACTCTCAACTCGTTTTCAACAAAACACAAACTACTACCGCCCGTTTACGACAAGACGTAACAATAATCTCAGGGCAGTTAAAGAGTTCATCTGCTTCAGAGTAAGCATTAACCCTACAATTGACACCGTATAGTGAGATCGTGTAAAGCAAAACCCTAGAAAACCGTTGCTACTTCGGTTTGGGTTTAAAACTTCTGACTCAAAAGACGGAATACACGCTCTAAAGAACACAAGAACACAGAAGGGGATAGCTGACACTGGGCTTCGAAAGATAAATTCTTCGACGGATTTGTGAACGAAGACGGCAAACATAAAAGAAGACACAAAAGTGAACCCCTTCGGCAGTACAAAGATGTTGATCAATTCCAAAAGCGCAAAACATGTCGACGATATTGACTCGGCGGCATCGAGCAAATAAACAAAGTCTTCGAATCACAGACGGAGTCCGCATACGGAACGGAGACGGAACTTCCATTTCACAAAGACCGCAGCCATCGCGGGTTAATTCAAATGAACATGCCCATAACCGCGGGTGATAAATGCCTGCAGCGCTTCATGGAAGACTCTTTAAAAGTTGAGATAAGTAAAAATCGAAACAAAATTTTATTGATTCGACACAGATTTTAAGCAGAATTTTGGTAAACGCAACTTCCCTTTAGTTGGCCCGTTGTCTTTTGGAATTTTTTTGCAAAATATTAACAGCACTTTCAGCAACAATGTGGAAGTAAAAAACTCTCGGCTCAGCTCCGTAAAAGCTATCAAAATGCTAAACTGCCAAGCATGAGCTCACCATAAACTGTTGTCATAAAGAGTAACTCAAAAGCTCCTAAGTGATGTTAATTAAATCCAAAACAAGGTAGCAGACTTTAAAAGGGTGCCATCGACACAGCATCCTCCGCATTTGCATTTCCTTGTACAAAATTGTTTCCCTCCATAAACACAAGTAAATGAAACCATAAATAAAAGATGAAGATGATGCTTTCATTAATATTTGAGAAGGTGCTGGACCTTTCGCCAGAAGGTGAACTGCACGTGCCAGAAATTAAAAAAAGAAACAGGAAATCGACTCGAAGAGGACCCAAATTACAATTGCAATACTAAAGTCGTATACGGTATAATTGCATTTTACAGTTTGTCGGATTGATCGGAGTTGCCTTGCGAACTGCAAGTATTTCAGTTTAAGTAATACTTGTGCATTATTGAGGACCACACTCTCGGGTATCTTGCTCACTTGTCACAAGTTGCACTTCAGCCGCTTTAAATGTGCATTACAGTTCTTATGGCGTCGGTGTCGCTATGACTTAAGTTGTCAACCATGCAGATAAGTGTAGGTGCACCACAAGTGACGTTATGACGATGTTGCAATCCATCAAATATTATTTTCTTGCTAGTTTAATAATGCGCGCCTTTTCTTCACTCATGGAACTAATCCAATTAACTGTCAATTACATTATGTTCTGGTGTAAAAATCGATAGATACTCGTACCAATTCGACTGGCGGCTGTGCAGTAAACTCGAAAGACACGAGTGTACAAAGAAAGCCATTCGAAACTAATTTGTTCTAATTGAATTCATGCATAAGAATGACCATTGCCCCTGCAGCGACTACTACGCAATTAATTTTATTTATGTCCCTTCTTTTTGCCAACTTGGGGGCGTGCTAAAACCCTTCCACTCATAGCCATTATTTTATTCGTCAGTAATTATTTGTCCCTCTTTCTCATTTCAAGCGCCTTGGCATAAAGACTATGCACGCAATGAGTTTTAGACTTAATTGGACTCGAAATTCTTCGAGGTAATTAAAATACAAAGCAAAAAAGAAGCCTCAAGTTTCGCCCTTGCTTTCCATCAAAGACTGCTGAATCACGCGTTCGTTTTATATGTTTGTTTTTCTGAATTTTAATTGAAAAGTTGTCAAATTTCCATGAAATTGAATTAATTCCCTCACAAGTGATGATGCAACGGTAACATTTATTACGAAACAGGTCAGGGATGTTCCGCCACATGCAGAATATTTTATTTCGAAATGGTTATGCAAGTCATACGTAGGTACATCTCTTCTGTCAAAACAGTAGAAACAATATGCCAGCCAACGCAATATTTACGATACACGTATCTGTAAAGCGTTGTCACTTTCAAACCATAAACTAAAGCAGGGATGCGTACTCAACGGAAAACTAATAAAAGAATGTACAAAATATCTCTCAGGGGGATTGTCAAAAACGGTCGTCGTTACATACTCGTTACACGATTGCGTGAGCTCTTCAGTTGCTTTGACGTGGGGGCAGCAACTAAACTAAAACTTTTAACGGCATTAGCTGCAAGTTCGTTTTACTGTTATGCGGAGTTTGATACCCCTGTCACTGTTGGAAATGTTTCGAGCATGTGTTCTGAAAATAATGCTTCTGATGTTGTGACATTTGATTCAATTAATTTCAGTGAACGGGCATTAAAATTTCAAAACTAGCTGTAGCTTATAGAAAAGGAGGTTTGTTTTTTTCTGAAAAGTTTGATATATATAACTTACCACAGCTTTTGGTAAGATTTCACATTTTTCATATATCGCTTCTTGTACGCTTGAATTAAATTTTCCCAGTGTAGAGCTTAAAATAAAATTGAGACTGACTTCGATCTTCTAGCTAGTTTCATAAGAAAATAGGATAGAGATTGCAAATGATTCTGGGCGAGCTGACATCATAGCCTTCGGAGAGATAAATTTATGTAGACTGTGGTAAAATGATATTCCGCTTTAACAAGCTTCATCACCCATTTTCTCTGTCAGATGGAAAATAATTACACGTAGGAAGCCGAAATTTAAAACAAAGGTAACCTTAAAGAAAATTCGGTGCCAATATGAAATTGTCATCTTAAAATGCCGATTTTTTCTGGGATGAGTTTTGCAGAGCACAAAATCTAAAGGATTCGTTGCAATCAACTATACTAATAATCATTTTTAGTGTCCAGGCTAAATTTTCCGAACTCACAATAGCGAAATTTTCGATACTAAATTCCATATTGTGACCTACAAAATATATAAGCTGAAGGCTAAAAATGATTATTGGTAAGGTGCAATGACTTTTTGTTTTTAGAAAGAGCTAAGCGGTTCATTCTCAGCATGACAAAGAAACATGGTAGTGGGCGGTCAGTCGAAATAAGTGTACAGTGGAAAGAAAGCAGCATTCAGAGAAAGACTAGGTTCAAATTGACGCTGCAAAGGTCTTGCGAAGAAAAAGTGCGCCTGATTACAGAGCAAAGGCTCGGAAGCTGAAAAAACGCTTCTGATACCAGCTTCATTCGACCGAGGACACAACAATCTTTAGAACAATCTTTAGAACAATCTTTCAGCATAGGAAAAGTACTTAGGAGTAATATTCACTCATTCAGTACCCAAGGTGGATGTTGACAAATTTCTCCACAATGGTAATGGTATTGTAAAGAACTGCTTAGCAAAATACGTCCCTGGTTCTACTTTCCAAGAGCTGTTCCTAACTATGAAGAAGTAGCCGATGTGACGACTGTTTTCTGACGAATACTCTGACCAGAAATTTATTTAAATCAATCGTGGCGGGGCCGGGACGTCACAAAACTGTGTCAAAACTTCTGAAGCCCGAAAAAAAGTTCTCTGTTGGAATTGTGAAGTGCAATAAAAAGAACCGATGAATTCCTTCAAAAGGGCAATAATACCGAACCAGTTGATTGTTTCGATACAATCAAAGATGAGAGGCAGGCGACAAAAGTCCTGGATCATACAATTGCAAAAACAATTTCATTTCATTGGCAAGTGAAGTAATTCAAAATTGGAGGGCTTTACAAATATTTTGAGTTCGAACCGTTGCAAAAAATCCACAGAGCGTATTGTCAACATAATGTATTTTTTGAGTAGCTTTAAAATTCACAAGGACTCTACTCTCTTTTATGTTCCGAAAGTAAATACTATTCGAAATTGTTTTCCGTTCTGTTTTTAAGTAGGTATTTACAGTGGTCCCAAACTGTGAAGACTGTTTTCCCCTTTCTTTTTATCAGCAAATTCAATAATTTTCCCCTAAATTCGAAAAATGTTCCCCTTTTTTCACTTTCGCCTTTATTTTTATATGAAATTTGAATTTGAAATGATTTTGTTTTCTATTTGACAAAATGTCAAATCGAGTGAATGCATTCAGACACACAAAAATTCTTACGTAGACATTTGATGGTCTGTTTTCTTTCATATTAAGTGTGAACATTTCATTCTGAGTAAACTTTGAAATTTGTTTGTAATGGAAATGCGTTTAAATTTTACTTTCAAGCAATTTAATGTTCTAAGAGATTTTTGATTTTTTCCCTTTTTTTAAGCTTTCCCTTCGTTTTCCCCTTATTCACTGAGAAAGCGCCAAAATTGGCGCTTTTCCCCTAAATCTGTGTTTCTGGGACCACTGGGTATTTAATACTTTCGGAAAAAAAGAAATAATAGGCGTTTTTCTTTTTTAGTTCGGAGCGCTATCTGAACTGTTATAAAAAAATGTCGTGTTTCTTTTCAGATCTCAGAATTCAGAGCTCAGAATTCGTGTTTCTTTTTTCCTTCAGAGCGCGCTCTACGAGCTCAGAATAAATTGACTGAGCATCCTGAGTGAAAAGCTGATTATACACTTCCAGTCACATTTGACAGAAAAAAAAAAACAGGATAAACAAAATAGTTGAAATGGCGGACGAACCTTGTTGTTCTGGAACTGAATATTAACCAATTTAATAAATAACAATCAATAAATATTCAATTTCTACATATATTTACAACAAATGACATCATAATACCTTCGCGCGAATTTTTTACTTTTATTTTCTTAAATTCCCCGAAGCTAAAAGTCAATTTATCTTCTCAAAAAACTTTTTGTTTTAACTCTAGAGAATAAAAAGATAAATTTCGCCAAAGATATTCATCTATTCATCTGTGTACGTATTTATAAGTGAATATAACCTGCCTTTGTAGCTCCTACTCTATTTCACAACATGGTTTCCAAAAACAAAAGCAACACCAACTTCGAACACAAATTGTTTTGTAATATGGAAACACTTATTTTTGACATTAAACAGCATAGACTACAACCCAAACCATAAGGGTGAGTACTGAGAAGGTAAGTGTCCAGTTGCAGAGGTGAGATGTAAAGGGTTTTTCAACAGGGACGCTACAAAAGTAGAGTGACAACCGAAATTCGGAGTCAGTGGCCTCAACGTTAAGAGCGCTACGTCCAATTTATGGTCCTCATAATCGTCCTAGCAGATCAACAATTGAGCGTCTAGTGGAAAAATTTGAATCCCCAGGCACAGTACAAAATGTTCCCGTGCCAGTGAGACAAAGAAGTGCCCGTAGTATCGAGAATATTGCTGCCGCTGAGGCTTCAGTTGAAGAAAGCCCAAATCTGTCTCTCACACGTCGTTCTCAAGCGTTGGGCATCTCTGTGACGTCGTTGTGGCGAATTTTGCGAAAAGATCTTGGCCTACATCCTTACAAGATTAAATTGACGCAAGAACTGAAGCCGCTTGACCACCAGAAGCGTCGTATGTTCGTGAATTGGGCTGAGCAACAACTTGAAAATGATTCGGATTTTCATCGAAAAATCATCTTCAGCGATGAGGCTCATTTCTGGCTGAATGGCTTCGTCAATAAACAAAATATGCGGTATTGGTCAGGCAGCAATCCACACGTACTCCATGAGTCATCATTGCATCCCGAAAAAATTACGGTTTGGTGTGGTTTATGGGCCGGCGGCGTCATTGGGCCGTACTTCTTCCGTGATGATCAAGACCGGCACGTTTCTGTGAATGGGAATCGCTACCGTTCAATGATAACCGAATATTTTTGGCTCAAATTGGATGATATGGACTTGGAGGACATGTGGTTCCAACAGGATGGCGCCACAAGCCACACAGCGAATGTCACAATCAATTTATTGGAAACCAAGTTTGGAGAACGTGTTATCTCACGAAGTGGTCCAGTCGCTTGGCCGCCTCGATCGTGCGATTTGACGCCGTTAGACTATTTCCTGTGTTGCTACGTCAAGTCTATGGTCTATGCCAACAAGCCAGCGACGATTGATGAACTTCGTAGGAATATCGAACGTGAAATTGCAGCAGTATCGGCCGATTTATACTTGAAAACCGTCGAAAATTGGGTTCAGCGTCTGGACTTCTGCAAGCGTGCCCGTGGTGGCCATGCAAAAGAAATCGAGTTCCATACATAATGGCATCGAACGTACTTTCACAGGAATAAAGAATTTCATTGATATCCAAAACCGTTTTTGTTTTATTTAAAAAATAAAAAAAAAATTTGGAGCGCTCTTTGAACAGCCCTTTAGATGTCGCTAGGTGCAGGGGATGAGTTGTCCGGGGATGAGATGCGGTGACCCAATCAAACACTATTATTTCCACTTTCGGAATTCTTAATCCTAAGCTTTTCAAATACGAGTAGAGACTAGAGAGTATACAAAACGTTCGTTTTCGAAAAAAATAAATGTACTTTCAGATACCGAAACGGCAGGACTTTACAGATCTAGATAAATGTCAGGTTTGAAATGAAGGTCTGTCTTTAGGCTGGTCTGGCAATTATATTTTGACAAAACTCTAATTATTAGAGTTTTATAGCCGAATATATATATAATATTTGTGATCAAAATTTTCCAGGCAATTCTGTCGCTTGCTTCACTTAAATTTTTGTGTGAACCCATTTTTTTTTATTTTAATTTTATAAAAAATACATAGAAAGCAAAGAAGAAAATTGTTTACAAAAGTTGTAAAGTGCGAAAAGGCACGTGTTTCGTGTAATTTCACCTCGCTCCAAAACAATATTTGTCTGCATTGGAAGACACAAAACTCCCCAAATAGCCATAGCCACCACGTCCGAAGCACTTTTTCTTTTTTGTTACCAAAAACCTTTTCAAGATTTAAGAAGCTATAATTGTGAATTTCCGTCACGTAAATAGATTGCTAAGTTCGCTTTTGTTGTAGGATGAGTGTTTTGGAAGCATCCCATCAGTGGGTTCAAAAATAAATTGGAATACGCTTTGGCAATGGAACATAATCTCATTCAAATCACAAGGATTATGCCTGCATTCTACTTTTGATGGATTTCTCGAATTTAATTTATTTAATAAGAATAGGCAGATAGAAGGAAGCTGTGCGACGGATATAGGAAACCTCTAAAATCCAAGTATTGTTGTTATATGGGAACACAAATATTAGAAAGAATGTGACACAGTGTTTTCACATGCGTTTCTCATAAGCGATTTTTTCTTATGAGTGTTTCTTATGCACGGGCATAATTTTAATGAAGGAATCCCTATATCGTGTTATACATATACAGTTTTATGTAATGGAAATTCGCTTTTAAATTTAATGGCAATTGCGCGAAAGCTATGAATTTTCCAAATTTGTATGGAGCTGTATAAACATGACAAGTCTACGAGTAAGTCTACGAGTAAGTTGGTTTGTTATGAAGAATAGGATCGATCTGTTCTGATCTGCTTTCGAGATCTATTAGATAAAGCTTGCTACTGAGTTGATAGCGATTGGTGTATTAAATATATGTATTTTTTAAATATGACAGCAGTATTTTTTTGAAGTGCATGTTAGGAAATAGCAGCGTATCGAAAATTGCAACACTTTAGAACGTTCCATTCTTCATGTAGCATCATGTTTATCATGTTTCAATATTCGTTACGCTTATTTTTGTGTGTTGTAGCAGGATAAATTTGCATTTTGTTATTAAAAGAGTAACGAAAAGTAAAAAACGACTAAATGCCCCGCTCCGTTCAAAGGTTCAAAGTTTGCTACTCTTATTAACTGTGTCGCGGTAGTGTGAGTTGATTTTCGAAGAAATAGGACCGTAACGAAAATTGGAACGCGTTAGAATGACAAATTCTTCATGCTTACGTAAGTGTATTTTTTGGCGGATAGGCACATAACGAAATTGATTGCTCATGAATTTTTCATTTGAAATTAAGAAAAAAAAAAATGCTTAAGTGAGAAAGTAAAAAAATTCCCAGTGCTTCTAGTATTTTTCTCCGCCTTTTTTGTTTGCATGGAACCGAAATAAATTTCCGCCGCTTTCGCCTCGAGTTGTAACTTCTTCGACTAGAAGCACCCTAAATAATAAAATAGACGTTAATTCTACAACTTTTAGGAGTGGCCTGACTTTGTAAATATTTAAGCAATAGATTCAAGTGATTACAGCATTATTTTTACTTTTTGTAGATACAAGAGAAGCGAAGTTTTTTTTTTTTGCTAATCTAAATTATAGAGCGTAACCGAGGGGAAGTTTTATCAAAACAAGTTGAGTATACCTTCTCTCCCATTATGGTGCATAAACAAACTTTTCTTCGTAGATAAAATACTTCAAGGAAACAGATAAGCACTGGACTACTGTTGTTTATTGAATTAAATTTTTCTGTAGTTACTAGAAGCGAAGACTGCCAGCCAGCTGACGACATCGGAGTCTCTATAAATTTATATAATTTAGTGGCTTACAATTAGTGTCACAGCTTGTGATAAAATCCCAGTTAATTTGAGAACCGTAATTAAACTTGGTCATGTGCTACTTTTCAGTACCCGTTCGCTAAAAAATAAATAAACAATCCCACACACACAGTGAAACACAGTTTATCTAAACCACCCAGCCACATTATAATTGACCATTACACTTTTAACTCCTGCGGAATAAATAATATTTTTAAATGCAGAGTAACTGCTCCAGTAAGGGAGGGATAATAAACTGAGTCCATTCCCATGGTATTTATGTCCAGAAGTGCGCAGTTATTCAAGAGTAAACAGGCCATGTATACAGTAATTCGTAAACGTGTCTGTTCAATTGAATACAATACCGCCTGCGGGCCCAGGGGGAAGTTATTCGGATTCTATTTGACACCTGATGGTAGAAAGGTTGACAATTCGGGAAGAGTTTCAAGAACTCTACGAAGTTTTGAATTTCTTCCTTGAAACCAACACGACTACCACTGTGTGTGGAATACAGAATATTAAATATTGTTTTGTTTGGTTTCTGTGCATTCGGCTGGAGTAAAAAGTATCTTAAGCTGTATATCGAGGTAACTACAGTTTTGTGGAAAATGAGCATATATACTCGTAGCAACTTTTGTGCGGGTGCGGTACTCGCATTGAGCTCATCGATTTATCGAACCATGGTTTTCACCGTCTGTTCGTTTTTGCAAGCCACCACTGCGTGTGCATTTCATTTTGAGGGGGTACGAGTTGGGCGGTTAAAGTTTTAATTGTTTTGGTCGTTTTCTCGAATGCAGACTATCAGGGAAAGACTTAGGGCAATTAACAAGTGTTTGTGTCTGTATTGGTTTACCAGAGATTGGGTCAATAAAGAATGTATACAGAGATTTTTCTATTATTTTATATCAGTCGTTAGTCTTTCTTTTGTTTAAAAAAAGAAGATGGGAGTCGAAGTCCCAGAGCACTCAGCCTCGATTGCCCAGTGCCTTGCGTCAGTCAGTGGTTGAATTTATACCATTTCTTTTCATAGACCCAGGTGGTTTTTATAGGGTCACGACCAAATACACTAATCATTGTCACAATCTGTTGAGAATATTATATTTATATCCCATTATCTCCGTGGCCGAGACGGTGGGGATCGTTTCGACACAGCAGCAGTGGGAAGTTTGTATTCAGTGGCGCACATGTATGTTGGAGGATTGCAATTTGTTTCTGAAGATGGCTTTTCATTGAGCGGTCGTATTTCATCCCAGTAGTTGTTATATCCATACTTCAAACCTTTCTCTCTCTCTTATATTCCATATAGGCGAAGGATTTAATGGCCTTATTTAAAGGATTATACTCATTGCCAATCTCAAGAGGGTGAACGAAAAGCAATTACCTAGTGTACTTATAAATGTACCGGGAAAAGCTGAGGGTGATTCAATTGAACCTTCATCACAGCAAAGCAGCATCGGCAATGATGACTAAGTGTTTTGATGAGGATTCGTTTGATATAGCCCTGATACAGGAGCCTTGGATCTTTAGAGGAAAGATTAGAGGACTCCCAAATAGCATGGCTGAGTTGCATTATGCACAAACTAGCGGAAGAATTAGGTCCTGTATCTTGGTGAGGCACGGAGTTCAAGCATATAAATTGCCGGATCTGTGTGCCCCAGACCTTGCAACAGTACGAGTAGGATCAGGTGCGGGAAGTTTTGTCATAGCATCTGCATACCTGCCGTATGATTCTCCAGAACCTCCTCCGACAAGAGAGTTAGAGTCTTTGGTGAATGCATGCAGGAACAGGAACGAGGATCTAATAATTGGTTGTGATGCCAATGCACATAATACAGTGTGGGGCAGCACCAACGATAATCACAGAGGAGAAGCCTTATTCGAATTTGTATCATGCAAGGATCTAGCTATCTTAAACCGGGGAACAGAGCCAACCTTCGTCGATGTGAGACGAATGGAAGTGATCGATGTTACCCTGTGCAGTAGCCAGATAATTGAAAGAATATCAAATTGGAGGGTAATGGATCAGGCTACATTGTCGGATCACAGAGCCATTTCATTTGATGTTCGCTATGGATCTAAAAGGAAAAAAGATCGGAAATACATCAGAATTCCGAAGAACACAGATAGGATAAAATACCTTGAAGTGTTGGAGGAAAAACTGAATGTAATGACATTCGGAATACCGAAAAATACTTGGCATGTAGAATCACAGCTGAAGCATCTGCAATCAGCTGTTGAAGTTGCGTACCGAGTGGCTTGTACACCTACTTTAGTGGAAAAACAAGATCCTGCGCCTTGGTGGTGCCGGGAACTTGAAAAGCTAAAAAAGGCTGCGAGGAAGGCCTTCAATCACGCCATGAGGAGGGGAGAACCCGAAGCATGGGATGAATATAAGGCGAAAAAGAAAGAGCTAAACGTTACTCTGCGACGACGTAAAAGGGAGTCATGGAGGGACTTTTGCTCGAGTATGAGGAGTACATCTGAAGTCAGTAGACTACAAAAGATTGTCTCGAGAGATCCAGTTTCTAAGATCGGACTCATTCGTAATAGAGCGGGGGAGATGGTGGAAACACTGGATCACACAAATGAGGTCCTAATGGAGGTACACTTTCCAGGAAGCTATAAGTCAGCTCAGCCCTGGGCTCCAAGGAAACAAGGAGCGAACAGGATGGATAGGACGGAAGCAGAACGGATCGTGACACCAAAAGCGGTCAAGGGTGCGATAGCAACATTCTCACCCTTCAAAACTGCGGGGCCGGATGGTATATTTCCAGGTCTAATGCAATGGGGTATAGACCTAATTGCACCAAGGCTCAGGAATATATACGTTGCATGCCTAGCAATAGGCTATATCCCGATAACATGGAGGGAAGCAAATGTGGTCTTCCTTCCAAAACCGGGAAAAAAGGACTACACCGAGGCAAAGTCATTCAGACCAGTCAGCCTAACATCCTTCCTGTTAAAAATAATGGAAAGGGTGATGGTGGACTATATGGAGAGTACTGCGCTTAAGATGTATCCTTTAAATAGTAGACAGCATGCATACAGGGTAGGTATGTCTACAGAAACAGCGCTACACCAAGTAGTACGCGTTGCGGAGGAAGAGCTAAATACCGGGGGCATTGCGATGACCACTATAATGGACATTGAAGGTGCCTTCGATAAGATATGCTTTGAAAGTCTGAAACAAGCCTTGGAAAAACGTAGGGTTAACCCACTGGTGGTAAGATGGGTGGACAATATGTTGAATACGAGGGCGATTAATATTCAGACGGGAACCTCAAAACTCAGAGGAAGGGTTAGCAGAGGTTGCCCACAAGGAGGTGTTCTCTCACCTACACTGTGGAATATCACTGTGGACTCTCTTCTCGACAGACTCGAGGCGACGGGCATTCACACAGTGGGATATGCCGACGACATAGCAATAATGGCCAGAGGCAAATTCATGGACGTCACAGCAGATATCATGAGGAATGCACTCAGAGTGGTTGAGCGGTGGTGTCTGGAACAAGGGCTCTCCATTAATGCGGCGAAAACAGATCTAATAGTCTTCACTAGGAAGAGGAAAAATCTGGAATTTCGGCCCTTAACACTTTTCGGATCGGAACTAACAATGACTAAGAAGGTTAAGTATCTGGGAGTCTATCTAGATACTGGACTTACTTGGAATTACCATGTTGAGGAGAAGGTCCGGAAGGCAAAGAGGGTACTACATCAGTGCAAACGTGTATGTGGACAAAGGTGGGGACTCTCGCCTAGGTCAGCATACTGGATGTATACGATGATAACTAGACCCATTATCACGTACGCCTCGGTTGTATGGTGGGCGAAAGCCTCTCAGAAAACTGTGAGGAAGCACCTGGATAGGGTTCAGCGTTTAGCATGTATGGGAATTACAGGTGCAATACGTACAACCCCAACATGCGCATTGGAAGTCATCATGGGGATATTACCGCTAGACTTATTTATTAAGAAAACAGCGGCCCAAACGGCACTTCGCTTGCATCGAGATGCGAAATGGCACCATCGTGGTACGATCTATGGACATAGGAAGATCCTGGAACTTGTTAAAGACGAGATTAGGGAGCTAAACATGCCTATGGATCGAATAACAAGGGTGCGTATTATGGAAAGAAATCATAAAACTCGTATTGAGAACGGATTACTTCCAGAAAAAAGAAATGGTGAAATAGTGATTTTCACGGATGGATCCATGATGGATGGCGGGGCGGGGGCCGGTATCTATTCAGAAGAGCTGGAACTTGCCCGTCACATTAGCCTCGGGAAATACACTTCAGTATACCAGGCTGAGATGATTGCCTTGCTTTATGCGTTGGACTACTTGCTTGAGTGTCAGGTGGAAGGAAGAAATATCCTCATAGCACTGGACAATCAGGCGGTGATCAGATGCATGGAACAAACAAACATCACAACATCACTGGCACTGGAATGCGTACTTAAACTCAATAAGTGTTCATCTAAAAATGAAGTAACACTGACTTGGGTACGAGGACACATAGGGATCGAAGGCAATGAAAAGGCGGACTCCCTTGCAAAACAGGGGTCAACTGAAAAGTTGCTGGGACCAGAACCATTCTCTTCAATTGGCAGAGGAATGGTTGAACAGCTTGTCCACAAATGGATCACGGCAGAACACCTGAGAAGGTGGTCAACCGTGGAACAATGTAGACAAGCTAAAATGGCAATAAAGTGGCCGACCTGCTCCACTCAAAGAAGAGTTCTAAGCATGAGTCGAGGAACATTGAAATGGGTGGTGGCTTTGTCTACAGGACATGGTAATTTCAGGTATCACTTAAGGAAAATGGGCCTTATAGAGGATGATACTTGTAGACTATGCCTGGAGGAATCTGAGACAGCGGCACATATACTGTGTCAATGCCCGGCATTGGCTGGCAGAAGAATGAGGATCTTGGGACATCAATGGGTCGAGACCCAGTCGATGAAACGGATCTCCCATAAACAGATGCTAGCGTTAACACTAGGAATTGAGCCCAGAGAAGAACTGTGGAGAAATCCAGAGAGTCTCTCTGAGTAAGATTTACAGTGGTAGAGAGACGAAAAGAGACCCGACAATGGTGGTCTGATTCGATTATCTCTCGAAATATATATATATATATATATAAATGTTCATCAAGAATGATTTTGATTAATAAGGATATATAAAGTAGGCCCAATTGTACGCCGCACCAGCTTAGTATAGTTGTAGAGAGAAGGGTGAGGGGGAGGGGGCTTGTGATTTGACCTGTAGTCGAGTATCCCACCTCTGGTTCCGATGACAAATATCCGAGAGCAGCCACCCATAGGCTCCCCGAAGCCAGAAACCTTGGCTTTTTTGTGTAAATGTATCCCTCCTTTTTTCACACAACAAGTTTACTTTTCGAAGCAACAATTCGAAGCACAAGCCAGCAGCATATACAAACAAATATAAATAAAACATATAAACGCTCTACGAGCTTGGCAGTGAGGTTATGAACTTTTCGAGTTTCAGGCATTAACAATGTGTGGGTACATATCGCAAATAATTAAAACTCGTCCGTTTAAAATGATGCATGTACTACGTAACATACGACTATAAGGGTGCAGGAAAATTCACAACTTGATGTGTACATTTCGAAACAAAAAGTTGTTAAATGAAAACTGGTCATGTACACCTAATTGTCCTCTGGCCCTATTTAAAGTTTCGAAATATCGTGCTCAGTTGTTAAGTTGCAAGAGTGCTTGTAGATATATCCAGAATCCCTTTGTAACGTTGGCATTTTATTCATCATTCTGAAGAGGCGTTGATCCATGATGGCAAATCCACTTGGGATGCTGTTGTTTTTTTACCCTCTCTTTCCAATTATTGGATACAAAAAACATCTGTTCGGCCCGGTATCTAACAGTTTGTGCTGAACATATAAATGCTGAAAGTGCATAAAAAAGTCCCTATTGAATTAAAAAAAAGTTGAAGAACGAAAACGCGACGAGTGCTAATATATTTGGTCTTCAGCCGAACAAAGTTGACAAAGTTGAAATAAATTGTAAACATTTTAAAGTTTCTTAATTAATTGGCAAAAAAGAAGAGTCATCTGCGCTTAGCTTTTGGCAGGTATACATTCGGATGCAGAAGGATACCACTTTGCAAACTTTGTTTTTATTTTTTTATACATAGATTGCATGCAAACTTATTACAATCACAAAATGAGACGAACTTTGCAGGCGGGCGTTAAAAATTAAGTTACAATATTTTACTCGTTGATTAGACAACTTCTGTTGGGAAATTATAAATCGAGCTAAAACGGATTATTGTTGGCAGATAATCAGCGATTATTTGTAGACAGGCTGATAAGTTAGAATTGTAATGGGCGACCAGATAATACTCTATCTATTTGTTATGTTTCAATGTCACCAATGACATCCAGCTGTTAAAATTAAGTACTCGCTCAAAAATCGCCTCAAACCGAGGGCGATTTTTGATCGGTTAAAAAAAAAAAAGTTCGAATTAACTCAGTTTCTCTTGAGAAAGAACCGAGTACTCGTTGTAAGAAACTACAGGGACAGAAAGGTTAAATGATTACTATCAACCGGTTGGTAAAATTGTACAGACAATTTGGAGCAAATTAATAAATCGGTTATATTTAACGGAATTTCCTTAAACAAGTTGACTCGGTTATTTTTAATCCACTTAACTCCGTAGGAGCTGTATGAACAGTATAAGTTGGTAGTTTTTAACCGAAAGTTGGTTGATCTTAAATAAGATATTTTTCTGCGTGTAAGGTTTGGCATTTCATCATGCATCGTTTCACGATTGCTGATTGAGTGAACATTTTTATAAAAGCATCGAAATTCCGATTCAGTTGTAATACGCACATTGAATTTTGTCGTAAGGTCGGTCGGTCGTTATGATTTCGGTGTGCAGGTAATTCGTCGCACTGTCGCAAGACCCATGAAGTCCACGCGGTTTATTTTGCTGCTGGACTAAAACCAACATCCATATAAGATTGTGCTGAGGCAAGAACTGAAGCCAGACGATCGAAGACAACGTCCTGATTTCGCTATGGCAGTATAAATCAAATAACAGTGCGCGTTTGTAGAAGTTGGAGCCGTCAGTAACAGGCAGTTGTCGCAGGATCCGGTTAGAGAGTTAAAAGAGCCTATTGCTACTGTACTATTTTATAAGCTCGTAGACATGTAAACACAGATTAGCTTTTGGGTAATCATTTTTGAGAAATAAGTTAAAAAACTGATTTTCCAATAAATCAGTTTTTTAACTCATTTCTCATTATTCGAGAAAAACAAAAATAAGTACGGAATTTTATTTAGAATACTTATATTATATTTAACAAAATCGTTAGAGTGGCTTTTGTTAAATTATGCAACCAAACTAACAAAAATTGAAAGGTTTAGTTTGAAAACTACTGTTGCTGAAAAATGGGGTTTTCGAGATATAAGGGTTTTCTAAAATTAGCGCTTTCGGTGATTAGGATTGAAAATTAAGGACGCAATCATTTTGAAAACATAAATTTTACCCTAACTATGCAGTTTGGTCAAAATCGTTATTGCCGTTTTCGGGCAAACGAAAGAAAACCACGTTTTTAAAAAATGCCTTTTTTTCAGAAATACATTGTACGATAATATAGAGAAAAACTTAGTTTGTTATTAAGTTAGAAATAACCATATTACCCTAGGAATGAGTTTTTGTTCCAATCGTATGGACCGTTTTCGAGATATGTCCAAATTTCAAAAGTATAGTTAAATGATTTTTTAGCTGAAAACTGAGTCATGTTAACCTCGCCTACTTAAGCTCAAATATGAATTTCGGTTGAAATCGTTAGAGCCGTTTTATATGGGAAGTACCATTAATATTGAGGTTACCGTGGAAAAAAAAAAAAAAACGGCCCCGAACTCCAAATCCGAAGTTTAAACCAGCTGTTCAGGCTGTAGGCATCAGGAGCAAACGGACAGACGGGCAACTTCCACCTGAATTGCTTGTTTATACTTACCATTGATAACATTCTGTTACTACATCAAATTACTATCATCTATTACTTGCATCGATTAATAGAAAAAAATGCTCTAGATAGCAAAAATATATGTTTTCTAACGAAACGATTATTACGAGTAAAGCAATAATGACGAGTAATTAGCGGCTATTGAGAGCGCTACGACTGCCCACCTCACAGCAGGTTTAATATCAACAACCGCAGCTACTGGATAAATAAATTGCTTCCATTTTAAAAATTTAACAACGCGTTAAATTTGCCCGTGTGTCAGCTTATAAGACTGATGTAGAAACTCATTATAAAAGGAAAAATACTCGATAAAATAATAATAAAAAAAAAAACAATTGCACTTTAAAATTGTTTAATGTCTTTTTTCTTTGCAGTTAAAAGTGAGGAAATACTTCCAGTTGAGATAATAATAACACTGTTTACACACGTGTTGAATGCTAAAGTGTACGAGTTTCTGTTTGTACATGAAAATATTCGAAAGTTTTAGTCAGAAGTGTACCGAAAAAGCAGTAACAAATTTAAGACATACTATCATCCTAATAGTCTGCCAAAACATTAACAACAACAAAACACCCCAGATCTTCACACAACAACTGTCTTTATTTCCTTAAACTGGCCTGACCACCACTGCCCTTCTATTCAACTTTTGAGCTCTGTTGTGGTTTGCAAACACCGCCTTTCTTAATCCTTATCATATACACTGCGAAACTCAATCTCTCTCTGTTTTTTATTTGTCCAGCATTACTGGTAACTTTGTAACCCCTAATCCATTTTTATGTGCTTTTTAGTTTATATCGCTCATAATGTGCCGTTTCTCGGTTCCAGTAAACATTTTACTAAGGAGAGACATAAATATGCAACATTTGTAGTTAGCTCAAAAATTTTAAAAGAAAAATTGTATTTGAGATGTAAACAAATCACCGTTTGAAACTTAACTGTGGTAAATTATAATAATAGAGGAGTTTATCAAGAAGCAACTGTGTAAACGAGCTCGCTATTTGGAAAACAGACTTTTTAGAGATCTTTAAAAAAGGAAAAGGAGCAACAACTGACGAACTCAATTTTATTTCATTTGTAGACCTACTTGAAGAAATTAAACTTGTGTTTCTCACATGAAATAATTCCAAGGTCACCAAGAACAAAATTACAATCTACTTCAAAAAACTCAAAACATATTTTTTATTTTTTAATCGAATTCCAACATTTGGGTAGATACTTGGATTTTTTACCGACTGTAATGCTGATGCAGTGCTCATTAAAAGCACTTAAAAATACTGTCCTGTTTTGTCTGATGGAGCGGAACGGGAAAAAAGAAAATGGGACCAACTCCGACTTCCGGCTTTACAAAGGAAATTCGATACATTTGACATAATATAAACCATTTAAATCAAATTATTTCTCTAATTTTTTTCAGACATCAAGAAGGAGTTAAGCAGCTATCTGTTTAGCGGATTAGAAATATAAATATAATTTTTCACTCCTCACCTCTGCTTTTAATAACAATTGACAACTTTTAGAACACGGGTCGAATTACTGCGAGCAATGCGTCACTGAATTTTGTAGATACGACATGCGAAACAAAAACAAATTCAGTCACGTGGAACTCCATCACGGATGCTTTAATTCCACTTCACGTTTCGATTGGTTGTTCCATGTATTTCCGACACATCTTAGCAATAACTATGTCCATGTTTTAAGCTACAATAATATAATATCGTCCACATCATCAGACTGTGCATAAATTGTGGAAATATCAAAAGCACAGCCTCGGGCAGGTGACATTTCTCTTTGCAGCTGACAGTTCAGTTCTTTGAAATGTTCTGCGAAAATCAACCCCAAAAAGCCTTTAAGAATTCCCTTTCTCTATTTACATTTAGAAATAATTCTGTCGACAGCAACCTCTGGCTATGACGTTAGATTTTCAACAGATTCCTGCGGCTGTATGTATTCACAAATGATATGATAAATATGCATAGCGAGTCAACTTATTTCTGATATAAAAATTTCGAGTTCTATCCGTGACTCACACATTTGTCACAGTTGATTGATACGCGACAGCTAAATGTATGTCAGGACCCAGAGAAATCTATAAAATATTCAATGTTACAAGAAGGTGAATCCGTGAGGACATGATGATTTAGCAATCAACGTGTGAGGCTTCCTTTAGAAACAAAGCGCGAAAAGGAATGCTTTCCCCGCAGTGTGTATCAACATCGAAGTTTTTTTTGCGAACCTCCACCGGCATCAACAGTTTCCCTTAACTGAATCCATTCATCTGCAAACAAAGTGTTCCAACAGACTTACTACACGCTGACAACATTAGGATTCGTACAAACGTATACGATCCAATTAAGCTATCTACGTCTCTGCATCCGTAGAACTGTCACAGCGCTGGAAAAGGAAAAAGAAACTCCTCGATGTCGAATCAAATGCAACATTTGTAGCAATTTGTGATGGAATTTGGAGTCAGCACGAGTTCATTATGTTAAATCGTCACGTAGCGATGATTGTCCCCAGTAATATGCTCGTTGCAGAAAATGTATCCACGATTTTCCCCGAATTATGATCAACATCCGAAGGAAATTCCAGCTGGTAGGTGGCTATGGATAATGGATACCGAAACGTATGCAATAAAACCAAATTGCCGGATTATCGGAATGAAATGAAATGAGTACATTTAATGGCGTTCACAATACAACAGAATAGGCAAACGGAAGCAGTGATAGACGCAGAACAAGGAATAAAACAAAATCGTATGTCCTGCCCCGAAATACATTAAAATTTGAGAATCGGAGAGAAAATAATTTTCAACTTCGAATTTGGCAGATAGGAATGTGCTCATCCGATTATGAAGGTTGGCGCGGAAATGAAATGCTTGGAATGAACCAAATCTGCAAGGGTATGACTGCATGAGCAAACAAAAGCAAATGCAACGACTGCGGATGATTTAGCACCGATGGTGATCCACATAAACATATTGAAGTTTAGACGTAACATCTCTACCACATTTTGGATGTATGCAACAGCTTATCTGCTGGAATTGGAAATGAAAAAAGCAACGACCATAAAAAACGCCCCGTTGATAAATTGTTTTTTTGTCGTTGTCATGTCTGATTTGTTACTGTGCGTCTCTAATTCATAATTGTATCGGAGAGTTTTCAATGCAGTTTTTATTCGTTCTTGTCACCATTTTCTCTGTATACCTCGTCCTTCACAAACAACATATAAATCTAAGTAATCAAGGGAAAGCCAACAGTTGCGAATAGTCACACTAAATGCAACGGGCCTTACCAATAAACATTTTTAGCTTCCACTATAAATTTTAGTAGTTCACAGTGGCTTTATTTTCCATAAAAATTTCGCAATAGTGAGCTCCCGCAAATTTAATGTCGAGAATAAAATTTCTTATTAGTACGGCACAGTGACTCTTGTTTGACTTACCGGGTATTTATTAATCAAGGGAAAACACGTCCTCTTTAGTAGGACTCTCAGATGATTATTTTGTTAAATAAATTTATCGTTCTCCCTTCTTTTACCTCAGCTACAAGAACAGACTGTGGCGTATACGCAACATTTTTCCATCACTTGGGGTTATTCAAATAAAAGTTGATATCGAGAGTGGTTGACTGCAAAAACAAGTTGTGGGAAAGAGGTTAAAGGCTTTATTGAAAAGCAAAAGATTAACTTTGAAGTTGTGCGGTAATTTTTGAGCTGTATGTACACATTTCGGTCTTCCGGAATCATTGCGCGACGGTAATCATTTTCAGTCGATACGAAGTTTCCGCAGAATAATGTGTTTTTGGTGATCCGCAATCGATTTAACGTGGAAATTATAAAATTATTTCTGACCAGACAGTCACGTGATCAAATGAAGAAAGGCTGCGGCAATAAAAGCCCATTCAGAGTAGGCTATCCAGCTGGAGATGCAAGCTGTACCAATTCTACACTCTGATGTGGTATGATTGCTGATTGCTGTTGAAGATGCTGCGAATTACTAAAATGTAGCATCCAAACCAAATTGAAGATCGATCTCCCCCAAGCTTGTTGTTGAACCAACAGTTGCAATACATCATAGATAAAAAACAAGTAAAAGTGTTATCATCGGCCTGGCCGATGCTTTGATACCCTCCGCTGCATACAAGTCATGCAAAATTTTAGGCATGTGGGGTAGTATGTAATTACATTGAACAGGTATAGGTACAGGTCAACAAATAATAAAAATTCTACACCTGTTCGACGCTATCGTGTTTTCAACATGTGTTTTCTAATATTGGTTTTGTATGGGAGGTACCAGAACTACTTGACCGACATAGCCCATTTTTAATACCAACCTAACGACGATAAAAAGAAGTCCTATCACCAAATTTCATTTGCCTATGTCAATTCCCTTGGGCGCTATCGTGCTTTCAACAGACAGTCAGACGGACAGACAGACAGACGGACAGACGTACTTGGCTAAATCGATTCTGATTCAGAATATATATACTTTATGAGGTTTCTTGGCGTTACAAATGTAATGACAAAGTGAATATACCTTCCTGTGGAGAGTATAAAAACAGTAATAAAACTGATTCTAACTTCAGACACTGGCTAAATGCGCACCGCATTCTGAGGGTATTCATAATCACTTACTTGAACCAAGTCAAATCGATCACAACGTGCTCAGTTCTTTCATCATAAGACAGGTTGATGAGTGCATTTGCATTTAAAAATATTCAACTCAAATATGTAATAGAAACCTATATACAATTAGGTACGTTAATCATTGCGTCATATGGTTCAGTTCATTTGCATAGACTATACGGAAGCTGTAAGCACACTTCCACATGTGGGCACCATTTCGCTCTGTTATGGTAAGGCAAACCTGCATCGACTGCGAGCTATCGATGAAATGAATATGATGTATTTACATATTCAGTTTTAAATTAATTTATCACTGAGCCATATAAATAGAAATTGTACGCAACTAATAATTATTTCTAGTTTAGATTTCATAAGATTATCATGATTATTTTGAGATTCGAACGAAAAGTCAATTCTAACGAATGTATCTATTCGTTCGAATGAACTTTGTGTATTTTGAGATTCGAACGAATAATATTTCAAAATTCCATACAGGAGGAATATAATGGATGCCTCAAATCCATTTCCGAAAAAAAAAATCCTTTAGGAAAATGTGGAAAAACAACAATTATCACCTTCGCCTATTCTGGACCGTATAATTTTAAATGTAGTTGTAAACAAACAGTAAGTGAAATTTAAAGCAATCATCTAAATACTAAATAACTTATGTATCCCCTCTCCCAAAAAGCTCCAATAAAGAACTTTGCGCCTGAAGAAGTTGGAAAATACCAATGAAACGTAGGGTGGAAAATAATGGAATAGTTTTAATATTCGCATTTTTAGAAGAATCGACCAAAAAGCCCAAAAAAAAGCCATACAACAATTATCACTGTTTAGCGTTAGGAAAATGCAAACGAATAAAAAATGACACTTGTTGCGATTAGAAAGTCAAAATACACTCAACATTCGAATGAAAAATGAACTTTCGATTGATAATCTGTTCGAATGTCAAAATACAGATACGGGCTACAAGCAGATTATTATCGTGAAATAGACTTGCAGTAAGACCTATTTAAGAATAATGGGGGCTATGATGATGATTAAAATGGCCCCAGAACTCAGAGAGCTATCAGTGGCAACTAACAGTAGATTTGTTCATATTTTCGTTTGCCATTTTACAGTCGCCATACCAGACACTGGGTGCTCGAAAAACTGCACCCCTTTCTCTGTTGGATGGTTGGATTTAGAATGTACTTTCTCGAAAGTCGATGTAATTCTCCTTCTTTAGGTGATATTCGGCCACATTTGTAGGAAGTTGAGAAGGACATTCAGTTACGAAATGAAAGGGCTAAGCAGCTTTATTGAACCTTATCAAAAGGATTTTGAATCAAATACTGAGATGAATAAGACCTAGTTGAGGTGGAGTGCACAATTTTGTATATGCCCTGAAATTAAATAACTGGACAGGAAGTTCTCTTCATGAAACTCAGCAATCTACGCGAGTAACGTCATTAAAATCCATCAAAAGATTGCAACGCAACACTTTATGTGGTATAAAATTAAGAAATAACAGCGAAACAAAGGTGTAAAAATTAACTGCAATTCGCCTAATCTATCCATTAGTTTATAGCAACAGCATAAACAATATTAACTTTTTCTAAACTTTTTGCTGAACACCCACATAAATGATATAAAATCGTCGATTTATAACGGTCTTCTTAGCGCGTGCACCCAAACCCGTCAATACACTGCCAAAAATATTTCGCATTTATTTTCTGAGTGTAAATATCGAATAACAACTAAGGCACAAGCTCGGCTTGCAGTGAACTTAAATGGCCTCTTTGAATAATGCTTCCAAAAATCTATTTCCCAATATATAGGTAAAATATATTTCTATATAAACATAAAACTGGGTGTCAAAAATTGTATGTCCTCAAAAATCTAATTGCACCGATTAACCAATTTTATATGTGAGGGGTTAGGTTAATTTTGATTTAAAAATATAGCACTTTCTATTGAACAAAATTTTGTTTTCGAGCATTTGAAAATCTAACAGGGTAGACTTTACTTCATGTAGGGACTTCAAGCTAACATTTTGAGCAATATTCTTAAAACAAACCATCAATATGTGCTTTTAAGTTTAAGATAATATCTAAAATAATTTTAAGTCTTAATCAAAGTAAATTTAAAGTTACAATATTTCAATTAATACAATTAAAAAAAAATTCAAATCATAACATTCAGCAATGAATCAATTTCTTCATGGCTATATAAAAAAAGTACAGCTTTTAGGTTATTTAAAAGGTAAACCATTGAATAAACAAGTCGCAGTGAAGTTAAAGAAGAGTGAAAAGTGTGATTTCTTTATGACAGTTACGTTTACTAAATTAAAATTATTATCAGATAAATAATGGCAACCATACAAGCCGAATACCCGTAATGTTCAAACAATTGTTTTTTAGAAATTTTTAAAAATGTGAGTGCTTAAGTGAAAGTTCATTAAGGTTTTCGAATAACACAAAACTGTGAGTTCTGCGGTTAGCTCTAGATCAAATACGAATAACATACTTTTGCTAATAATCAATTTTAGCCTTCACACCAAATATTTTATAGGCCACAATGGATAATTTTATATGGAAAATTTCGCCATTGTGAGTTCGAAAAATGTTGCCTGGACACTAAAAATTAGCCATCAAAACATATTTGATTTTTAGTACATGAAGGCTTATAAACATGATGCCTACATGTATTTGACAAATTATATTTGGATCAGCTAGGAGAATGATACATCAAAACCATATCCACACAGGTAGAACCTAAAATTTTAAACACTTTCACCTATAATAAGTTTATGGGTACAAAACCATTTGCGAAGAATTTCCCAATCATAATTGACAGCAATAAACAAATTCGAATAGTTATTTTCAGAGTATGATAAGGCAGTGTTACGGCAAAGGCTGTTACTTTACCGTTAAAACATTGAATGAAAAGATAGTTCACGATAGTTCACCCTTGAGGGACACCTATATTTATATGTTTTCTTCCGAAATTATCTTGAGTCCTAACACTTTGTTTACGGTCTAATAAATATAAGCCAATAAAAAACACATCTTCAGAAGCACTAAAGAAATCTATATCTATCCATACCAACGCTAAACGTGGACCTAAAATGCGCTTGTTCTCCTACTTGCTGAGGATTATTTCTACACACTGTCATTGCACTTCATGGACCAGTTATTCAGTATTGCAGTGAAAATTGACGAAATAAAAATACCATGCCAAAAACACCTTTTGATTTAGATTTAGGTTTCGATCATCAAGCTAAAGCGGTTTTATTATCAGCTTTATCCAAAAAAAGTTATGTAGATACTTCATCGATTCTAAAAAATCATCTGAAAATGGGTAGGCCTTTTACGACGAATTCCTTAAATTTTCCGGTGAAGACCGTTCAAAACTTTATGAGAAAAATGAAGATGGAATAAACTTCGTAGCATGCCATATTTTCCTTTGTTTGTGCTTTTTGCAGCTAAATGTGTATAGATCCGGTGATAAAAGTAAAAACATTAAGTATCCGTCAAAGTTAATTTCCAATATTCTACCATAACGAGACTTTCAATTTTATGCCGAAGAAAGCTGAACAATGCTTAATCGATTACCTTGATTTTTGTAATTTTTATGAGTCGATAATATTCGGCATAAACCCACTCTACAATATCACAAATTGTTCGGCCAATTCAGCCAAATAATATATTTATTTGACCAGATATCTACTCTATAATTTGTTTAAAAAAAATAATAACTATCGATAAATATAACTTTTAAACCTTCTAAAACGATTAATGACTCAATAGTGAGAAAAATAGTAAAACTTTCTGCATACCAAAAGTTTAAGTCTTTGAATAAGAAGAACACTTTATACAATAAGTTTTCTATAAATTGGCTTCCCTATTAAATTGTTCAGTCAATGGATTCCATTTAAAAATGTTTGTGAAGAAACGCTGCCTCGACTTACCTTTATGTTCTGTGCTCGATATCAATATCCCTCGTATCCAAAATAATCCACACAAATGCACACACACTCAAGTGAACGGCTGTATATATTTAAATTTTTTTCCTTAAATTCAATTATGATGAAATTTTAACTGAGCACACTGATCGAATTATTTATGTATATTCTCGGGCGATCCCAACGGCTCTCTGTGTACCATCCGATATGGTTTAGCTCACAACACACAACCCCTATTGTTGGTCTTGTTATTTTTTTTTTTGACTGATTTACACGAAATCAATAGAAAAACTTGACATTGATATTCGCCGTTGTGTACACATATACACTTTGCTTGTTGGGTTGAAACCCGCGCGCTACCCCAAAATTCACTGATCCGAAGTTAATAACTTATTTTTAGTAATAGAACATTTTTGAATTGATGACACACACAAATTGATTGACACAAAGTACGAAGGTACGAAGCTGGGCTACAATTTTGAACATCCTTTTTTAAACAACACTGGTGTGTATCTGATGGTTTTCGTACACAAAAATAATAAATAAATTTTCTAATCACCTCACTATTGGAATTTTGTTCTATTTTTTTTTAATGACAACCGTGTATTTTATGAGCGTGAATGGATTTGCTTTAATTAAACAAATGCTGATTCATTTATACGATTTTATTAGGACTATTTTTATATTCACAACCAGAGAAGATCCCGCAAAATTTACAAACTAACCACCGACTCACCACACCGACACGATACTAAAAACTATTTTTCTATTTTTTTTTTTGTTGGAAACAAATTTGTTTAGTGGAACCATTCACAGGCGGATGCCCTTAGAACATCTGAGAATCTGAAGGAATTGTTTTGTTCCCCGAATCACGTGTTACTGGGGGGAAGGCGCAAAACGTTTCTCTAATAATTACGACAATGTGGAGAAATGTTTTTTTGGAAGAAACTGGCGTAGAACTAATAATGTTAACCGCACTCTTACAGAGGCACACGTACCAGCTGGCTGGTTAGGCAGCTTTATTTTTCACCACCCCAGATAAAAAGCACGTCGAGTGAGCGAGAGAGCTTTTTTCTGAGGGCTAACTGCGGCACTGAGGGAGAGGGATACCTGGGGTTCGCGAAGCAAGAGCTTTCGACTACTCGTCGTTCTACATTCTCGTCGTTGGTTGTTGTTTTCACTTCTTTGACGAGGAGATTTTTATTTTCATTGTTCGGGTTCTCTTTTTATCGTTTGTTTGAAAATTTTCCTTGGGTCCATCGGAAGCGAAAGGTTGACCATTTGGGTATTCTCCTCTCAACTGTGAGGGGTTGGTTTTGTTTTTTTCCCGATGGATGGAAGGTTGTTTCTTTTTTTTGGGGTTGGGGATGTCTCAAACAACATTAAATACATTTGATCCGCCAACGGGGCCTCCAGGTAGAGCAGTATTTCAGTGATAAGGGTATCTAGTGATGTGTCTGTGAATAGCATCATGAAAATCTAACAAAGTAACAACGAAACTCTTACATAGTCAAATACAGTGTACAGTCAGCTTAGTGGCTCGCAATTTAATTGCGGATTTAATTTTTATTTACAAGCTGTTTATCTCCAGACAAATAGAGCTGGTAATCTGTTTTCTAGCGCAAATTGAATTTGCTATCTTTCGCACTAATAATTCGGCGGAAAAAAAATGTCTACATAACATTTGCGTATGATCTCAGAGCTCCCACTGTAACACACGTAATACGTACTTATAAATGCTTAAGGTGACACGAGAGTGTGACCGATTTCCTGATGTATATTTACAAGAGCGGATAATTGTGAGGGGAGGTACTTGACAGGCTCAGCAGCAGTAGGCCATGACAGTGACATACACATCTTAATGTGTTTGGCGGTGCCTAAGCTAACATACATACTTACATCCCACAACCCTACATCCTACATGACGAGCTCAACTTGAAGACGCATTCATTAGCAGCTTCATTTGCTGCTATATTTTTATTGATCTAATACTGACACCAGAAAAGTACGAGAGAAAACAAAATGGGGTATTTATAAACCGTAATCGTAAGCACTATGAATTATTAAGTACTCATGGCTGTTGCAAACAAACATTTTCTATTCAAAGTGAGGCTTTATAAATAATGCGCGCCAGTTTTTTTTTTAATGGGGGAATGAATTCTAATTGAATTGAACGACACTGGGGCAGCAATAACTGAGCATGAGAGTTCTGCGTTAATATGCCAGAAGATAAACGTACCCTCTCCAGAGTTTATTTTTAGACGGCGGGTTTCGAATTCATGGCATACACAGTTAGACTTTCCAAATGAGAGGCTATGCTCTGATACTTTGCTATGCTGATACTGAACAACCTTAAACTACAGATACCTTTTAAAATACTATCCCTAATTAGTTAGCTATCATCATTACCTACTTAGGAATATGTCTGACCCTTTGGCTATCAGAACGCGGTCGAGTCTGTGAAAGAAACTACTGCTGGTACAAACAATTCATTCAAGACCGACGGAAACTCCAATGCTAATGCTTACGCTTTTCCCAGAATGAACGCCGTGGGGTATGGAGCAAAAGTGCTTAGAAACCTTTGAGGAAATATATTACGCAATACTACTGGTAATAGCCTACGGAGAGTACGACGTCTTAACCTGGGTTGTGTTTTACTACAATGGTTTTCTTCGTATCAATCACTTATTGCTGGAAATACATTCTCGTGTTGCTAACATTCTCGTTAAATTAAGTGCTGCTCTAAAGAAAATAACTGCTTTGTTCTAACCTAACAAATTTGCTGTTTATTTTTTCTTAATTACGGAATTTATTGTTTCCCTAATTAGTTACTTAAGGTGGGACATTGCAATTCAAAGTAGGCAGCACCCTGTTCGGCTTACTTTTGATAAAGAGGTATTTTTTGTTTGAGCGTTCTTTTTGGAATTAGCAACACTTTTTCCAAAGCCGACCATTTGCACAGCTCACAGCTGATTTGCATTCATTTTGGTTTGCAATTTCACCATGAGTGGACCTTCGTTTGCGATTTCACTATAAGTAAAGGCTATGGCCCTGGAATTAAATTATTTCTTTACTTTACTTAACTTTATTCCACTTGTGATAATTTTCACAAATCTGTACCAACCCAAATAAAGGTTAAAAGCGTTGTTTGCAATACTTCACCAAATACTTGAGCCTAAGCTGAGCTACAATAAATTGAAAACAGATCTTATTTGTTCAAATGCGAACAAGTGGAAAACGATTGTTTTCGACTGCAGCTTTTCGCAGACCAAACGCTGTGTTTTTCACGTAACACAAACCAGAGACTGTTTGTATTATGTGAGGGAACCAGACAAAAATATGTCATGTGGCCTGTGTGTGCGTAGGCCTAAAATAAATAATTATTATTACTCCTAAATAATAATTATAAATATATCAATCTAATGGAAGGATTTGGTCAAACCTAATAGACTTAAGAAAATAACAAAATGTGTCAAATATTTTTTTTTTTATCAAATGAATTCAAATAAAACTATCTAAAGAAGACTAAAAGAGAGGTGGAAGGTGTTTTTTGTTTACAATTGTGCTGCAAATAATCGGGCTAATAATTTTTGTAAAGGGTGTCCCATAATGAAAGCGAAATGTAATTTTGATAGGAAATACAAATTTTTAGTTAGAAAGCTTACTTTTCTTATTGATTCATAGAATATACAGATTAGGGCTATGTATGGAATAACACATGGGATAAATGGCCGCCACGGCTTTGCTGGCAAGTGAGTACCCTTTTATTGAAATTTTCTATGACCGTTTCGCATAAATGTGGCTGGAATTCATTAATACACCTCCCAATTTGTGGTGTTCGCATGGACTTTTGACTTCAAAAAAACCCCAAAGAAAAAAGTCCAATGGAGTTAAATCGCAAGATCTGGATGGCCATCAAGATGAAAATGAGCTTCACTGAAGATGATTTTGTTCGAAAAATCAGCATCCACTTGTGGTAGTTCCAAAATCCATACTACGAACTCTCTTCGCGCTGCATGGACAGTAGTCTTCAGATCTTGAGTCAATTGAACTTTATAAGCATTAAGGTTCAAGTCTTTCGTGACAATTCGCTGTAGAGAGCTTCTCGAAATGCCCAATTCTTGACTGCGTTGATTTGATGTTGATGTTCCTGGACTGTCAGCAATACTCTCGCGAACTGCTTCGATTTTTTTCTGTTAAACGACTTATGACACGACACCCAGAGTGTTAAAGATCACTAACTGATCCAGTCTCTCTGAATTTTTCAATTATTCTCTCCACAGTTGATGGTTTTAAATCAAAATGACGGCCATATTTTGCACGAAAATTGTGGACTGTAGTTGACAAATGTTCATTATTTTAAAAATATTGCTCAGCAATGAAAATGCGTTGATCTTTCATGTAGCTCTCCATTTTTACTAACCCCGAACTGTCAGTTGTCACGTTGTTATCTCTTTTTGCGTTGGCATCACTGTACTATCAAATGGCGCAAAACTTAAATTTTGCGTGAATTATGGTGAATGAAGGCAAAAGAAAATATATGCATCGACGAATCGGACGGAACCTTACGATAGACAGTTGAAAGTTTGAGGTGGTTAGGTGGTTAGGGACGTTATCTACCTCGGCTGCGGTATTACCTCAGAAAATAATATCACAACAGAGATCATGCGCTGTCACTTTGGCCTAAGAAGGAAATTGGCTAGTACGGCCTACTCGAGAAACACTAAGGAGACTCTTTATAAGACATTCATCATCTCAGTCCGGCTTTATGGTGCTGAAGCATGGACGTTAGCAGATAAAGATCACCTTGCTCGAAAGCAAAATTATTCCAATGATTTTCGTTCCGGTTTGCGTTTTCACGGGCTTTGGATAAGGAGATTTAACAGCGAAATCTACGAGATGTACAGCGACATTGACCTGATCAGAAAAGAACGCATCAGTGGTCTAAGGTGGCTAGGACGTGTAGAAGGAATAGACGCCACCGCTTTGGCCCGAAGAGTCTTCGACTCCAACCCGGAGAGACAACGCAGTAGAGAAACACCTCGCCTAAGTAAGTAGTAAGTACCTACATGTGCTGAGCGACGAAAATCTTTTCGAACATGACATTTATGCAGCACTTTTTATTTTTTTCTTACAATTTTCAATCATATTTCTGCGGTCACAAGGAAAACCCGCTTAAGTCTGTTTTAATCTTTAGTTAATTTAATTTGCAAAATAGGTTTGAGTGCGCTGAATCTAATGGCATCGGGTCTACTTTAGCGGTTATGGTTTGTGGCCACAGATTTATGGCTGTTTAATTCAGCTGAAATGATTAAATTTCATACTCGATTCAAAAGTCACGTATTTTCCCTGATATAGAGCCTTCTATAATATTTGGGTTATGTTATAAACGTGTTACACACGTTGCCTTGGTGGTTCTTCTTTTTTTTGTTGGCGGGGTGGTTTTTTTGAAGTCTAATCAAATTCCACACTTTTTAGCTAACTTTTAACAGTGATTTCGTAGAAATTACATCTCAAAACCCGTTTAGAGGATTCTTTTGTTCTCGATTCAAAGAAGTCACGTTGCAGGTAGAGGGAGAGTTTGAGCTAGAATCGTTCTCTTTAGGTCTGACCTCTTATGTTGGGGAACTGTTCTGCGACCATAGTAACCTTACTTATTGCACATTCTAAAATAAAATACGAACCGAAAGCAGTAGGAGGGGATATGTAAAATCCTGTTCATCACGCCAAGGCATTATTTCCGTAAGTCCGTAGCACAACAAAAAAATAATCTGTTTGAAAAGTAATCCCCCACTTAATGTCATGTTAGAGAGTGGGTACACGTACAATCATAACAAATTGTTTTTGTTGCCGTTTGGAGAACATTACAAAAGTAAATCCGAGCTGTAGCCACAGCCAGCGTGATGCAAAAGTTTAAAATGCGGAAATTAGTACCTACTTTCAAGCTCGTAACTATATTTAGACATTAAGTACCCCCTGCGCGTAGTCATATTTCACAAGCGGTTAGGCGGATTTTTAGGAAATATTTAAGGAAACCCAGTAGAAACTAGTACAAGTACATATAAGTACTTCACTTGAGATGAAAAGGAAGACTGTACCTTGCCACCTGAGAATAATATTTGTCCACTTACGTATATTACGAGCTTAAATGCGTCCGAAATTTAATCTCTCACATGGCATCTGCAGAAATTGTGAACTTTCGCCTTCCAGATGACTGCCATGTCAAGTTTCCCGTAAAGGCTGGTAGTGAACAATACAGGCGGCCTAATTAAATTATCTTAAATATATATAGTGCTGGTTGATAAGGTAAAGGTACTCCTTCTCCTTATCAACCAGCACTACTACTCCTTGTGAGGCATCATAGCTTATATTGGACTTTAACTGAGTTTCTCTACTAAACTAGCTGTTGCCCTAGCAAATAAAAGGACTTTCATTTGCGACTTGACAACTTCAAACTTTCAGTGTGAACGAACCCTTACCGAACTGTCAGTAAAATCAGCATTTTTATCATGATGAAGTACACGAAGGATCAACGTTAACAAGTAATTGAAATTTACTACCGAACTTCCGCGTCGGTGGTCGCAACTTTAAAAGCGTCAACGCCGATTTTCGGCCGTAATTCTCGTCCCAGTAGACAAGCAGTTCATAGTTTAGTGAAAAAATTTGAGCCAGAATATTCGCTGCTTGATGCTGCCGTGCCGGTGAGACTACATTTTGCCGGAATTGTGGAGAATAGTGCTGCCACAGAGGCGTCCGTCGCAAACGAGCCAAATCAGTCAATTTCATGGCATTCTCAAGCATTGGGCCTCTCCCAGACGAATTTTGAGTAGGGATCTTGGCCTACACCCTTGCAAGATTAAGCTGGCTCAAGAACTAAAGCCACTTGGACATATGAAGCGACGTACGTTCTCGAATTGGGCTCTGGATATGATGGAAGAAAGTGAAGGATCTCATCGCAAAATCATCTTCAGCAATGAAGCGCATTTTGGACGGCTTTGTCAAAAACCAAAATATGCGTTACTGGTGAGAACCCTCATGTGCTTCATGAAACAGCACTTCATCTGCAAGAAGTCACTGTTCGGTGCGGTTTTCATGCCGGTGGCGTCATTGGCCCGTTTTTTTTACGTCGATGAAATGACCGTCACGTTCCGATAAATGGTATTCGCTACAGAGACATGTTGCAACGTTATTTCTTTGAGCAATTGCATGAATTGGACATCAGTGATATGTGGTTCCAACAAGAGGGTGCCACAGCGGGTGCAACAATCGACTTATTGAAGTCTCAGTTCGGTGAACGTGTTATCTCGAGAAACGAACCCGTCTATTGGCCGCCGAGATCGTGTGATTTAACGCCTCAAGACTTTTTTGTATGGGGCTACATTAAATCATTTTTCTATGCCAGCAAGCCGGCGACGTTGGTATCTGAAACTAACAATCTCCCAGAATGGAATGCGTTGCTTTAAAACCAACTTCAACCAACTGCAGCAGTTTTATCCTGCTTCCTGTTAACACTGCTGCGTCAATGGCACATGGAAGCTACTTTTCCATTGCATGTCGAGCTTCATTAGGAAAGGCGATTAGTTGAGCGACAGGCGTCCACTTCGCCCTTTTGCACTGCGGTCAACTGTTAAACTCAACACACAATTGACTTACGGGTACATCTTTTAAACATCGGTCCTCTGATTTCCCCCCCCCCCCGATAAACATGGAATAGACAGCAAACCAACAGCGCTGCAGCAATCATCAGTAGTCCTAAACTCGGCCAATAACTTCATTAGGCAAAAATCCATTATTACCGCCCAAGGACAGCCATTTCCGAAATCACCCAAGGCTTATCGGAAATAACGTCTGTTAAGTTAAATGGAATCCATAGCGGAGATCCGAAAGTAATTCCACAATAATCCGTCATAAATAATAAAAAATTCTCTGAATTGAAAAATACTCACTCACAGTTACAATCACAACACAGCGACGACGACTCTGCCAAGTTTGGTGGTCCATACCAAACAGAAAAGCTTTTTCAATCTCAATGCCATGCGCGCAGAGCAACATCGAGGAGAGTGCTTTTCTACCCTTGTTAGATGAAATCTCTTGGAGAGACCTCTTCAACCCAGTCATGTGTATCAGATTGATTCTATTATTAGGTAATGACATTTAGATTGTCTTCCGCAGGCAGGGCATCCACACCGCACAAACTATACACATCTGGGGTCGATTCCAACGAAACCCCTGAAGAGTTCAAACTCTTTTCAATATGGTAGAAAGATTGGTGTAATTGCTTTCGAATAACACCTACGGCAAAGTGCTTCTACCGCATGCTGCACTATGCACGAAATGAAGTAGGCATTCAATCTGAACCCAATTAAGGATTTCATTTATCAGAGTGATGCACAGGTTCTGTTGCCCTTTTGCTCCATCTAATGGCAATGGATAAAGCAAAGACGAATATATTGAACGAAACAGCTCTAATCCATAAAACCAATTAATTAAGTTACACAGCGAGCACATGCAGATTACATGAATTGCATGCCTGACTTTGCGGTCAAGTGTCAATCGCTTCAGTTCGCTTATTGGATTCCCTTAACCGAAAATTAATTGCCCGCCGCCCACTCAATCATAATATCGTCAGGTGTATACACTCGTTATTATTGGTGAGTGGTATTTTAGTAGCTATCGAAAAAAAAAGCCAAACTGCCTGTCAAATGTGACAGTGGCGAAATTAAATGACAAATTTCAATGGAAGCGGGAACAAAATATGACAGCAGGGAGCTGTGTTTTCGCTCAAAAACAATGGGTAGACATTGGGCTTTTTTTTTGAACTTTGTGTTGACAGAAAACAGATTTGTGATATATTTTGTGACTATTCGACTGTTTTGACAGTGGATTCTTTTAGTTTGTACTGAGCAACATACATTATATGAAACAAATTCCTGCAATGAACTTATTTTATGACAGGAAGGACAAAAGCTGAAATTATTTGATAATGAGTTAAAATAAAAAGTTGGGATTGCTCTGGCATGATCTTCAGAAAGTTGCAAAGTATGTATAAACTTTGTGCTATTAAGCAATCTTTCTGTGGTGACAACTGACAATCATTCATTCGTGCATTTAAAACCTCCATTCCGATATCCGATACATACGTTTCTGTCTAAACATTGACGCTAGAAATAATTGCGACAAATGTTAAAAGTCAGATTTGACAGCAAAGCTTAAGGCAAACGATCTTAAAACGAAAATGTTGTAGTAAAATTCGGTGACATGATCCTAAAAAGGAAGTTCGCTAAGGAACAAAATTGTGTAAAGTTACGCCAAGATATGAAAGATTGACATCCTGGTAGAACAGTCAGGAAGCATAGCCTCCGGAGGAAAACTAAAAAATGTGCTGCTCCAGGAACAATGTTCGAAAGTATGACCAGAAGGTAAAAATATCGTGACAAAGCTCGAACGGAAACATTTCAAAATGCGGATGAGAAACCTAATAGCAAAATCCCAGTCGGAGTTGATGACTTCCGTATAAACGGCGAGGCCGACCTACATTCCGCTTGGACGATCAAAGCTAATCAAGTGAGGATAGCAATACAGAAATGGTCCGCCGGCCGAACTTGAAGGGCATACACAAACTCAACTCCATTTCGTCGATATAAATAAAACATACCAGATGACTGCAACTTTGGCATCCACAAGAAACTGCGCACATCTTACAGAGGCATCAATCCCCTCAACACACCACACCAGAACCTACATAACTGCGGTACTATGCAAGTCCCAAATTTATATATTTTAATTGGTCCGGTTAGTACTCAGCCAGCCGAGAATAATTTTTTTTCTGAAGGTTCACCTTACAGTCCTGTTTATTACGTCTTAGCTAACCCAAAAAGAAGTATGATTTTAAAATATATAAATAAACTGTATACTAAACAAAACACGATAATTGTGCAGGCGCGTTCGCGAAAAAAATATCTGACAATACTACCTTGGAGTGCTATTTGCTTTCGGAAAGGCTTTGCGCCACATTGTGAATTGACAGTCGTCCCATCGTCATTGCAAGTATCAAACTTCGCTTTAAAACTCCTGATTTTGTCCGCACAGTTTAGTCAAAAGCAACCACCTTTCTTTCGAAAACCATTCTTGGCAAAAGAGTTAATATTTAAGAACAAAAGTAGTCTCATCAACAAGCATTACCTACATCTGTCACTCACAATCGCAATGCAATCAGCTGTATTTGCACCGCAACCGAATGTCTGTGTTTGCGTTACGTACGAGTATAACCAAGCAGAGTGAGTTCTCTTGCAAATTGTACCCTTTAAAATGTTCTGATTTCATTCAATATGTCAAATGAAAGCAACATGATTAACAGATGGAAAAATATTTAGCCACCAGAATCCACCTTTAAATGCAAAGCCAAACATTTAATTTAATTACAAAACTAATCCTTGTTAGTTATCTTGTCAGGAATATTCCGAATGAGCTTTTGTGTACGAACATTCAATTTATTAAACTTGGCTCAGCCATAAGTCGGAGGAGATACGATGCAGCTAAGTGATGGGCAAATATTACTCAGGCAGAGAACGATTTCATATTGAAACCAAGAACGGGAACAAAACCATAATCTGATATTTAAATTGGAATGCGAAATATCTGCAACTTGCGCGGTGTGCGCTCCTAATCAACAAATAGAACTTTGGTAAATATATTTCAATGTTGGCGGTGAACTAAAGGGTGGCCCATAATGAAAGCGAAATGTAATTTTGATAGGAAATACAAATTTTTAGTTAGAAAGCTTACTTTTCTTATTGATTCATAGAATATACAGATTAGGGCTATGTATGGAATAACACATGGGATAAATGGCCGCCACGGCTTTGCTGGCAAGTGAGTACCCTTTTATTGAAATTTTCTATGACCGTTTCGCATAAATGTGGCTGGAATTCATTAATACACCTCCCAATTTGTGGTGTTCGCATGGACTTTTGACTTCAAAAAAACCCCAAAGAAAAAAGTCCAATGGAGTTAAATCGCAAGATCTGGATGGCCATCAAGATGAAAATGAGCTTCACTGAAGATGATTTTGTTCGAAAAATCAGCATCCACTTGTGGTAGTTCCAAAATCCATACTACGAACTCTCTTCGCGCTGCATGGACAGTAGTCTTCAGATCTTGAGTCAATTGAACTTTATAAGCATTAAGGTTCAAGTCTTTCGTGACAATTCGCTGTAGAGAGCTTCTCGAAATGCCCAATTCTTGACTGCGTTGATTTGATGTTGATGTTCCTGGACTGTCAGCAATACTCTCGCGAACTGCTTCGATTTTTTTCTGTTAAACGACTTATGACACGACACCCAGAGTGTTAAAGAAAGATGCATTTTTCAATTCTTTTCTTCACAGTTGATGGTTTTAAATCACTATGACTGCCATATTTTGCACGAAAACTGCGGACTGTAGCTGACAAACGTTCATTACTGTCAGCTGTCACATTGCTATCTCTTTTTGCGTTGGCATCACTGTAGTATTAAATGGCGTAGAATTCAATTTTTGCGTGAATTATGGGACACCCTATATTTAAATTGCTCGTGATATTCGGAGGAGCCCTTCTTTGCACATATCCATTGCATATATCGGTACAATCGAGTAACTTCCCATGTAGCTGCCATGTAAATAATTCAAGTCGAGAGAAATGTCTTCTTACGTTTTACATTTGCATGGCAGAATATAACGAGAACAAGGGTTCTGGTGCGTACACCCTTTTGGCATTTATTCCAGCCTGTCGAAGCGTAGCGGAACATGCCAAATTTAACAAGGTTCCCTAATTGAAAGATGAAGGCGAATCTACTTCACCGTGTAAAATAGTCCATCACCTGTTGTTTGTGCGCAAATGAAAGTACATATTTGCATGAGTGATTTCGATCGGCTAACGAAGGCAATGAATATTTAATACATTTCATTATCAATTTGAAGCCTCGCATTTATAATTACTTAAAGTAACACTCCAGAGTCAGAGATGGATATAGAAAGAGCATCAGTTCAAAGGGCGTTTTGAAATAACTTTTGTGCATAATCCCCAAAGTTATACAGCAGTAAGAGTATGCTTGTAATAGGAGTTAAGGAAGTCGTACAAGTGTACTCAAATACCACAGTTTTCACAGGAAGCAGTGGTTTGCATTGTAAGGGTGATGCTATCGTGCGCTATGGTGGCGTGGAAAGCTCAAGGAACATTTGTTTTAATTCCTCTGAATTTCCGGGAAAAGAAGATTTCGTTTCATTTCCAGGAAAGTGCTGTGTTGTATTTCACTTATACAAAGTAATTTTTAACCGAAGAATACAAGCACATTAGGCGCCTATTATGGTCGAAAAAGGACAGATTCGGTTACACGCACTGAATACATTTTTGTCTGTCATGCAGAAATTGTTATGATGTAGAGATTGTTATAAGAATTATATAGTTGAAGTACTAACCTTCATATTCTTTTACGTCAGGTGAAAGTATTATGTCAGAGTGACTACTTAGTACTTTCCTGAGAAGTTATAACATGTATAGCTTTGGCGATTGATAGGTTATTTGGGCCGGAAGTAATGGAAATCCAATTGAAGCAAAATCAATTCCGTAGATTTTTTTAATTTAAAAGTTAAACTCTCTTTGAAGATTTATGTTTCTTTCAAGTCTCGATGATACACACACGCAATTTGGACAACATCAGTGCCACTTATTGCGGTTAGAAAATCAGTGCACGATGCATTTCCCGAAGCCCATTCTTTCATTAATAACTTATCTTTTAAACGCGACAAAAACATATTGGAAAGCAAAGCTGATTTTTCATCCCGAAAACAGTGTTTTATTAAAAAATCGGTAAACGGTGTACGAAGCATGTCATCTTGGCTTGTCAGCTTCGATTTTACAAAGTTGTATAAATGTAAATTTTACATAAATAAATTTTGCGCTTTTTAAATAAACTTCATCATAAACTTTTTTTTGACAAAATCATGCTTTAGGCTTACAAAATCTTTATTTTCTTGAAAGCATTTTTGCTGTCAAATTTGTTCTTCTCATTTGACACTGTCGAGAATTCTTCTAGTGCAGCCCTAAGACAACAAGTTAAGCGGTAACATTTGCTAACAGAGCGCGCCTATATTTTGTTGGGATTCATTTAAAATGTTTCATGTTTACCCTATTTGAACCGATTTGGTGGGGAGAATTTATTTAAAACTATTATAAGTATGGTATATATTTATATCACAAAAAAAAAATCACACAATCAAACAAACCGTTAAATATCTACCCCCGTATTAATAAACACTGCGTAAAAGTTATCAACTCGTTACTCAGCAGTTCCGTCAAATTGTTGTCGTCTACTAGCTAACTTACTTGTGCACATTTGTTTATTAATACGGGGGCTAGTAGAAAAGTTAATTTATAGAACACTTGTAACGTGTGGTGTGACGTGTCATTTCGCGTTCTTTGCACACTTGCCTAGTGCTTTTTTTTAAATAAATTCAAATGCTGTTTGTTTTGCTTTTTTACTTTAGCGATTTCCAAGTTCATGTGTGGTACTCTTTCTTCCACATAGGCAGTTTCAGATAATGTATTTGTCTCGCTTCATTGCGCCATAGAGCGTTTTGGCGCAATCGGAACAGGAGGAATAGCGACACAACGCGCCACACTGCACCAATTCACACGAGAAAAATAAGTTTCTACGCATATGAAATTCATTGGAGTGATAGCGACACACCGCTCCACAACACACCACGCAAGTGTTCCGGCTTAATTTATAAAACAAATATAGCACAATCTACGTATAGTAGAGCAGCGGTATTTATTTATACAGCTGCAAGTGTCCCGTAAGTTTATATAAAAAGAAGACTTTCTTCCCTATGCACTTGGACAAACCCACTAGCTGCCCATACTGAAAGATAATCTTCTAATTACTTCTGATGCCTTTTTGGTATCACCTGTCATTATAATGGCAACATGGAAGTGAAGTTGCGTTTGGATTCCAATGTTTTAAAAATTTAATAACAAAAAACAAACATTTAATTCAATTAAATCATATAAAATGCACAATAGTTCAAAACAATTGAATTGGTTTTCGTTCACCATTTTTAAATATTCTGTTGCTCATTTGATCACTTATAAATGTTTTTGTCTTTCTTTGGAATTGTTATACCACGCTAACAGTAAAAATTAAACTTGACAACGACGATAACATTTTCTATTATAATGAATTTATCTATCTTCTCCCTCAAAACATTTGTTTCTTTCTCATTGACGTGCCTATTCTGTATAAAAAAAACAATATTTCAGCACCTAGAAAGATAAAATTTAAATTATCAAATCTCTGTAAAATGTGCAATAACAATAGTCCTCTAACATTATTTGTATACGAAATAAAAATATTTATCTTTCTATCATCGAAATTAATCCTCAAATTTAGCAGCGAATTCTTCTTTTAATTTCCTTACAAATGACGTAAAAAAAAAAATTAATTAACGAGAACTTTCTTCGCTGGTTGTATTTATTAAAATTGTTTATTTTTTATTCAAATCAGTGTGGTTAAGAAATGCAATATCGGCTTACAATAATTTTAAGCTAATTTTTGAGAATTTTCAGAAATTGTCTGTGTTGAATTAAAGAAAATTCGTCAGTCAAACTTGGTTCATGGAACATTTAAAAATACATTTATTTAGTTGTGGATTATCATTAAAACACTTACATCTGCAACGTATAAATAAGCACTTACCTGAAAAAAGAAAAGAAAAATATGTTACTTACAGATTAAGGAAGAAAAAACATAAATATAAGTTATAATTATTCAAACGAAAAAAATATAAAAAAATATTTTTCCAGGCTGATTGCCTGTTCTTTATTTGACTTTCAAACTAAGACTAAAGTACATTGAATTTCTTACATCTACTTATTGGCTATCGGTTGCTGACTTTTGCCAGGTCAGCAATTTGTGTTATTGCATGCAATTCCCAGAATTGCATCGTTGCTGCTGTTGACTTCTCGGAACTTTGTCTGGACGGGAAATGCTGATTAATTAACTTTGTTCTTGTTAACTCTTCCCCCTTTAAGTGCGATGGTCCTCGATCGCCTAAAAGTAAGGTAGGTCGTGGAATCTTGTTTGTGGGATAAGATATGGTTTTGATTCTGGTATGATTTTAATGCTTGGAGATTTTTCGGCTAAGTTCTCTTCTGGATTGCGGATGATTATTTCTGTGCTTTTGTGTTTAACGAGTTTGCACACTGATAAGACTGTGAATAGTATTCCAATACAACCTATGAGTCCATATGAGGTGATTTGATGGATTTCTTTACTGGATCTGAGTGACTGGATTTCTTTGGTATTGTTTATATGGAGTTCGTTGACCATTTCTAGTGATAGGAGATGATGATATTCTTTTTCTATAGGGGATGGTTGTAGGATCGCTGGTAAGATTTGGTGAGAGGATGTTGCTTCCTTGGAGATGAATAGTTGGTCGCCGATAGTAAGATTAGTATTGTGGTATTTGACGAGGAAGGTGCCTATTAGATTCTGCTGAGCTGATTCGGTCTTCAATGTTCCGTTGAAGTCGTTTAGGAGTACTATTCCAGGTGAAATTTCTTCTATGTTGGGCAAGTGTTGGCTGTTCATTAGGTTACAATTAGCTTTAAGGCTTTTTAATAAGTTTGGTATACATGTAGTATTCGTAAGGTTTACAATATTTTCGGTATTACATATTGATAAATTATTTATAGTTTTACAATTGGTTTTTATTCCATACATTTCTTCTTTATTTTTTATAATTGTTTCGAAATCTATGTCAGTTGCCATTTTACCTTTCCTTATGGGCTTTAACAGTAATTTTTCGTACGTTTTGTAATTTGTCAAAGGAATATTAACAATATAAAGTAATGAGGATGAATTGGTAATTATTTTAATTTCTGCGAAGTTCAGAGCTTCTTCAATGTTTTCGTATGGTATGTTTTCTTTATTTAATGTTTCGATAGCAACGTTTATTTCTTCTTTTGATAATATTAGAGAATTGATTATGCCTAATTTCGCCCAATGGACTGCTAGGTTAATGTTCTGTAATTCTTCTTTAATTAATTTAAGTTTATATTGAATTCTATAGACCATTCTACTATTGACTGTATTATCTTTATTTATAAATCTTTCAATTTCGTTCGTTATTTTTGTCAAGTTATTTATTCGTTCGTTATGAAGACGGTTGATGACTACCTGTTTATTATTGTTTTCTAAAATGTTTGACATCTTTCTTTTGATTGTAACGAAATCTTCATGGTCGGGATTGCCAGCAATCCACTTCCATGCTGAGCCGATAAAATTGAGTGACCTTTTCGCTTTACGTGATTTCAGGTTGTAAATTAGATTTTTGATCTGCTCAATTTCGTGGTTAAGGAGGGGAAATAGAGAGTTTCGTCTTGTCGCGTTTAGGTTTATAGTTGGCGTAATATTGTCTATGAATTTGTTATATTGATCAATATCAACTTCGTGAATTAATTTAAAGTTTCCTTCTTTGATCTTAGCTTGTCCTACGTGTATGGACACGAACTGTGAATTAGTGAAGTCTAGGATTTGGATTTCTCCATTGACAGCGGCATAGAGGGAATATCTGAAATAGGACAGTCTGAATTAGTTTCGTATATGGGTTTTGTGTACTGTTTTTCCTGATTCTGTTATAACTGTGGTATTTCGGTTTTCTTTCACTATTTCTCTTTTGTAACGGACTGTTAGCTTGGAACCTATTCTTTTATTTTGTTTGATGTAAATGATATCTCCAGGAAGATAGTTTTTTATGGGTTTCTTATTTTTGTTATGGTATCTGAGATTTTTTTCTTGCTTATTTTTTAGCTTTTCAATAGTGTCGATGCGTACCTGTTCGAATTGTTCTGGATTTATTCTTGGAATGCGACCATAATATAGTTCGACTGGCTTTTTACCTGTTGTGGAATGGATAGTAAAGTTATATTCATTGACTGCCCGGTTTAACAAATCTTGGAAAGAACGAGGAGGTCCGTCTGCCTTAAGGCATCGCATAATCTCGGACAGCGTTGAGTGAAAACGTTCTATTTGTCCGTTGACCTCGCTTTTATAAGGGGGTGTCGTGAAGACTTTAATCTTAAGGTCATCCTCGAGCATAGAAGTTATGGAAGCTGAATTAAGGGCTTTTTCGTTATCGATCACTACGTTTTCTGGAACGCAAAAGTAGAAAAGGATGTCTTGAAGAGGTCGCTTTATGTGTTCAGTTGCTCGGGAATCGATCAGTTTGGCTTGAGCGAATTTCGTAAATTTGTCGATTGCTGTTAGTACTAGAAATTTTTCTGTCGAGAATATGTCGATATGTAATGTGTGACCGGGATAATTTGGTATAGGAGTTGGTTCTATAAATTGGTTGTTGGGATGGCGTTCGTATTTATTTTCTTTGCACACAGTACAACGTTTCACAAGGTTTTGGATTTTAGAATTCATCTTTGGGAAATAGTATTTTTGCAGTATTTGCAATCGGTTTTTGTAAGCGTTTCGGTGAGCTCTTTTATGTTCTATAAGTATTATTTCTTCTTGTCGATCTTCGTTGGCTACGTCTTCGACAGTGGTTTGGGTGTACCTTATTTTGTAGTTTCTGAAATGGACGGGATATATTTCCTGTATTTTGCCCATAACTTCTTCGGGTGCTGAAAGTCCGTTAACTATGTTAGGGTTGAGATATCTTTTAAATATGTTAATTATATCAGTTTCGTTAAAGTGTTGTTGAGTGAAAATGTGTCTCTTGCAATTAGGAAAAGGGGTTTGAATTTGGTAACTGTTTTCGTTATCGAATTTAAATATGAGCTGGTTGCGAAAGACGTTAACAGGAGTTTCAATAGTCGGAATTAGATTATGAGATGAGCTATCATCACTATGTTGAGTCATAGTTAATGAATTTACGTTTGTTGAAAATGGTAATCTGGAAAGTGAGTCTGCAACCACATTGGTTCTTCCGGGCTTATATTGGAGCTCGTAGTTGTACTCCTCCAATATGGCCTTCCAACGTTTCATCTTGCTATTGGTATTCTTGCTACTGAGAGCGTAGGTGAGAGGTTGATGGTCAGTAAATATTTTAACCTTTTTGGATCCGTAAAGGAAATTTCGTAGGCTAGTTAGTGCCCAAATTATGGCCAGCATCTCCTTCTCGTTGGTTGCATAACTCTCTTCCGTTTGGTTAAGTGTTCGTGAAAGGAATGTAATTGGTTTGTTTCCCTGTGACAGCACTGCGCCAATGGCGTAGTCAGAGGCATCTGTGGTAAGCTCAAAATCCTTTTCAAAGTTTGGATGGGTTAAAATGATTTCTTCGGAAATAAGGGTATTTTTTAGTTTTTGAAAAGCGTCTAAAGCAGTGTTGTCAAGCTGAATGGTTTTATTCTTTGAGAGGTTTTTGGACACACGTCCATCTTCCCCTCTTAGAAGGGATGTCAGGGGTTTTGCTAGTTTCGCATAATCCCTAATAAATCGTCTGTAATACCCTGACATTCCTAAAAATGATCGAAGGTCTTTGAGATTTTGAGGTGGCGGTAGGTCGACTATGGCCTTAACCTTTTTGGGGTTTGTTTTTATTCCATTGATTCCCACAATGAATCCTAGGAATTCTGCTTCGGATTTTAAAAATTCCGATTTATCCAATTGTATTTTCATGTTGGCCTTTTCAAGTGTTTTGAACACTGTTTCTAAGTTTTTGAAGTGTTCCTCTTCGTTTTCCCCAAATATAATGATGTCGTCTATATAGACATAGCATCTCTTCCCTATATGTTCCCTTAGTATGTCATCCAATGTCCTTTGAAAAATGGAGGGCGCATTCTTGAGCCCGAAAGGGAGACGGGTAAATTCGAATTTTCCGTTGTTTATCGAGAACGCCGTCTTTTCGATATCGCTTTCCCTAAGTGGAATTTGGTGAAAACCACTTTTGAGATCGATTACTGTGAAATACCGATTTTTACCGAGGTTTGAAAGGACCTCGTTTATTTCTGGAATGGGATATTTATCAGAGATGGTGACAGAGTTCAGTTTCCTGTAGTCTATAACCATCCGATATTTTTTCTTGCCGGATGCGTCTGGTTTTTTCGAGACGATCCAAACGGGGGCATTATAAGGAGATTTCGAAGGCCTTATTATTCCTTCGTTTAGTAATTCCTTAACTTGTTTCTCCACTTCGTCCTTAAGAGCCATAGGGTATGGATAAGGTTTGGAGTATACGGGGGACTCATTGGTAGTGCGAATTTCGCCTTTGACCCTAGTAGTGAAGGTTAATTTTTTGTCAGGATCTGAGAAGAGGTTTGGACAATTTTGTATGATGCTATTGAGTTTTTTATTTTGTTCTTCTGATAAATGAGAAACACGAAGATTGATTTTATTTACGCTTTCCGAAGTGTATTGCTTGAGTGAGATTTTAGTGTCTGGGTGGATAGTCATATAACTGTCCGTTGTATGGATAATTGCTTTCAGTTCTCTTAGCGTGTCGTTGCCTACAATGCCGTCAAAAGATATTAGACTTGGAAGAATGTAAAATGTAAGTTTTTTATTTTGTTTGAATAGGTCTATCAGGGCGTGATGGGTGATCCTGATATTTCCACCGACGGAATTAGCGGTGAATGGTTTTGTGTTGGGTATAGGGAATTTGATACGTCTTGGTTGAATATAGTTTTTATTAGACCCGGTGTCTATTAGAAATTTAAGTGTCTCTCCACTTCGTATCTTACATTCAAAGTAAGGAAGTGAAGAGCGACTCAGCCTAAAAAATAGATGTCGTCTAACTGTTCGGTTTGGTCAAACTCGGGATTCTCGACATCGTTTAGATATTCGTCTAGTGTTGGTATTCCTTCGTCATTGTTGCCATTTTGGGATTCTATTTCCTGTTCATATTGTTCGATTATAGGTTCAGTTTCATTGTTATCATTTTCGTTTGTGTAATGGACTCTCTGGAATTTATTTGGGGGATGCATTTGGTAAGATGGATTATTCTGATGGGGATTTGGTCGTTTACTTGGACCTGGCCGCATTTGCTGTCTATTTGCGTAATTTACTTGTCTTGAATGGATGCTTCTATCGACATTCATTGGTTCTGGTGGTTGGAAATGTCTAGGGAAAGACTGTTGAGGGTATTCAGGTGGTGGCAGTGGTCTATTTTGGTACCCGTATTGTGGACCACGATTCGGTTGGTTCGTGTAACCAATTGGTCTTGGGGAAAATTGTGGGTTGTGAACTAGTTCCGGGTAGAAATTTCTTCTAGGAGCCGGAATGGGTTGAGGTACATAATGAGGAATTGACCGTTTCGGCGGTAAAGGTGGTGGAATTTGTGATCTTCGTACGATGTTTTGGCTGTTGTTGGCGTATTGTGTTCTAAAATCGACGTTTTGTAATTTCAAACAGAGGTGTAGGGCCTGCGGAAGATCCGCTGGTTCTTTTATACTAAGGAGGCGTGGGAGGTCTCCCTTAAGTCCTCTTACGAACGTGTCTAAGGCCTTTCCGCGGTAGCATTGAATCATGTTAGTGAGTGATTCGTTGCTTATGTCCATACTGGAAAGCTTATTTAAAATAAGAGAAAGATGTTGATAGACCATTTGGTAAAATTCGGGGATTGAGTTGTTCCCTTGTACTAGTGTAGTCATCTGATATTCAAGAGTGCCGATATCTCTTTTATCAGCGTAATGTAAAGTTAAGCATTTGGATATTTTTTTCCAATTTAATGGAGTGTTGTAAGACTCCAACGCCATGTCGGCTAACCCTACTATTTTGTTTCTTATGACGCTAATGATACCATAATATTTAGGCGTGCCCTGTAGATGGTCGTACACGCTTAAGATTCGGTCGACGCTTTTACGCCAGGAGCTGAATTCTCCTGGTTGACCAGAAAATTCTCTCAGGCTTTTGACTACATCAGGTACTTTGTCTAACTCGGTAAGATTTCTATCTGCGTTGATGATGATCGGTTGATCAATGTCATTCGCAATGTCAGCATTGGGGTTTATTATGTTATTAATAATATTTTGTCCTTCTCTTGCTAAAACTTCTTGGACAATTCTGGTAATTTGTTCTGTGAGATTATTGAGGTTAAACAGGTCATTGGGGGCATTTGCAGGAGCAGCAGGACCTCCTGCGACTCCATCTCCGACTTGAAGTCGAGGTGGTCTAATCAGATTATTGTTATTAGCCATTGTTAAGTGGTCAGAATCGCAAAACGTGAATAGATAACTTGACAGTAATTGAGATTAAAAGAATGTTAAATATTCACTAATATTCACTCCCTGTTTTTAACTAAGTTTCTATGATTAGGTGTTTGCAATTTTTATAGTTAAAGGCAATTTGAAAGTTTATTTAATAAAGGTATGATAGTTATTTTCAAAGGTCTATACTTGTTTTTGTGTTAAATTCTTAAAAATATGTTCACAGAATAATAAATTGTTTGGTTTTACTTGTTCTTCGAAGTATTCAATTAATTTTTGTCTTCTTTTAATTTTCTTAGTATATTTTTGTTTCCAACTTATAGTTCTAAAATGTATCTTAACTTACGTAAAAAGATGTAGGACAATCATCTCTTGTTGAGTCTTGTTGAGTCTTGCTGAGTTTGATATGATTCACACACTTCCCGGTGTTGTGTCCTTGTGTGTGGGGACCGAGGGTGGTCTTCTAGTTGCAACTGCGGGGGCGGCTACCTTCGTGTTTTAATCCTAACAGGAAGATTCCGTTTTGTCCGAATAATGTTCGGTGACTCCGGGGCCTTAAATTTCCTCCGTCTTTGATGAACTAGTTTCGTGGGTATTTATTCCACTATTTGCCACTTTTGTGATAGTCTTTGATACTTAAACTTGTCTCGTGAGTTTTAATTTCACTATTTGGCTCTTGGTGATCTTGGCACTTCCACTTTCACTTTATTGGCACTGGTTAAGTTTACACAATTACTACTTCACTCTCCAACGGTCCCTGCTCGGGCGCCAGTTATAATTATTCAAACGAAAAAAATATAAAAAAATATTTTTCCAGGCTGATTGCCTGTTCTTTATTTGACTTTCAAACTAAGACTAAAGTACATTGAATTTCTTACATCTACTTATTGGCTATCGGTTGCTGACTTTTGCCAGGTCAGCAATTTGTGTTATTGCATGCAATTCCCAGAATTGCATCGTTGCTGCTGTTGACTTCTCGGAACTTTGTCTGGACGGGAAATGCTGATTAATTAACTTTGTTCTTGTTAACTTATATAAATATAAAAACAAAGGTAGGAAGCCAAAGAAAAAGTTTTATGTTCGTCAAAGCGACAACAGCTTGTCATAGTTTTAGACTGTCAAAGACGTGAAGAGCCCTCATGGCTTTCCTCAACACTTAGACCAAATTAGGGCCTCCTAAACATTCGATTCTGAGTTTAGCTTTTTTTTTTAATAAATAAAGTTAAATTTTTATAAAAACATTGAACATTTCTTTAGCGCACGACTGTATGACTGTAAAAAGCTATTTCAAAATAAATCGATTGCTAGCCAATGTTTGAACCATTCAAGTTCTCAGAAGCTTTTTATTTTAGACACGATTCAAAGTTTATTCTGAGCTTGAAATTGAATATAAGTTAAAGCTTTTAGAGGTGATGTTTCCAAATGTTGCCAACAGGTGATGGCACATCTGTAGAGAGATGATTGTATACCAGAACCAGAATAAGCTTTAGCTTTGTTTAAGAAATTTAAAGCTTTCCGGGTTTGAGAGCCACAGGTGGAAATGTTGAGGCAGGTCTTGGAATAAGATTAAGACTAAGAAAAATTTATATATCCATCATAAGCGGCCTGTAATGTAATGCGACCAGGGTCGGAGTCGCGTCGCCTCCGTGTACGAGTAAGCAATACATGTGATGAGATTAATTTTACTGTCGTATGGAAAATTAACCGTGTTTCTATGGCTCGTTTACGGAGTCGCGATTTTTACTCCGATTCTCCAGTGAGAGGAAGGCAGACTGAAACAATCCAAACAGAAGTCAGAATACAGATTTAGACGGTGAGAACTCGGACTTGGTTACACCTAATGAAGCATAAAGCTTTACACACTCAAAAACATAAAAAAATACCCACGGCGCTCAGCTTATCCACAGTCATTTTTCAGTAGACGTCAACAATAGAACAAAATTTAAATAATTCTCAAATTGGACTTAGGTCAAAGAATCGTACGATGAAATATAATCCATCTCAACAACATTTCCTGAGATTGGAGTTTAAATGATCTTCCGAACATTTCCTCCTTCAGCCACAAATCCAATCTCGATGGAAAATTCAATGAAGAAGCATGGTTACGGAAACAATAACATCCTTGACATTATCCATAACATGAATGTCTGTACTAACAGAATACACAAAGGCTATAGTGACTGTATAATGGCTTTGTCAGGACGGGATCTACACCAACAATAGAAGCAGCATTCGTATCCTCCGAAGCCACAATATCGGCGTTGAAAGGAAAAGCACAGCAAAAACGACTGTCCTGAATTATTGCACCCCAGCATCAAGAGTGAGGGAAACATTTGAATACAATATGCGCCCATTCATAGATGTGGACGTTCTTTCTGAATGATAGAACTAGTAGAAAAGTAAATGTGGTCGCCGGCCGGCCGCAGAGGTGACTTTTGTTGACACTTGCCTTTGCAAAGCGAACTTTTAATTGCAAATCAAGGTGAACAATATTATTTCCATAGAATGAAAGTGTGCTTAGATGCGGAGGTCAACAAGTGACCACAGTCACATGCATATAAAACAAACCCATGTGCACTGCACACTTAACCCGAATTTAAAAGGAACTTAAAACTCTCAAGGACACAGACGTATCACTTGCATATGCATATCCCTTAGCAACGGTGGTGCTCGTGCTCGAAACACTGAAACGAATCTCAAAGCAAATAAATCCCATTTCAATCCATGCAGCTCGTTTATTCCAAAGGGAAATCAATGGTAACCACCATTCCGGGGTTGTTAACACCGAGCAAAAAGGATTTCCATAATATGCAAAAATCATATTGACAACAAGTGGAAGAGGTTAGTCGCGGGACTGGTACAGCATTTGATTTTTCGCTCGTTTGTACAGTTGCAATAGGGAGGATATTGAAATTGTAACTCGAAGGGATGGTGGTTTTGTTCTATTTTTAGACAGTATTTATGAGTGACCTGCGGCGAATTCGATATTGGTGCTTACAAGGCTGGTACTTACAGAACGTTTACAATCCAATGTTTGAAAAGACGTCAAACAAATAAATCAAATCAAGTTCATTATTAATGATACCATTTCCAAGCTTCTTCCGCAATGATCCTCTTTTAAATGCAGATATAAATCTACTCTGTAACTGTAAAGGTATCTTCCCACTTCCAAGCTGTTAAAACAACCACCAAGTAGTCAAATTAATCGATCGGTAAACATTTCCCTTTCTATTTTCGGATGATATCTTAATAACTTTGTATCGATTTGGATTTCTTTGGAAAAAGTATAACAAGCAAGATGCTGACACATGTTTCTTATTCAAATCGCTAGCGGATAATAATTATCGTCTATCGCGTGTGAAAATACACCGACCAGAACTTGCAAATGGGTATAGCAGCAAATGGACGCGTGTACATTGCCAGTTTGCTGTCCAAGCGAGATTGTAGTGTGTGAAAAATAATAGGCCTTCAAAACAAGCCGCCGAATAACCAAATGACAAACTGGCTGTGCTTCCAAATTTAACACAAACGCTTAGTAAAGAAAATGTAGCTTTATACTTTGGAAATATATTAGCGAATGTCTCACACGCTTCGTGTTATTTATGAGTGATATTAATAAGGTAATCATGATTTATCAATATCAGTAAGATCTATGAGCGAGGGGATTTTTTTATATTAAAATTATTAAAACTAATCAACAAAAGTAAACAACTTTTAGTATGAAATTATAGCTGATTTTTTTCTGGTTTTTTAGATGCACAGATAAGAAAGTAATAAACGTCACTCATTGCAATGTGTTCTATTTAACACGTTTAAAATGCTTTTCATTACGAAAAAACTTCAATAAATGAATTGTTCGTATTAAATATGAAAGAAAAAGCCCATCGAACGTACGTTTTTGTGTACCTGAACGCATTCACTCGTTTTTATATTATGTCGAATAGTAAAGGAAATTATTGTATGCGTAAATTCTTATGTTATATGCTTATTTTAAGCTTGTTTATAAAGACAGTTATAGTTTTTTTATTTTTTTCATATGAAAATAAGTGCAAATTTTACTTAGGGGAAAAAGGGATTTTTTTCACATTTAGGGGGAAACTAATGCTTTTGCTGATAAAAAAAGGGGAACACAGACTTTTCAGTTTGGGAACACTGCCAGGAAAGACTTGCAAGGGAAATTAATAGCGCACAGCTTATGTGGTTTTCGATTGGGCGCTCTCCGAGCACTTTTTTTGCTCTCAGAGCACTTTTTATGTTCGTTTGGTACAAAAAAAAAGCAATCTTTTTTAGATTTCAGAGGACTTTTGCGAATCTAGATTTTTTCTCAGATTTGCTTCAGATTTACCAATACAAGTACGTTTGAGTTTGACAACTAGAGGAGTTTGTTTACTTTTTCGTGCAATTTTCCAACTGAAAAGAAACGAATTGCATCGGGTTGATCTATTTTTTTGTTAATTATTTATGTACAAATGTTTAGAAATTAATCTGGGCGAGCATTTTGAATGTTTTCATATTAAATTTAACCAGTGAATGGAAACCGCTTAGAATAGTGTCGAAGGCTACACATATTCCAATTGCACAAATTTCAACACAAAAATTACCAAGTGACGTTTTTATGTTCGATTAGACACACGAAATCTGAGAGCGAATCTGCAGACGCCTTATCGAAAACCACATTAGACAGATAGCACTACAGTTGCACGAATTGTACTAAATGATACATTTTTGCCATCCTTTTTAGAGCAATATATAGCATGGCTTGGGAAACAAGTTCAATTAAAGAATATTTATTTTGGAATTTCATAAGGCTACCCGGAAAATATCTATAAATGGATAGAAAATGGATAGAAAATGGATTAAGAAATGTATTGCCAGTAAGTTAAGTAAGTCGCAGTTAAAGATGCCAATATTATTATTTCTGTGGGACATATTTCTGCAACTGTACAACATACAAAATGTGACTTGAAATATTTGGTTGAGTTAATTGTTTAAGTTGTTATACGGGTTAGTTATAATATCATTTGCAATGCTATAAGACAGAAACCATACAATAGTATTATGATTGTATAAGCATTTATTTGGGGTTTATGTGCGCACGCAAATCGTTACTATTAGAATTGAACAACTTCTATGGCGTTAAAAGTACTTTACTGTCTCGAATAATACGATTAAATATACGAGTAATCAATTTGAATGTCCAGGTTAATTTTTACGAACTCACAACCATAGACAAACCATACTGAGACCCCCAACTCACAATCCTCTTGCCGCTGGGCCCCTCAATTTTTTTTTCAAATTCGCCATTTTGTATTCTTATCGGTGTTATGTCAAAAAAGAATCAGTGTGACATGCAAAAACACACAAAAACTACAAAAATAAATGCTGCCAACCGCGGCAACCGTGGGGAAATGTGACAGAATTCGGGAATTCAACACTTTTACATAACTGAATGCCATTGGTTAGTTATTATTAATTGTTAAAAGGCGAATAATTTGATTTGTTTGGTTAGTAAAACTATCTAAAGTTGATGTTCTATATACTAGAAACATATTAGGACAAACATGGTTGTGTATTTTCCGCTTTTGGATATAATTAACTTCGATTTCGTGTGCAAATTTTTCTTAAATAATGAAGAAAATTTGCTCAGAATGTTTTCATTTTCCCTCAACCAATCTACATTGTTAATTTTTCATGAACATTTTAAGCAAATGTGCACTTATTCCTAAAAAAAAATATTATCCACACGTAACGAACAATTTCAAATTAAACGGATAAAATTCTATGAACTCTGCCAGCAACTTTGCCCACAGCGGAAGTGTCTCATATCTGCTGGGAGTGTGTTGGTGAGCCGGAATTTTTGAAGTTTCGTGACATTTGTCAATACGATTTTCTATGTAACAATACTAGCGCACCAGATGTGTACACTCCATAAAAAATATAGCTTGTAGGCTAAGTAACGGGAAATCGGCCGGAGTTGGTGGTCTCAGTATTGTCTCTGCTCACAACGGTCAATTTCTTTATAATTAATGAATTAATAAACCAATTACAATGCCTCTTACTGTCATTCTAAAATTAATGTTTTTATCATTGGGTTCATATTTCGAAGGATACAGAAGTTTGGGAAAGGGAGATCAAATCAAAAGGAGCTATGTGTCAAAAGTTTAACCATCGAGTAATAGAAAACAGTACGTCTTGAGCAGATGTTGTGGTTCGTCTACTAATGAGCTCACCCACCATAATCGGGGGGAAAAGCATTTTTGACCAGAGGCTACTTAGATGTTTAAAAATTTAGTGCTTACGCTCAACAAAGTATTAGTTTGTTCATGTTATTCATGAGTTGAAAATAGTTTTTGAGTAGTCATTTGCTTGGACCCGAGGTGATAAGGACTTTAAAGGAAACGAAAGCTAGAATTGAACCTTTTAGTGCCTTTGAGTTTCAAATCAGGAAATTGGAAGATGTTGTTATTGTTCAATACTGGACCACATCCGGGGCAGGGTTATAAATTCATAAGCTCAACTGGTAGCAAAGCCAAAAGGTCAACACCGCCCACTAGGATTTTGAAAGACCCTAAGCCTCAGCACATCCCTGTGTTAAAGCTCATCACAATCGACTTTCTCTGGTAGGAGTTCATGATGTAAAGGCCTATAGTTTTAATTGTATTATATTTATCCGAAAAAATATATTTCTGAGAGACTTCTCCCAGCCAATGCAATCATCAAAACTTTCATTTTGTTTTGTGGAATTAAATTATAAGCCTAAAAAATTTTGGCGTGTTCGATTTGAGAGTAGTTGACAACATCTGGTGAAACGTCAAATTAATCTTCTTCTTTTTTTGGTGGAAACACCTCAGAATTTATTTTTAATCTCTTGAACTGAATCTCGTGATAGTGTCCGGTGGAAACGTAGTATTAAGTTCAAATAAACACCGACTAACAGAGAAATTGACATCTAAATGGGTTTTTCTAGTTCTTAACAAACTCAGTTCAAACAGAACTAAAAATAATAATGACACTGGCAGGCGAAAGTGTAAATTTTAAAATCTTAAACTACTCAATACAAGTACATACAAAGTCCCTGGAGACTGATTTTGCCTTGAATTTAGTCCTGTTAATGGCAGAATACAATGGGATCAAGAGACTAGGTAGAATTGTTGTTTTCACTCAATTCCGTTCCTATTAGAATACTTTTAGAATGCAGACAGTTTCGAGAAAAAGACGCACTCCCTGGAAATGTCTATTTTTAAATGCAAACCTTATTCATACCTCGACCTCGTGCCAACTGCCGTCTTGAGTTGCCTTACAAAACACTTCCTCCACACAAAAGCCATTACTTTCACTTGCTTCAAGGACGACTTATTTATATTTATAGCGCCGTACGAGGAAGCTACTTCAAATTCAATACAAAAGCGCATGAATATTGCTCAATAAAAAAAAATGGAACCCCTTGACGTCATTCATCGTTAATAACTTTTTTATTCCTTTTGAAAATCTTGTGACATCGCTAATTACTCGCATGTGTCTTTCATCCTCAATGAACGAGGCCAAGCGCAAAATAAAAAATTAAACTAGCTGCACAACTTGAAGCACACACATGTCTTTCTCAATTACATTTGATGTCATAACAATACGTCGCCAATTATAATTTGCACAGATATACCCAATTTAGTTCCTCAGAAACTTTAGCTAAACGCCACTGATTGCAGAGTGCTCGTCTTCTCGTGTTCCCCGTCGCCAGTAATCATCTTTTCTTTGATTTAATGCTATCTAACCGCTTATCGTCATAGGTTGTCCCCAATCATATAGAACATGCGACTTTTTTTTAACGCAGCTCCAGTGCTGCCAGCAGTCGCTATTTATCGCCGACTGGTTTCTCAAAATTGTCATTTGGGATTTATCGCAATTTAGGCTATTCACTTTAAAGTTTGGCGATTTTTAGGCTTCTTGGGAACTTACAAAAAATAGTTCATACTTCTATTTCTAAAACTTTCTAAACAGTTAATTATTGTGAATAAGCCAACTCCATTTTCATACAGTTTTTGAACAGACTCTCACATCTCAGCAGTAAAATCATCTCACAAGTTATGCACGAATATGAAAACACACTCTCCAAGGTTATGGAGATTGTAGGTACATAGCAACGGGCACATTCAAGAATATAGTTACCTTAAGTCGAGTCCGGATGAGATGTAACCTGAACGCAAAAACTAAATTGGTCGGGAACGTCACTCTTTCTACGTCAGCCACATATGCGAAGTGTCAACTTCGTTTAGTACTCAGTCACGAATTTTTTGACTAGAATCGTCAGCTAGCGCTCGATAAACTTCAACTGAAACAGCTGCTCACATGACCGATTTCGACCAATCAAAACCGAGATACATCTAGTCAGAGAGCTGTCAAACTTACTAAAGTAGATACTTGAACGCCCCAATATGTTTTAATTTTGTTGTTAACGTCGGAAAATGAAAACTAGAAAAGTCTCGCAACTACGAGTTTGTGTTGTTTCTTTTGGTTTTTTTTATTTAACATTGTCGTCTAAAAACGATTAAATTAGGGAAGTAAAGAAAAAAAATGCGCATGTTTGTTCTTCAATTTGGCTATTTTTGGCCGCAAAAGTTTTCAAAAAGCTGGTAACACTGCGCAGCAGTGTTTATATTAACATGAAAAAAATAGGCCAACGATGAGCGACAGCGCATTATTAGTGTCATCGCGAATTTTGATCGAATGACAGTAAATTAAAAAGTTTCGAGGAAGTCTTTGTGCGCCTCGTTTATTTGATCGAATCAATCGCATCAAGGGCCAGGAATTCTCAAAGTCACTTGAGCGTTGAGTACTATTGAACTTCCCAGTTAATGGATGTTGTTCGATATAGTTATTGATTGTCAACATTAAGATATCGAAAAGTATTCTCACCTCCGTCATCAAATTGTGTTTATCTGGGAGTTTTTTTTACTTCAATAACCTTTAATGGCGGCAATTTTGATTTTATTAAAGGTGAGGCTTTCGGAGCATTTAAACAGCCTATGGGCTTCTGAAGATAAGGCAGTTATAGATGTGGGTAATGTGCTTGCATTAAAAATAGTTCAAATTGCCATCGACGTAGGGTGGATTTTTATTTTCATCTTTATCAGCAACACACACAATTCCCTGGGGTGTATCAACGCTACTTACAGATGAACACTCCTTGTAAGATTTGTATCGTCCATTGGTGGTGGGGTGGATTGCGATAAAAGCTTAAGTCAGTTCCTCTGGTGGGGATATTTTCCCGTCCAAAGGGTGATTGAAATTAATTTCTGCAAATTGAGTAATCTCTGCAAACGCGGTTACAACCATAACTCAATAGGGGATTGAATTAATTTTAAAAAATAATATACAATAATAAAATTAAATAAAAAAATAATATACTGGACTGGAAGCAGAAAATGATGTGTTGTAAATCATCACACATTAATAGTGCTTCTTTTGCCTACTGCGTAAAAGTTTTCTCCACCGGACTCGACTTGCTGAACTCTTCTATATCTAACTCTAAATCGCGAGTGTCGAACAGGAAAAAGATAGAGCAAGTTTAAAATACTCTTTTGCAAATGACTGTATGAATGAGTTTCAAAAACTTGCATCAGACTCTCAGAGGGAAGATCTACGGCTGATGAATTCGCTTGATTGATTCAACGGTGCTGTAAAAATGGATATATTTGGAGTTAAGGTCAGGATTGCCAGATTGGGCTATCTTTTTCCTAAATTCCAGCCACCAAATTTAGTATTAGTCCAAATTGGGCTATAAATCTGGGCATTTGCTTATTTTGGAGGAGTGTTTTCTTCTATTGCGCTTCTCGTAAATATACCCTTAACGAATTTTACAATTTGCCACAACTTTTTAATCACAGATTTCACTCATCGATTTTGACATTTTAAATTAACCACAACTTTTCTTATCTTTTTATTTTTTTTTTATAAGAATGTGTTTTTTTTTTTATTGCAGTGTAAAAAAAATTGTTGCAATTGGGTTACCTTTTTGATTCTGATTTTGGGCTACAAATATTTTGAAATTGGTCTATCGAACTACTTCAAGAACTGGCAACCCTGTTTGAGGTCAGTAACAATTTCTCAAAACTGCTTGGAGTGCCAATAAAAATATGATGGCAAAGGAAACCTTCAAAGAAGAAAAGGCAACTCTCACATCCACAAAGTGAATCAAGCTATATCCAGCATATTGTCCTCGTGCCAAGGCAAAGGACTTTGTCAATTCAATATTGTTATAAACAAAGAGGCTCGGAAAATGATAAGTCAGCTCGATTGTCCAACGAGAAGACACTGCCAGCCGGCAGATGGAATTCGACGCTAAGCCCTAAACATCGAATTTTATCAGGCACTCGTGGTGAGAGTCGATGTAGGGAGGTACCAGATACCGCAGAAAAAGAGATGATGTCTTTTTGGAATTTTAAGTCGAGACACATCACCTTTACAGCTACTTGACAGTCGGATAAATAATACCATTGTCGGAGGAGTTCAGCGAGCGCCTACTTTTACGTATCGATAATCACAAGGAATACATATTAAAATAAAGTGCACGACTGGGTCGCACGAAACTTCTCGTTTTCTGAAATTCAAAGCCATTTAAGTAAATTTTTTTTTCGGGATGTAAGCATTACTTGGTTTTTAAAGTTGTATCGAAGTCGAAAATGGGATTTTCAAGATATGAGCAGTTTTTAAAATTAGCGTTTTCGGTGATTCGAATTGAAATTTAAGGACGCAATAACTTTGAAAACATTATCTAAGTTGCATTTTGGTCAAAATCGTTATTGCCATTTTCAAGTAAACTAGCTAAAGAAAACTAAATTTTTAAAAAATGATTTTTTCAAAAAAAAAAAAACATTTTACGATAATGCGGAGAAAAACTGCGTTTGCCATTATGTAAGAAATTACCATATTACCTTAGAAATGTATTTTTGCTACAATCGTATGGACCGTTCTCGAGATATGTCCAAATTTCAAAAGTACCGTTACTCGATTTTGTAGCGGAAAACTGAGTATGCAGCTATGTTTACCTCACCTACTTAAGCTTAAATATCAATTTTGGTTGAAATCGTTTGTGGTATGGTATGGTATGGAAATTTTATATGGAAAGTACCATTAATATTGAGTTTACCGTGCACAAAAAAAAACGGCCCCGAAATGTAAGCCCCCAAACTTTTAATCCACAGACGGACAGATGGGCAGCATTTTGCGACCCACTTTTTTGAGTTCGAATATCATCGTAACGTCCGAATTGATTAACATCTCGAGTTCGAAATTTTGTACGAATACAATATCTTTCTCTTACTACGTAATGGAGAAAGTTAAAAATATAAAACAGTGTCCTGATTGCGTATCACAACTGAGAGTATGCAATGCAAAAGTAGCACCCTCCAATATAATGGCGCGCCTAAGTGTATGCAATAGAAACGTAAATGAAACTAAATTTGAATAATTTCCTATAAAAACTTCGTGTAAAGGAGGTTCCTCTCACCAACGAAGGGTTGAATAAATTTATCCGACCTCATCTCACTTTTCGATATAAATTGCGCCCCAAAGTGGCCCTTAAAATCGAATCACAAGTGGCTAAAAGGAATCAAAGAATGTCGCGCGTTTCATACTTGATTTCTATAGAAAACACCAGCCACAATACCGCAAAGCATCACTTGAGACTTCTAAGAATTAACGGGCCAGCAAGAGTTTTCTATAAATCAATTTCAAGCAAAAGTACTACTCCTTAATCAAAGGTTAATAGAAATACCACCTCATTTGGCGCTCCAACGAACTGCCGACCTTAAGAAAGTAGAAAACCTAGAAACGCCTTATAGCAGCGAAAAGAACAATGGATCCTTTAGATCGGGTCCGATGTGCGAGCAAAAACGCAAACAGTTATTATTTTTTCTTAGAATTCTTTATCATTCGGGACTTGGTTCTTAGAAAGTTACAAAGCCAGTTGATGGGGAGGGCATGCTGGCGCAGAGCCATAGCTAAATATTAAACGGAACTGAAGGAATAAAAAGAATTATTGGAGTGATGGTGAGCGTCAATTCTGAATTCATTTTCGTGTAATACGACGAGAATGATTTTTCAGGTTCCTGTTGCATTCCTTAAAACAAAAAAAATATCTTCGCTATCCCATTCCAATAGTTGTATATCTCAATTAGTTGTCGTTGGATCTCCTTGTCCTTTTTGATCGAAGATATGTATTGTATTCAGCTAAACACTGTAGATATACACCCCAAATGTAGACACACATTTCAGAAGAACCAATAAACGTTCTGAAAACTACGAGAACCCTTAAGCGAATTTTCTTCATCTTTTTTTTCTGTCGACTATACAACACACTACATCCGGAAAAACTTCAGGGACTTTACCAAAACCCTCCGCGTATATTAAAGAAAACCCCATCTAGACAGTGAAAATGGAAAAATCACTCCCAAACTGTTAACAAAGAAAATCCATTATCCAAGCTCTCTACCTACGTTCAGGGGCAGACACAATACATACTCCAGAGCCCGAATTCCACAAAAATTCCTACCATATATCACACAAATACTCGTATTTGTGTATCTACGGATATAATGAGCTTTATCATCAAACACGTGTTAATGACCCTCAACGTTTAACCCTTTCACAAAGATATTGTGCGCCATCAAACTGCTGATGGCAAACTATTTAACTTTCTTTGTTCATATTTAGGGCCTCCGCTGTGAAGCTTTGGGGAAAAAATTTGTTTCATCGGACTAGGGAATTGTTTACGTACTCCATTGTTGTCCAGGTGTGGAGAGAAAAGTTTTTCTGCCTGCGATAAGAGATGAGAAATGAGTGGGTTTCATATTTGTAACTGTACATCGAGTTTTGGCTTCTATTAAGGAGTCGCATTCGCATTCAATTTGTCAGGTTTTACACTTGCACAAAGTCAAATAGCAATCAAATTTCTCTCGGTATCAGGGGCGCATTTTGGATTATCAGCAACTGACATTCTCCTTACACACATACATTCCATTGATGTCGGTTCAAGAGAGGTACTTCTGTATCACCACTCTAAGCTGAGGTTTAAGTATGTAAGCATTAAATCATCGAACAGGAAATTGTTTTCCTCAGGAAGCATTGGAAAGGCGTTCATAGTCAACTTCAGCAATCACCTGGTATGCCAGAGCAAGTATTCGTTCCACCAGAATGGAAGTTTGTTTGAAAATAGTCCGCAACTCAACTTTATTCTGGCAAAGTTCTAAGGACGAATTATAACCGAAGTTCGTTATAAGAATTGTTGAATTAGTAACGAACCGAGAATTTGCTTCGAGCGGCCACTACTGTAGTTGGTAATCACTACAAGCTACTTATGAATTTAATACGATCAGACTTCGTGCATTAAACCGAATTTTCTACCAAATTTTGAAATGAAATCCATTTTCGGAACCTCGTATACTTCTTCATCTGCTAATATGAAAACATGCTGCGTGTTTTTTTACAAACTTTCACACCCAGCGACTCTGCACACAGTTTGTATTCAATCTTCAGCTCTGACCGGGTGGGTTATCCTCTATCCATTAGTTTTTTCTTTTTCTTAATAAAACTAAGATTGATTATCAGAAATTTGTAGCGCACAACAAACACGTAACAAAAGTATATATTCCGAAAAAAGCCAGCACCCTTAAAGTCTTGTTACTGTGTTAGGTATTCTCCAAATCTCTTTCACAACTGTCAAAGTAGACATACACTCAGTGCGTACCCAGTTGAGTTGGGTCTCATCAATTTCCATATTACCAAATTTAGCAAACATTTTCCACTCCTCCGTCAATGTTCCACCTCAATTTGTACATGGAGCGAAGTCAATTTCCCGGACAACATAAATCGGATAGCACGCGCTTACTACCACTTTGGGTCTCTGATTTTTTATTTTTTTCGTTCGTTCTTTATATCCAAAACAAGTAATCTAATCTAATCTGAATTTAATCTGACCTACATAATCTACAGAGAAAAAAGGCAAAATCGAAGCAATTTCATTTTGGCCAGCCATTCAAAATGAATGGATATTGATGAAATATTCCAGATACGTATGGCAAGGGTGCCTCGAACAATAAAAAAAAAAAAACATCATAAACCACCCCACATATAGCACAGACATGGAACACTCATCTCTTTGCCAAGACTGCACCATACAAAGTACCTATACTAGTATGAATGTAGAGAACACAGTTCCATAAATAAAAAGTGTGGATTCCTTCCGCTCGTATTGGCTTTGGGTACCTACAAAAAAATATAAAAAAAAACCTGCTTACTCTTGGCGGAAACCTATCAATTGTTTGGTGATTATGTGGAAAAGGTATCTCGGTTCTCGGAGGAAAATATTTTTCACAAAGTATTCCTATGCGGCGCATTGGCGCGGAAGAAAAAAAAATCAAGGCAATCAGTTCTATTCAGTTGTCATAAATCCACCCCTTCTCCCAGAATTAAAGTGTCCTTCCGCTAAGATGGTATTAAGCCGCTTTTTTCTGATGACATTATTCTCATCACAAAAAGGGTGCTTAATACCGAAAAGATTGTCGCATATTAAAATTTCACAATTGCGGAGTTTTGATTTGGGGATATCGTTTACGGGCACTCGCTCAGGCGTGAGTTCGTTGAGTATGCATTCCACATGCCGTTGACAATATATTGGGTTAAATAAAATAAAAATTCGCACGCCCACATGTGTAGTCAATAAAATGAGACGTTAACTTTTTAAGACCATCGCGGTGGCCTTGCGTCTAGAATATGAGGGCCCTCGCATTTCCTAACCTAATTTTCTTAAGAAATGAAGGAAGAAAAGAAAGGTTTACGATCTATGTCGATAGGGGGAATTGTTAAGAGCGTAGCTCTGGGTTATGCTAAACAGACACTGTAGACTGTGTGATTTTAATTTGGTTTGTTTCCAAATAAACAGTCACGAAGAGGCGGAGAGCAGTTTATTACATTTTCCTTAGTATCCACGAAATTTTTGTATCGGCAAAACGAATGAGTGGCCCATCCACATAAGCAGGAATAAAATGCCGTCCTTGAACTAAACTAATCCTAGGTCTAACCGAAAGAATGGATTTAGGAATTTGACAGAATTTGTGTCCTCAAGAAATGTGTTAAGAATAGTTTAAATAACAAGTCCAAAAAAACTACAAGAGACTTTAATAGTGAATGCTTAAGGTTAGGTACTGTTTAGTATTTATTTTCCGCCATTTAATTTGTTTCCTTTGATATTTTTAGTATTTATATTCATTAATTTACTTCTTTTGTATTTAAAATGTATTTCTTGATTAATTTAATTTACGTTCCACACTTCGTCGAACATAAACAATTTACCCTAAATTATGTTGTTGACGTTTAAATACTCAAAAATTGTTACTCTCTAGCTGTTAGTTTTCTCTTAAATGTAATTTGTCTATTACGCTACTTTGTTCATCAATTGCATAATATGTAAAATTTCCTTCTTCTTATTCGGACCACCACACTGGAAACATCACTCGCCTGTAAGAACAATAAATTGTAGAATTTATGTTTTAATCGAGTTTTTCATCGTACATAATTGTCGCTGTAAGGATATTGATGAATTTCATTCATCGTTGTGCAGTTAGCAAATAGTTTGAGTTTAGGTGGTACTTTTTTTAAAAACTTAAAAAGAGGCTTCTCCCACTCAAAAGCAACGGAGAAAATAACAAGGAGCTTACATTCAGGGTAAGGTTCGTATCGAGCATTTGGAAAGTTGCATAGTTATCAGACCTAGTGAAGTATTCGCCAATGCATTCAAAGTTGTTTGAATAAATTGTGTCAGCAAGCTTCAAACTCTAGGAGTGACAAGAAAATCGAAATCACTACATCTCTAGATATTGCGCAAGCCTTCAAAAAATCATTAGGCCTGTTCTATAAGGCACAAAGGAAACCAGCGTTCGAAAGCAATTCTTCAAAATAAAGCGAGGCAACAACCGTGAGGATAAGAATACCTGAACGCAATCGTGGCACCAGACATTCAGGTATGTGCTATACGCCTCTCTCATGTCAGATTATTTGACACTGCATTAGTTGATATTAGTTGTCAAAGGTACAGAACTCGAGCTTCACGTGTACATTGAATTTCAGATAACGTCTGGTCTCAGGCTCGCTCATCTTCTGCAACAGTTGTAAGCAATAATTTATCATATGGGAGACTCAGTCTGAGTCTCATTCTTATTTCATTATTTGTCCGCAGAATTGCTACAATTTTTATTCGAGGTCTTTTTTTTGACTGAACAGTAACCAATACTCAACATAAAGATAAATTAAAGCTGACGTACCTGATGGCAGTGTACTAGGTCCTGTACTGTATCTTTGCAACAAAATGTTCTTTCAGAAAGCATAAAATTCACCTTAACAACCTTTTCAGATTTTATCGCTGAACTTGATTTGGGAGAAAGAGTATAAGAAGCAAAAAAGCCTGTGAAAGTTGACTCTCCATATACAAAGATAAACTAGGGGGCGCCACCATAAATGTAAGCCTTCCCACTTCTGACTCGGTGGCTCTTCCCCAAACAACTGACCTACTTTAATCATATATAATGAAGAAAACACATCCGGCACTCTTAATATGGATACCAAGTTTCTAGAAACAATACTTGCTTCGAGCGTCTTCATCAGCAGACACAATCGCCCCTGAACTAGCCATCAAGAGTTACCAAAAGAGAGGATGTTGCGACATCAATGCCAGAGTCGGATAGCGCAAGTGGTAGACGGATCATCCGCGGAACGACAACAGGTAACTGCTGCATACTGATCGATGTAGCAGCAGCTTGTTAAGCTTGCAGAGGTTTCCAGTTTTTTTCGGCCACGGAACCCTAAATGATCAAAGTTTTTTTTGGCGGACCTCCATATTGATATTAACAGAAAACATCGTTCCTTGAAGTCCGGTTTGGATATTTTTATGTTTGACAAGAAAAGAAAGAATAAATTATATACAAATAATTATTTTAAGTTTTATAAAACATTTATTGTACAAGAAAAATAAGTTCTTACTTTTTAATGTGAAGAATGAGATTTTTCACATTTTTACTTAAAATATCCTTAAAATTAGGCTTAATGTCCGACAACTGAATGCGAAGGTCTGCGTCCAGTCTGTTTCTGTATTTGTTTTTGTGTAAGCCAAAAACCCAGCCTCGCATCGGTAAGTTGTTACAAATGGAAGGAGAACAATTGATGATGAATTTCAGTGCAACGCGACGGAACCCCTTTGACCCTTCCACGGAGCCTTACCATTTGGGAAACGCTGCTTAGAGATCAACCGAAGGCTCTTCGAGATAGCGAATAAAATGTAGTTGCTGAAGGGCAGACAATAATAAATGGGCCTTATTAAAAACCATTTTAAGCTTCGTACTAAATAATATTTTCTAGGTCACAATAGCAAACTTTGTATGGAAAACTGTGCCATTGTGAGTAGCTAGTTAAAATTTAACTTGCCCGCTAAAAATTATTATTAGTACCGCGCAATGTGTTTAAGTATCAAGTGTTCATAGACTTTGAAGACTGTTTTCAGTTTTTTTTTTATCAGCAAATGTATTTTAGAAAAAGGTCCCCTTAAGTCCCCCTAAGTGAAGTTTTCATTTTATTTCATAATATTTAAAAATCATGAATTCTTGAAAAAAAATTCTGACTTTTTAAAGTGCTTAAAATTAATTACCATGCATTTTATTTTTGTTCATGTACGTAGACGCTGGATAGACTGTTGTCTTTCATTTTCAGTATGAATATTTCACTCTGAGTAAAGTTGGATATTTTTTTTTAGTGAATATAATTCTAATTTTATTTTTAAACAACTTAAGTTTCACAGGGCTTTTTGATTTTAGCCCCTTGTTATAAGCTTGTTTTTCATTTGAAAATCGTCAAAAATTGTCGCTTTCCCCTCAATTTGGGATCGCTGTCTCCAGCACCTGCAAAATGAGCACTAGAAGAACTAACGTCCAGCCAATGAAGAAGGACAACAACCTAGTGCAGAAGCGGTCGGATTTTTTATAGCGAAAAAAGATTAACATCAACGAGACCACCGGAACTGATGGTTCACCAGCGGATGTCATCTAATGCGGAGGTAATGATTTAGCAGGACGCATGTAGCATAACCTCAACCAAGTGTGGTGGAGAAAGCCTGAGTTATCAGCAGTTTTGTGCGGACTTAAACAGTGCTGGTTCCTTATTGTTTAAAGTTCGTAAGAATGGTTTTACATCGAACATGAAAATCTTACTTCGGAGGGTGTATCTGTCCCAAACAGACTTCTCATAAAATTATATGGCCCTGTTTCTCGTGCGAAAAATAAAAACCGCCTTAAAACGGACCTAATCCTATATGAAACTTGTTCCATTAACTATTTCTTTTGGAAAATAAATTTTTTGTTATATTCTCCTTTGAAACGTAAATCAAGAGCTCAGTGTTATGATGACAGCTACACTTTTACCACTGACCTCTTGCACTGCATATAGGCACATAGAATCGGCTACTAGTGTTCAACTAGGGCGACCCATACCCCTGCCAAACATGGGCCTTCCTCTTCGGTGACAGTGAGTGCAACTTCACCGCAAATCTAATGCATTAGGGGTATCTCAGTGCAACCGTCAAACTGACCTATAAAGCCGACCTATCAACGTTGGAAATAAAGTAACGCTTCCACATTTCAAATACTGTCGTTTAATTTCCTCAAGTTACAAGTTCCTTGGGATGACTTGCCTCGGAAACACACAAGATCCGCTTCAACGGCGACGGAAGTGCCGTTCTCTTTGAACAAACGCATTCGAAACTTGTTCAGTTTGTTAAGGGTTGACAGACAGTTTAAAGAATCGAACGGCAACATTCCTTCACTAAACACGTAGCGCTGTTTGGGGGGAATTTCCATTTTGCATTCCACTTTGAATGCTTTTCCAGTTCGATTGGTCGTTGGTAGTTTTCAATTCGAAAATACGAATCTATCATCGGTATTGCATTACATTTTCGTAGATTCGTTTGTTTAAACCATTCAAAGTTGATTTTCCAACGGACAATATCAGGAAGAGTAATATTTACACATACATCCATGCAGAAGAAACAACGAATTGGATTTGTTTAATTTTTTTTTTACGTTGCCTTGGCGAGTGGTTTGCTGCCATATCGACGTACATGTTGTATCGCCGGTAAAATTTTATTTTCCCCCATTTCGACTGGAAAAAAAACCAAATAGCTTATGCGCACCGTAAGCGAACTTGGCAGTAAAATGTACGAGCATTGTATAATCCTTGGATGAAACTGGATCTGGGACTTACAAAAAAGTAAAATCCATAAACGGAACGGAATTCAATAATAATTCAAGTGGGGTTTTGGTCCCATACAATTGGTACAATCGCACCCTTTTATCGTCGAAGTACATGTAATGTGTCCCCTCAGCCCCTTAAGAAATTGCTCAACTTAGGTGTACACTGTACATCTTTGGAAATATTTCAAAGGTTATTATTAGGTTTATCGTTTTGCATGTATTTTTTTAAAGAAACTAATTCCAATTAGGTATTTAATCACAATAGGCCCACTCGTGGCCGCAGTGATATGCCAACTTGTTTCCACCTCCCCCTAACAATCTAGGTATCAGGTGCACGAGATTAGGAGAATAGGTACATTTTTTTGAGGAATCAAATCATCCCCTTAAAGTGTCATGTACCCTTAAAGATGAATAGGTAAATAAAAAGCATACCAAGAACTGGGTCGGCATTCTATAAGGCGAAACGTTCAAACGTGTTCTTGTGCACGAACGATTAAATTCAGCTACTTAGAGCAAATAATTCGTGTGCACGAAATAGTTTCAACGTCTTCGCCTTACAGGATCTGACCCCTGAACATTTACTTATTATATATGAACTGCTAGTGAAATGTCACTTCCATACAATCTCTTCCCAGAAAATGACGCCAACATAACTAGCGTTCGTGGTTCTATGCGAAAAATAAGTGAAACAAAATGACAACCATCTTGGATTTCTCCATAGAATACTAGAGCCACCTATTGGGCGTGAGTGGATTTGCCAAGTGAAACGGTTGAAATTCAAATTGTTGCGGCATTGTTTTCAATAGCTGTCATCTCGAGATTGTGCTAGTTTAAATAATTAATAATAGATGGAACCAACAAAATTTGGATAAAAAATCGTTTTTCATTGTCCCATAAATTGCACAATTAGTTTTTTATATTGTTTTTCATTATTAATTTTAAAAATATGATGTAATAACACTTTAGCGTATATTTCACTCACATTTCTGATCAATAAATACTTATGATTGTCAAGAATATCACATTCAAGTACATGAGGATTTAATTTCTTAAAGTACTTATAATTATCAGGCTATAAATCTTATTGCACCATAATTTATTTTGTAATTCATAAAAAGACACAGTTTTCTGGACAGTTTTACAAATTTTGATTGTGTCCTTTTGTGGGTTTTTCAGGAAACCTTTACATTTTATATTAATAAAATTCGATTTTTCTGTTCTACAAGAAATAGGAAAAATTGTCGGCACTGAACCGGGAAACAATTGCATTCCAAAGCCAATTTTTTTCTAGCAATTTGCTTCGAAATGTTTGGAGCAAGTTCTTGTCAGTGGGCTGGTCATTAAGACAACGTATCGCCTCAAGCCAATCCTTCTACGCAATCTAAATAAAACAAAATGAGTTTTCTCCCTCATCTTACCTATGGAAACAGATTTGTCCCTTTTCAGAGAAACTTGAATCATATTGCAAATTGCAACCAATTATACAACACTTTATTTTTTAATTTTAAATCTTTATTCAATTAATCGCAATAACACAGTGAGTTTCCAATTTATTCCGCTCCGAACCACGAGAGCTAGCGGAACCAACGCGAAGTTGTCTACTAGCAGTCCATACATGTATAACAAGTCAATGCCCCTGAATATCGCAGCAAACAGGGCGATTGGTATTCCAGGTGATGCGATGACGCGGCGAATATCAATAAAGGAATCTACTTTGATTCGCTAAAACCAACGCGGAGGAACAAAATGCGAACATCTAAAGTCGACGGAGGCATGAGGGGAGACAAGAACCCCATCAACCTTACGAACAAAAAGTGGTGAAAATAGCCAGAAATAAATAACTAACATTAGCTGTTTTTTATTATCAGCTATGATTCATATAGAATCATCGATTTACATGCACCTACAACAACAGCACATGACCCTGCCTGTAAACGATGGCCAGACAATCACGTTGCCAGACTAAAAAATGGAACACAAAAAAATCAATTGATTTATTTCGCATTCGAATAAACTCCCTGTCCGTATTCCGACTTATTTTGTTTTTTCTCGTTCTATAAAGGTAGTCCAGACCAGCAATTTGATAAGCAATTAAATACCTACATGTTCCATAATTTTTTCTAAAACACTTATTAAACAAACCAATTTCTTTGAAAAGTCTAGAAATGTTTTGCTGCACCAAAAAAACATTTATGAAATGTTTCACGGTTACCCAATCGTGATGGGAAATCATTTTTGTTTTACAAGTATCCCTGCAGAAAGTGAGCGCTGTTTTTCGATTATTATTTGTTTTTAAATAACAAAAAAAAAAAATGCCCAGAAGAGCTTGGATACCTAATGGGAAAGTGATTCATTTAATACGATTATTTGAATTAAATCGCGTGTCGCGTGATTGCCGAGACCAAAATTACAAAAATAAAAACTCCTCGCTGCTAATAATCCCACCACATTATTTTCTTCTAGTACAAAAAAAGGATTAAATTGAAACCTTTCATAAGCATTTAATAAATAAATTTCAGAAATCTCTTATAAGTGTTTATGAAATGTGTCCGCTTTGCTTCAGAAACATTTCATAAACATTTCTGAAATATTTCGGTGGTCTGGACACACCTTAATTATGCCAAGATAAACTCAAGCGTTAGCAGCAAAATATTGTTCATGTGTTGCATATTTGAACATAAAATACTTAATTTGTTTCACAAAAATATATTTGAAAAGAAAAATTATGCAAATTTGATTCAAATATGGTAACACCCCCGACAATGCAAGTGACATTTCATGTGCCTTGTGTGACGTCACGTTGAGAAGAATATTTGCGTGGCAATATGAAGTTTGAAATACCCTGTATTATCTGTTTTGTTTTTGAAAGCAACTGTTACCACAACTCCAAAATTAAACTTTTCAATGATCCGTTCTGTTTTATTTTCGTAATCTGATCCGGATCAGAGCACGCTGATAATAAAAAACAGCTATTGATTGCCCACCATCTAACTAGTCAAAAGTCATATTTGATTTATTTGAATAAAAAGAAAATGACTCTTTGAACGCAAAGATGTCACAGATCACACTGCTTTGAAGACTCAGTTAAAATTTAAAAAAAGAAAATTTAAATCGAGTTATGAACTCAAAAGCAGTGTGACAACTTTATAGCTATAAATGGCAATGTTTATAAGTGAAAAATAAAAACCGACTTACCGAACATTCGCCAATGTGTGCCGCCGGTTCTTCAGATAGCGACTGTGATACTTTTGCAGATCACCGATGGATCCCTGTTCGGCCTGCATTTTTGGCAGTAGAATTCCACTCTGCGGATTCGAACTAACTAGATTGCTTGATACACTTCCGCCACCAACGCTGACGGCCGCTCCACTGATGGCACTACCACTCGACGTTAGTGTCTCACTGGAATTGGTTGCTAGCGCGACTACAGTTCTATTCCAGCCCGATTTCAATTGCTTTCGGATTTTCAGTTTAATGCGCGGCGATGGTGAACTGGAGAACTCCTCGGATCCCCCGCGCTGCGAATGTCGATCAGAACTGCCGAGTGTTGCAGCCGACGGTTGTTGGGATAGTAGTTGCTGTTGCGGATGGTGGTTTTGATCAGACTCTTCCTCTTCTTTAATATGAGGTAATGGGGATGTTTGGGGTTGGCAAACTCTGCTGGGTGGTGTCGCCGATGCTGGCGAATTACTATTGTTGGCTTGATTCGATATCGAGGATGCTATCGAGGCGACAATATCATCTGGACTATTATCGGATGTGTCGGAACGTTTGGATACTGGCGATGTTGGTGCAATGTCCTCCGTAGGCGGTGAAACGTTGACAATATTGTGTCCTTCGATTATAACGTTATTGAGTTCATCCGATGGAATCGGCGAATTCGGAGGACTTGTAGCGGGGGCTGCTGAGCCCCCGCGACAAGGTATACAACAGCGAAACACTGTGCCTCCGAAGCACTTAGGCTTGGATAGGCGTTTTGTGTGCTCGGCAGGGCGCTGTGATTTTTAAAAATATTTTTGATGTTACTACTTGAGATAAAAATCCAAGAAATAAATGAAGAATGAATCGTGGTTCGTTACTAAAATTATAAATTACAGAAAATGAGAAATTAAATGATGTATACGGTTTTTTTTTTGTTTTCTCGTTTTTTTTTTTAATTATGCAAATCAATTATTTTGCCTTCGCGGACTTGTGTCAGAAGACAAGGCAACTCTTGATATGATAACAAACCTTGTTCGAAGGCGCATGCTTTCCAGAATCGGTATCCACTTTTTGACCACCATTATTTATTTTTATGTGATGGGAAAATTTTGCTAGTCGCATTTTTTGTGAAATTTTCCGCTAAAGCCGATTTCTCTTTGGAAGTTCTTTCGTTTTGAACCATAGTTGACGCTCTTCTACGTGCTATGCATTATGTTTGCTGTTTTGTTTGTTTGATATTTGCATTTTCTGTGCAGGCGCAGCCGTTAAAATCACCTGAAAGTAGAGAAATTGGAAAAATCAGTAACAGTTTAAGATTGGCAACTTTAAAGGACGATTAAATTCTCGTACAAAAAGAAACATGGAAGCCGCAATTTGAATATTTAAGTCACACACAACAGACGTATGCATTTTAGGAAATTTGTAAAAACTGAAATAAATTTCATGAATCATGAGCCGTTGTGACATCTATTTGAATATGGGTTTTGTTGTTTTTTTTTCATTTTTGAATTGACAAAGTGCTTTCAACATCGAAGGGTAAAACTGGACAGCGGGTAAAATATCTATGACCAAGGAATAAAGCTCTGGAAACGATTTCTTTGGATTTAAATGTTAAACGTGTTAATAAATTCCGATTTTATTGAAACTTTTTTTGTATGCGTTAGCCCAAGGACAAAATAATGGGGTATAAAAAAAAATTGTTTTCTTCATACAAATAAGGACCACCCTAATGTTGTACTTACAAACACGAGTTGCCTTTTAAAAACGTTTTTAAACCAACTCGTACGACTAGAGGGTCAAATTTAAAAGTGGAACCTACATCCAATTAACGAATGCAAATTCTGTGATCCGGTTATATTTTTTGAGCTGGAAGTGCCCAACCCATTAACCCGTTGAGTCTGCTACGGCAACATATTTGACTGACAGGTTGATAAAATACTCATAAAATACCCATGCGACGGATAAAAAAGGTTTGCTCTCTACTTTTCTATCCGTTGCACCAGTTGACAGTTGGCACAGCATGAAGGGAAGCACTTTTATTGGATGAAATATTAATGGCGTTTTCGATTGAAGCAAAGAATTCGCCTTTCTATGAAAAGAGCAAATCTAGAGCTCTTTCGATGTATTCTATGTTTCATTGAAAAAAAAGTGCACCTTCAGGTCAATTCTTAGCACGACAGAAGTGTCCGGAGTATTTTTAGAGAATTGCCCGTTGGCGTCACCGCTCTTAGGCAACGCATAAGCGATGCATTTATACTTTGATGCCCGTTAAGTCTGTTGATGTCAAAGAATAAAATTCTCACAAGTTGAGCTAGGGCAAATTCTTTGGTAGAAACATTCTGATGGGAGATCATTTACAAAGATTTCGCGTGGAACTTATTCGCAAAAAAATTTGTTGTTGCCACGAATTTTATGGGCCGTTACCTTTTAACTCCCTTAATAGGTGACGCTCTTTCTACGTTGGCTTGAATGTTTTTTTTTTTTAAATACCAATTATAAATACTGAGATTTTGATATTCAGAGTTTTACGAATTCTTACGAATTTATACTCAATGCTTTTAACTCGAAAAATTCTTAGAAGAGAGCGTCATCGAGAGAGCAAGATATTACCTCTCCGCTCTCCAGGTCTCCACTGAGAATCGTACGAATTTTTACTCAACAAATTTCTTCGTGTAAGAATTGGAAGAACAGTCAGAGTCACCTGAGACCTGACTACACTATTGACAGATGATTTGAAATTTGTTTCGTATTTGTATTTGGCATTCGCATGCATAGTTTTCATTTTCATTTCCTGTGTATTAAAATATGTATTATCAGCAGGCAGCGAAATAGAATTGAATCAGTGTTCTTTTTGAAAGTGCGGCGACGAAATTCTTTCTCTCTGTAAGAAGGCACTATCTCCTCCACGTAAATTTGAATGCAGTGTTGTATTTTCCTCTTCTCGAATGCTTGTAGTTCAATCAGTACATTTGTCTCTTACTGGATGACATTTGTCTCATAGACCCCGCTTGTGGTCCACAATTGATATTTATAGATCGAAGATCTAAACATACTCCGATTTGCTTGCTTTCGAAGGGTAATATTCACTTTTTCTCAGAGTCACTTTTTCTCAGAGTTGCTGCAGATTAACCAAATTTTTCAACTCCAAAAATAAACATTGCCTCCGGTGGGTCTATGTTTATAATTAATTTATGTTCAAATGTTTTTTGGTGCAAATTTCGAATGATTTAATATAAAATTCAACCAGTAAAAAACTCTTAGAAACGTAGGTACATGAATATCAACAAAAATTTTTTTGACACATGAAATGGAAATCAGGAATCTGAAGAAGCCCAATCGAATACAACATTACTCGTTCATAGTTTTCAAACCACAACCAACTTCAATTGATAAAACCGGCGAGTACTAGGCGTCGCGGTTTTTTCCTTCTTCTTTTTCCGAACATTGCGGCGACTGGCCGACATTTTTTTGGTTGAATAAAAGTACCTAAAATGATCCAATAAAGTTCTTTTAACTCTCCGTGAAAAGTGGCATCGGTATTAAAATCTAAACTGGTCGATAACTACCAAAGTAAATTAAAAAAAATAATCCATCTCGGAGTTAAAGGGTTATTTGGCAAACATCGAAATAAACGAAACCGGACATTTTCTATTCTACATTTTCATAAACTCTATATGTACGCACTTCTACCATTTAAAAGGAGCGCCCCATTTTAAAATTCCGCAACACTTGTCGAATTATTTGGACTTATGAATCATGAGGAAGGTAGTTCTTGCGGGGTATGAAATCAAATTTGCAACCAAATCAAGCCCTCAATGCAATAGGCTCCTTGAATGCATTACCACAGTGATTATCTAAGAGCCAATCGCAATTTGCAGATTTTTCAAATTCACCATTCATCCCACACGTTTTGATGATTTGCAACATCCGAGGGCGAAAAAGATTCCTCGGCGATTTATGTTCCCCTAAATTATTGCGAGTCATTCATTATACGTGTCGGACATTTAGTACCGCATGATTGATTGCCGTATACGATGATTGATAGTTTCGAGTTCGGCCATTGGCAAACAACAGGATGTGTGCATACGGAAATTTGTTAAAAGCAGCTGTCAATGTATCCGGAAGCCACATATAACAGCTGCCGAAATTGCCATGGTTATCTCTGTCAATAAGGATTATTATTCATCCACACTTTTTAACAGCCAAAATTAAGAGCCCACATGAGCGTGACTAACACTGCAAAACTGTAGTAGAATTTTCCAAACTTTACGAATATTGTTCAGTTCCTTTGTTAATTGCCAGGAAGATATCACACCCATAGAAAGAGTAAAAGTTTACATGCCAAATGTGTCCAGTTTTTGTCAATTTAAATTTGTTTTGTTCAGTCAAAAACAAATGCAAATTAATAAAATGTATGCAAATCATTTTTGGTCCGACTAATTGGTCAGCATTGGAGAGAGAGTCTTTGTCTGATGCCTGACTGCTCTCGAAAGCATTATAGACTCGTACTACAGTCGTGCATGTAACCAAAACTAAATGATGTCATCAGCAGAGTGGTTATTGTTCGCTTCATTCTATTTACGAATGCAAATTGCACTTCATATCCCGCACTTGATGTCGCCGACTATAATAAAAGTTTGTCGGTCATTTTAACACCCAGTTTGCATATAGGCGTGTGCGCGCTTGTGCTCTCCTATATAGAGACAAAACCAAACGATATGGAAACAATTTAATCCATGGAGGGAGCTTGTTAGTCTTCCATTTCGAATATTATATGTGGAAGCAGGCGCAATGTTGGGGTAGGGAAATCGTGCTGGTATGATGTTGCATAAAGTTTGGCATCACAGAGAAAGCGATTTTGGGAAGCGTGGCGTTTTTTTTTGTATTTGGAAATTCCTTGCTTCTATAGCTGGAAAGTAGTTTTAACAGTGGGAAGTGGGTGCGGAATTTTTATCTGGATTTAGTCTTTCATGGAGCATATAAAATAAATAGTTGGCCCAACAGGTCCGTAGGCAATATAGGCCTAGCTTCTCACAACCAATCGTTTTGAGTTTTTCATGTTTTTGGGGCGAATGGAAGGGATCTACAAAATCATGCCGAGTCCAAACGTCTAATTGAGAAGCTCTTTCATGACAGTTATACTCTCGGCTGTTTGACAGACAGACAGACTGCGAGAGGTGGCGCAGTGAAAAAAAAAACCTTGAGAGGTAATTGAGGTAATTTGTATTTTTCCGCGGATCAAACCTGGGACCCCTCGCTTAGTAGTAGAACTTACTAACCACTAAGAAACTGCGCCAGCTGGTACAGTTACTACTAGTGAAATTATAGAAGCTGCTTCAGTCCTCAAAATAGAACGACATTCTGAATGTAGGGGTTAAAAGTAACAGGGCCGAGTTGTAACATTTTAGAATTTAAGGGTTTTCCTTCAAAGCAAACGGCATGCATACTTAAGGAAAAATAAAAAAATAAGTTAGATTCTTTTTTCCACAAGTGAATTGTTATTTTGTTCTATTTATGAGGTTGTTGTAACAAGATTTATTAAAAACAGATGATCGCGGTCGGTCTATGTTACAACTAAGGCCATTTCGGCATCTTTTGAGCAGTCTTTATTGTTTTGTTGAATGTTTAAGCTTCAATATTGCTGCTTGTTTTAAAATCGGTTTGACGGACTCATTTGCAAAATCTTACAAGCAACATCAAATTCGGTCGAAAGTGTTACTTCTAGCCCCGCTCTCCCCTACAGATTTATAATTAAGAAAGCCATTCCACATGTGGGCTTAACTAGCTCTGAAACCGCATCATCTCATCTACTAAAGTAAGAATGTGTAGAAAGTAACCTTGGCTTTCAGATGTGTGATTTTCTAAAATGCGAAAATATCACAATATATTTTACTTCTCACTTTACTACGTCATTAGGACATTCATGTCGCAGTTCTATTGATTATTTTTCGTAATAAGTGAATGGCATTGTTTTATTTTTATCTGTTTCATTTTTTTTTTTTTTTTAATTTTTGCGTCCTTGCGTTTGAAGGTTCTGTACAAATAGAATTCACCGCCATTACTCTTGAATTCCTGATTTTCATGAGCAAATCGTTGGCATTTATCTTTTCATCCTCGTGACTTGGAAGTATACGAGTATTTTCGGTTAGTGGAACTTCAATGTGAGCTCAACAGTTTCATTGTATTTCGTTTCAAATTGGAGACTTTTGAGTTTGTTCAGTTGGAAAATTAAATGCGAATGAAAAACCAAATGAACGTATTACTTTTTTAAAAGCATATACCTATAAGAGGATGTTGTCGGTCGTCTGGTGGAGGTGTGTGTGTTTTTGCACAAAATTGTTGACTCCACTCAAGGTAGGTACACACATATTGATAGCGATGTGTAAAGTGTTTTAATATCGTGAGATTTATCCCATTTTTGTGGGAATTTCTTTCCATGTTCTGAAAATTTTAATTTTGAAAATTCGATTTTTTTCACAAAAAAAGAATCGAGTGAATTTCAAAAGGAATTCGAGTACGGTGAATAGGGAAAAATGAAGAGAGAGTGCTAGCAACACTAAGGATTGTTCCATTAAATTTGTAATCTAATTTGATGGTTCCAAAGCATGAGTGTGTTAAAAATTTGTTTGGTAGGAAGTCGCCAATTTATTTTCGAACTTTTACGTTTAATTGGAATATTACCTTACCATTCACATTTAAACGCAGTGTTGCCAGATTGGGGGCATTGTCGTATTTTGGGCTTTCTTTTTTCCTAAAAAACGATAGAAATTTCTTCAACGCCCAACACAAATTTGGGCTACATATCGTTTAACAAGTTTTGTGTAAATTTTGTTTGTTTTATTTCTTCTCAAAACCACAAGAACGAAATATTTTCGAACAAACCAGCACTTTTAAAATTCGGCAGCACTCTTGCAGTCAAGTGGCATCGAACAGTCGTTTAACTTGCAGACGCACCAATTTATTTTGCAGGCCTTTGATTTGACACAAGCACACAAGCCACAAAGGCCAGTTGCAGAAGGTAGTGGGAAAAATACAAATAAAAAAGTACTTTAGGAATTGGAAACATTTTTAACGATTTTTGGGCTTCTTTCTGGGCAACGACTTTGGGCTAAATTTTTTTAAGGTTTGGGCGCTTAAAGCAAACTAAATTCTGGCAACCCTGTTTAAACGATAGGCGCTTGGCTACAACTGATCATCTTGTTGCTCATTGAAGGCAACAAAGGGCGGTCAGTCTGAGCGTGTGATTTATTTGTTATTCTTTCCAAAATCGCAAAAATTGAACAACTAGGTTATGTGGTAGTGTCGAAAAACCCCTGTTAATGTCACAGATTAGTGTGCCCGACCACACACCAGCCTCCCCGGACCGACCGACACACAGTATGAACCGCAACAAGTGACTATCGTACGATTATATGCAACGACTAACAGGTCACACATTTTTTCCTGTCACTGCCAAAACGGATCTCTCAATTTGAATTCATCGTCATTGGCTGCTGTAGTGCATAAAATAGTACGCCAGTTGGTAGTACTACAGAAATTGTGGTGCCCGCCGCTATCTCTTAAAAATTAGACTTTGGTTTATTTTTTTATTGTTCTCGTGCTAAAAAGTGGAAGTACTAGTTTTCTGATATTTGGCAGCACTTGTTTCGTCTAGTTTGAAGTCCCAAAAGCAGACTACTTGTTGGGTCTGACCAACTTCGCCTGGCTTCAATTACGTCCAGCAACACTAATCGCCTCAAAGGCCAACATTATTCGTAATATGCTCGTTAAATTGACTCCAAATTGGATGTCTACTTGTGAATAATTGCTCCAAGTTCACCAGAGTTTGACAAGCGCTTCTCCTTCTCGGCTCACAAAATGTGTCAAAACATCTGAATAGCGGATAACTACCACATGAGCTTATGGTATCAGTATTTCAAAAGCATTTTCATCCCCTCCAGCAATGTTTTGCGAATATTCCAAATGCTTTGTTGATCCTTTTAAATTCGTAATTCTTATTAGTTATTCAGGAGTTTGAATAAGGAACAGGTACCTACCTCAGTATTAAGCTATAAATCATGTAGCAAAGGAATATTCATATTTTTGTAGCAAAAAGCTTGAAAAAAAATCCTATTAGCAGGTGGAATACGAAATCAAACAGTTGTGTGTCTATGTTTTCGTTTACATCACTGAAATTTTGATTAATAATTTGCATACATAAATTGTACGACATGTCTTTTGTCTTGGGAGGAATTATGTATACGACTGCCGCCAAGAGAGAAAACTCAAAATTGTTAATTGTTCTGTGATTACTCAACCGTATCGCTGTGCACGCACATTCTCAAGATTGTCGTGTATATCTCTGCTCGACTGGCAGTGAAGAATGTTGAATGCCAAATTGGAATTGTTACCCCTCCAGGTCGTCAAAGGAATCTAGCTACACTGTATGCATGTATTATTATGAAGCCATGGGAATTTGAAATCACAATTAAGCCATAACTAAATGTTACATCAATCATTTCACAAATTATTTGTGGGAAATGGTGACGTGAAATAAGCCCACAGCGAAATTTAACCAAATTTTTAATTTTACTTTATTTCGTTACGGAAAACGAAACAAAGTCCAATTTGGCTTTATTTCAAGTCACCGTGGGAAATTACACTTTAGAGAAATTTTAAACAAATTTGAACTATATTGAGATAAACAAAAAATTGGGAGGTGGAGGATTGTATTTTGTTTATTTCAAAGTTTTTACAATTTAATCATGGGGATGTCTAAAAAATAGTCTTGAGCTTGTAAAAACAGAGCCATTTATTTTGTGCACGTGAGTATAAAGACAGTAGTCTTTAAGTCGATAAAAAAATACGACTGGCAGTTCTATTTGAAAGATGCTACAGTATCGTAACTTTATTTTGATATTATCTAACAAATAATTCATGGTACTCGCTTATGTGTGGATAATGTTGCTTCGAAAGATCTGTCAGTACTTGTGAATGAAATTCTATTTTTAGGATTATTTTTTTGACCAAGTATAATTTTTTGTATGGCTTTTTGGTCGATTCTTCTAAAAATGACAATATTATAAATATTCCATTATTTTCCACCCTACGTTTCGTTGGTATTTTCCAACTTCTTCAGGGGCAAAGTTCTTTAGTGGAGTGTTTGTTTACAACTACATTTAGAATTATACGGTACAGAATAGGGGAACAAATAAATATATAAATAAATAAATAAATAAATAACTAAACAATTGCCTACCCTAAACAGAACTGAAAACTTATAATACAGAAAATATCACAGATCAAGTTGGGTCTGATTTCACAGAGCCACACCCTATTTTTTTTTGTCTGATGTACATCACACGACTCTTGCGTCTTCTATAAGGTATTTTAACCAAATTTTATCTTTTCGTGGGATATCGGGCATCGAATGCCATTGGAATGATAAATAACTAAAAATGATAAGAAATTAAATAAATTATATTTAGATAATGATGATGATGGTGTCTACACACAAAAAATTGAAAGGCGGCTTTCAAAAACACCATAAAAGTTGGCAGCACTTTTATGGTGTTTTTGAAATAAGACCCTAAGCTATTTAAATTTCAATTGGGAACCTCATTTCCCACTTAAGTGACAGTATAATTAGTTTATTCTTATGTTGAAGAACAACATAATATTTAAGGACACTTTCTAATTCATTTATAGCCGACTTATATCGCATTAACCAAATGATTCAATTTTATAATTTAACATCACTCGTCAACAAAAAAAAAAAAACTCACAACTTTGTGCTATATAGAAAGCGAACAAAATGAATCATTTTAAAGTGAGCCATTCAACCAAAATGAGATGACAAGTGCACAATCCAATTAATTATAAAATAAAAATATACAGCAACAATAACAACAGCAAAACTAAAAAAATAAAACACTATGCGTCAGCAGATGTGCAACAACTAAATCAAAATATTTCTAAATCTATACACCCTATAGCGTTTATTTTAAAAAAAAAATGATTAAACCGTATTTTTTGCTAACACTATTTGCATCATTTGTACCATGTTATTAAATCGTGTCTGCCCAATTTAAAACTGTAATTAGCTTCCACCAGCGAGGAGGAAATTTTCGAATTTATTTTTGGAGTATACTTAAATTAACTGTCAGAAATAAAAACAGCGTCTATTTTCGTTTGCGCCACATTCAATTTGGCGAATGATTCTCATTAAACATCAACCGTATATACCTACTTGCGAACACGGGCGGCGGTTATTTTTATTTTTCGACGCATTAAGCGATAGGTATCTACATTCAAAGGATAGTTGGAACTTGGAAATCATAATTTTACTGTTAAGATATTATAAATGATGAAACATAATTTAGTTGGCCTTTTAAAAATGTAAATATCCGCCAATGGTGAGCACAGGCATTTTGTTTCTATTTTTTTTTTTCTTGTTTTATGAAACGAAAATAATTATTTTTAATAAATTATTTTATGAGTGAAATAAAAATGAAGACACACACATACACACAAATTTGGATATTTTTAAATTATATATCGGCCTCAAAATTTCGCATTTTATTTGAATATTCAATTCGTATTCGAAAAGGAAAATATGTTTTTTTTTTTTTGCAGGCTAAAAATGTTGCATGGGGTTAGCCAAATTTGCATTTTTGGAATTTTCACGGTATAAGTTGCTGCAGTTGGCTGTAGGAATTTACTAATGGTGATTGGGAAATACAGAGTGAAGCGAAAGTGGTCGTTTGCAACTGCTTGTGTTTGTGTAGAAGGAATTTCGGGAGATATTTAGACGAAGATATATAGCTGCTAATACTTAAAAGTAGCACAAGAATATATGAGAGCGGCGAGCTCCCAAATTAGTCTGAATAAGTATCAGCTCCTACATTTAACTTCACCTATAGTCCTGTCATTTTTATAAATGACAGAGAAAATACTCTTATCGAGGTGTGTGCATGTGCATCGTTGAATATTGTTCTCAAAAAAGCTGAAAACGAACAGGCGACTTATAGATATAGGGGGCTAATTAGTTAGTTTATGAGCTCCTGTTTGACACCAAACGTTTGCCAGATCACAAAGTGATATAATATAGTGATATGAATATAATACGTTCCCTACAAGGCCTTAAAATACAGTAAGGTATGGAGGTCTACATTTTGCTGGAGAAAATCAAATGTCGGTCGGTCGGTCATTAAAAGTCAGCAAGTCAAGAAGTGCAGCTTTATAGCCAAGCCGGTCTGTAGTTCCGCGGGGAAAGGGGTTAGAGACGTGTTTTTAGCACGTAGGTTAGAGATTATAAAAAATCGAACAAGTAAATTGTAAATGGTATCTTTCGAAGGCCCCTTACGCTGAGTGCGTAGTCCGTCGATTGCATATTGAGTACCCATCTCCTTCGAAAGATTATCGGCGATTCTTGCTAAATTTCAAGTGATTTTCGGTCCCGTTTACGCTAATGGAAGGCTAGTCAGAAAAGTTCACACATCAGTCCTCTGGCCTGGACATTCTATACCCGAATAAGTAGCAGAGCTCTATCCCAAAATGATTTTTGAGGGTTGGGGTCAAAATTCTCGATGGGTTAAAATTCTTTTTACAAAATTCTGCTTTCAAAATTCCGTTTTCAAAAGTCTGCTTTTCTAAATTGTGCTTTTCAAAATTCTGTTCTACAAAATTCTGCAAACAATAAAAAAGGGTTCGGAAAATGTTCAAAAGCACGCGCTTTTTTCAAACATTGTCGGTCTCTCACATTTTTCTTCCTTTTACATCTTCACCATCGCAAGCCTACAGTTTCATACATAGAAGAGGCACACTGGTGGTAGAATTTATGACTCAAAATTTCACTGTCAAAACTGCCACTTCTCACACCGACTTCCTTCTAGACACTATTAATCGAGTTATAAGCTCAAAAGTGTCCTACTACATTATAAAACCAACCCCTAAACAATATATTAAACATAAAAGACTGCAAAACCCGCTTCACTTCAGACGATCTCTGAATGGACAAAGTATATAAATAAATATTCGTTTTCATTGCTACTGTTTTCTTCGTTTTTTTTTATTAAAAAACCCCAAACTTGGTTCGCTGCTTATATTTTAAATTAAAATTTGACCTTATGCGCAAATGTATTCCATAAATTAGGACAGACAAACTTTCTTCCTGTTCACATCCATTTATGAATCAGAATTTAAAATGCAATTAATTTAAGAAGAGACCAGCCCCGATAGCATAATTTTAACCTGTCATAGGTTGCAGTTAACCTCAGCTAATGTAATGAATGCTTCGCCACTGAAACATTTCTAATTAAAAAGGAAAAGAAAAGAAGGAAAAAAACAACGCCACAGCGGAAGTACTTCAGATATTTACCAAACCACAGGGTGCACTCAGAATTGCCAACACATTACACTTGTACACCTCATTATTGATTTGTTCTTTCCCCCGTTTCCATTCGCCACTACGCGAATTAAAACTGAAAAATACCTACACAAACAAAATAATTACGATATTGTGTGCGTTGGTTTGGTTTTTGTTGTGTTTTTTTTCGACAGTATTACCGCGAGCAAAAGTCTCTTCTTAAATTTATGGCACAGCACACTTTGGCATGAAAGCTATACCTACACGAATTATTACCAAGGGCAAAGTTAACAACTTTTTCACGTTGTTTCGCCCGCCACGTCTAAAAAAAAAACAATTGAAAAAATCACCAGATTCATCATGATAACGATTTTATTTTGTTCTTTTGTTTTTGTCCGCTCAAGAAGAAGTCCTCATTACGGTATACTGTTGCGATGTTGTAAGTGGAGTTCTAAGGTAGTCAAAGTTCATACAAATGATGCTAATTTTTTGGCGAATGAAAGACCGCGTGTCCGCCTTTGTTCGGTGAAAAAATATCGGGTCCTTGCGATACAAAACAGCAACTTTGCTATTGCTGTACGGATGTTTTATTATCTGCAACGGTTTTACCAATTATTTTTATTATTGATAAATTGTTATAGTCGCGGTTGTGGGTTTTTATTTACAGCCTCATTACTCAACATTAGAGCAAAGCGTCAGCCACTTCACCACAAAAAAAAAAAAAAGTTATTCTAACCATTTGTTTCGAGTTTAAATTAATTTTGTGTCTGCCGCGTCTAATATACCTTTAGATTTACGTGTGATTTGGGTTAATTCGAAAGTTTCCGCAATTGTTGAGGATTTAAAAGATTGCGCAGAAAAACGCTAGAAGTTGTTTGATTTCCTTCAACTCTCGTCGTCCATTTTGTACAAACTTGTGTGGAGGAATAATCAAATCGAAAACTTTTGCACAAAGTTTCTGCACACGGGGTGTTACGAGTACTTTATGCTGGCTTGTTTTAAATATAAATGACGGATGTTTTTATTTTTGCGTTTTATAGGGTCATAGGGCTTTATTTTTTAAGGTTAGGACTGGAGACAAGTTATAAATAACTTTAGCTAATGCATGTTTGTTTTCAATGTTGTTATCCATTAATGTTGACGAATAATTCCTGATTGTTATGGTTGGGTGGGTAAAATCTGATTGTGGGATCCTCTTGGCTTTGTTATGAAAGCCCACGTCAATTGTGCTCCGGTTGTTTTCTTTCGCGCCCAACTTGCAAAACTTGTAAGCGCGAGTGATGAATTCAAGGAAAATTTAGGAACTTAAAGAAAGAAATTTAAGAAAATTTATAAAGGTCTGTCAGAAGGACTGATGAGGCTCAGCAGGCTAATATGAATCCCTCAGAAGCAGGGCTGATTTTCAAATCTACTGATACACTGAGAATGAATGATTATTTTCACTGCTTTCCTGGGACAACCTGAAACAGGCGATTATGGAAAAACCTTTTAAATGAACTACTCCGCCGTCAAACATCATTAGGCTTACCAGTATGGAACTCTCTACTGAAAAGCTAGAAATGAGTGGTTGGGTAGCCCTTTCCGATCCATCCGCCTTTTCAAATGCGACATTCTTGCCAGCGCAGAATATAAACAGTTCTTACGATCAGAGAAAATACTGAGACCACCAACTCCGGCTGATTTCCCGTTACTTAGCCTACAAGCTATATTTTTACGGAGTGGTCACGATTTGGTGCGCTAGTATTGTTACATAGAAATTCGTATTGACAAATGTCACGAAACTTCAAAAATTCCGGCTCACCAACACACTCCCAAAAAATATGAGCCACTTCCGCTTTGGGCAAAGTTGCTGCCAGCGTTCATAGCATTCCGTTTAATTTGTAATTGTTCGCTACGTGTGGGTAATATTTTTTTTCGACATTTGCTTAAAATGTTCATGAAAAATTAACAATGTAGATTGATTGAGGGAAAATAAAAACATTTTGAGCAAATTTTCTTCATTATTTAAGAAAAATTTACACACGAGATCGAAGTTAATGATGTCCAAAAGCGGAAAATACACAGCCATGTTTGTCCTAATATGTTTCTGGTATATAGAACATCAACTTTAGATAGTTTTACTAACCAAACAAATCAAATTATTCGTCTTTTAACAATTTATAATAACTAACCAATGGCATTCAGTAAAGTAAAAATGTAGTATTCCCGAACTCTTTCATATTTCCCCACGGTTGCCGGATTCTTTTTTGACATAACACCGATAGGTATATACAAAATGGCGAATTTGAAAAAAAATCGAGGGGTTCAGCGGCAAGAGGATTGTGAGTTGGGGGTCTCAATATGGTTTGTCTATGCTTACGATTGTGGTGACCAGAAGAACAACCCACAAGTCATTTGCATACTAAACAGTTACAACCTGTCTATATAAAAAAAGTATTCAGGATTTCTGCGGTAGACCCATTCTGGCGTGCAGACAGCATGTGTTGGTTGGTTGGTTGGTTTAAGTGGCTGTATTCCCGTCTGACTGACGAGGGAAAAACACAAGTAACGCATTGAGCGCCGTTTTGAGACCACAAACTAACGGAACCAGAAGATAAAAAGGGGGGAAGGAAGTTAAGGGAGCTCAAAACCAGCCTGTGGAGTTGAGAAATTTGATGATTTTATTAAAATGGATACTTTGGATAGCCGAAAGGTCATCATAAAAGGGATGACCTAGTGCACTGAGTCTGGTTTTTGCTAGTGCCGGCCACTCACAGAGAAGATGAAACACTGTTTTACTCTTGTTAGTGTCACTGCAGCTACGGCAGTGGGTGTTATGAGGGATGCCAAGCTTGGCCGCGTGAGTTCCTAAGGGCCAATGGCCCGTACTAATTGCCGTTAGTCGGGCGACATCTACACGCGTTCTAGATGAAAGGTTGTTAGTTCTGGCATCATCGTAGGTTGGCCATATCTTTCTTGAAATGATGCAGCTCGTCAGATTCACCCATTTCGTCTCCGCCCTTGAGGAGAAGTACAGGAAGATTTCTCTCTTAACGTATCCCAGCGGAGGGAAGACTTCCTCCGCCTGCGACACGCACAGAGCAGAGCCACATCTGGCAAGTTCATCGGCTTTTTCATTCCCGTCTATGTTCCTATGACCGGGAACCCAGACGAGGGTGATTTCAAACCGATGGCAAGCCCTGGTCAATGTCTCCCTGCAATCCACAACAAGTTTTGACGTTGATTTAGTAGAACCGACAGCCTTAATAGCGGTTAAGGAGCAGTCTACACGCCTCCTTGATTGCGAGTACTTCCGCTTGAAAGACGCTGGCTGCGTTGGGGAGGCGGAAGGATGTGGAGATGTCTAAATGCCCGCTCCCACTCCACAGCTCATTTTGGAACCATCTGTGAAGATAGGAATGTCGAATTCGTTTACGACCGCGTTCTCCTCCCATTCTGATCTAGAGGGGAATCTAACAGAGAAGTTTTTATGGAAGTTAAGTTTGGGTACTGTGTAGTCTGTAGATAAGCGTCCTATTCCGTCGGGGAGGGACATTAGGATTCTGGAGTGGCCATAAGGCCTTTCTGACCAACATTTAGATTCCTTCAGTCTAACTGCACTACACGCTGCAATATTTTTTATGTACAGATCCACCGGCAGGAAATTAAGAATCACATTGAGCGCTTCGGTCGGACTTGATCGTAGGGCTCCCGTGATACCAATACCAGCTGTCCTTTGGACTCTACCTAATTTCGTGATGTTATAAGCTTTACTTAAGGCGGGCCACCATACCAGTGATCCGTATGTGAGGATGGGACGTACGACAGCTGTGTACATCCAACGAACCATCTTTGGTCGAAGACCTCACTTCTTGCCGAAAGTTTTACTACAGGCGTAGAAAGCTATGCTTGCCTTCTTCACTCTGTGTTCGATATTTGACTTCCAGTTGAGTTTAGGGTCGAGGATGACTCCTAGGTATTTGGCACTGGAGGATGGAGTAAGATTTTGGTTATTCAAGCGGGGAAATGAGAAGGTTGGTATTTTGGTTTTGGTGGTGAAAAGCATCAGTTCAGTTTTACTTGGGTTAACGCTAAGACCACAACTTGTGGCCCACCCGCTAATCTTACCCAGTGCTCCTTCCATGATTTCACTTATCACGTTCGGAAACATTCCCGATACCAGAACACCCACGTCATCCGCATACGCAACGACTTTAATACCTTCACTGTCGAGTCTTGACAGAATTTTGTTGAGTACCATAATCCATAAGAGTGGCGAGATTACCCCACCTTGAGGTGTTCCTCTGCTTACTGATTTGGTTAAAAGGGTGTTGCCAAGTTTTGCTTGAATGATCCTTGCTTTCAGCATGGAAATGATCCATGAAGTAACGAAATCCTCTACCCCAAGTTCTAAGAGAGATTTCTGGATCGATTCAGTGTGTACGTTGTTAAAAGTGCCCTCTATGTCTAAGAAGGTAGCTAAGGTGTATTGATGATGGGAAAGTGACCTTTCAACTGTACGCACTACTTCATGGAGAGCGGTCTCCGTGGACTTGCCCTTGAGGTATGCGTGCTGTGAGTGACATAAGGGAGACCTTTCAATGCCTGTTCTTATGTGAAGGTCAAGTATACGTTCTAAAGTTTTGAGTATGAAGGAGGTTAAGCTTAAGGAAGTCCTTCGCAGATTCGTGACCTCTTTTGCCGACTTTCGGAATAAAAACTACTCGGACATACTTCCAAGACTGAGGTATGTGATTTAGTAGGATACTGCTTCTGTAAACTTTAACGAGTAAGGGCAGCACTCCGTATAAATCACCTGTCCCGGTGATTTATACGGAGCAAAACTGTGAATGGCCCAGGAGATCTTTTCCTTGGTTATAATGCGTTCCACTTCTTCCCTGTGCGAAGGAAAACTCCCCCGCGTACTGGACGGAGTTTCGCAGTGGTCTTTACAACCAGGAAAGTGAGGGTTGAGTAGAAGCTCTAAGGATTCTCTAGTTGATTCTGTCCAGGTTCCGTTCGATCTCTTAATGAAAGATGGACTTGAGCGTACTTTGGATAGAATCTTACTGAGTCTAGCAGATTCCTTTAGAGTATCGATAGATTGGCAGTATTCGGACCATGCTTTTGTCTTAGCTGATCTAATAGATTTATTGTAGAACTTTAGGCAGTCTTTATAAGGTTGCCAGAACTTATGCCTGTAGCAGATATTGAAAATGTCCCTAGTCATGTGTAATGCGAAACAATAACCGCTTTGGCAAGTGTCGTTGAACTGTCTGACAGCTCATGTGGCTACCAGCAGGAGATCTCTTTACAAAAAGGAGGAATATGCTTGGCCTGCCCTAACTAATACTATACCTAGCAATAGCTCGAAGGTAGCTTATTAGGCTTGAAATCCAACTTCAACATGTTGAGAGAAAGGGATGCCCCATATCCCTAAAACATTTTGGTAATATGAAAAGGTGCTGTTACCATAAAGGGTCCTATAAATATAATGATCATCATCATCCTAGTCTAATATGTCAATAATTCTGGAAATGCCACGTGCAGGGAATAAGCAAAAAATTCCCATACATTTATTTATACATCTTGTCTCTCCACACCTCTTATAGGCTCATAGCTCGTGCATCAAGCACAGCAACCATCTCCACCCACCACTCAAATCGACCCCCTTTTTCTGTTCCGTCTCCTTGTTAGCTTTTCAATGATTGCATGTGCTTTGTCAAGAGCGATACATATACTGACCAGCAAGTCCACTTAGATAGGGACTACTCAACAGGCCTACAGAGGCAACAGGTTCTGCCAGGCAACCCGAGAAAATTTCGTTGTGGTAGGGCCGAGGGCCAACCTTTTACTAATTCATTACAAATGCTGGAAATAGAAGGACTACCGGTTATTTATTCAACCCTACCCATAACCGCAATTCTTCGCGACCGATTTCGGATAATACTTGAGAGTTTCCATTCAGACCGAACCACAGCGTTTCCTGTTGTGCCTATCGCACTACTGAGGTGATGTATAAATATTTAAGACCTCCATTACCCGTATCTAATTCCAATCATAATATGAATATAAATTCGTAATTTGCTGTCAAAATTTTGATTACTTTATCATCGGCCTCCCAGTCACATAGGTGCGTCTATTCCTATTCCAGGTCCAAAGGATATTGCGCCATTTACATGTGTTGATGAAGAGTGTCAACAATTTATTCAATGCTTTGACCGGTGATTGCCGTATCGTTACCCTAAATAACTGACAAATCGAACACGTTACACGTGACGTCTTTTCTATTCCAAGTGTCGTCGACATTTTTTTGTGTGTCATTTAAGTCGACATTTTATTTGCGAGCTGGGCGACACTGATTGACATTCCCCGACATCTCCAGCGCCTGTTATTTGCATTCATCTTATGAATACAGCATAGAAGAAATTCCCCGGGGACCTTGTCTGTTGTCTTAGGAATAAGGTTGCGAAATCTGGGTCTGGATCTGTTGTTAATTATAATTTCCTACGCACTCACAGTGGGCGCAGAATGTCAATTTCTTAACGAGCAGCTAAGGTGACTTTATTTTCGTATCCTTAGCGCAAACGTCGTGGGATTGGGACGATGTTTTGTCCTCCAGTGCAATACTGAAAGGCATATAATGATAATGTCACGAAATAAAAGCCAATGATAAAAGGACTCGGGGGCTAGGATGGTCTTGCAATAATAAATCCTTCCTGCGATGATAGTTATCTAGTTCCGTTCGGGTAATAGCAGCTGACCTACATAATTTCTGCCCATATAATTCACCTATCTCCGTTAATGACGTCGATTTTGATTTAGTAGCCCAGGGATATATTTAAAGCCCATTTGGGTGGTGGTTGCTATTAAATCGACATAATTGATTTCGATGTTTTTCTCTTCCAGACTTCCGACACCAGAACATGTGGCACCGAGAACTTTGTCCATTGACATATACATCTGAACTTGGAGAGAGAACATTTCCCTCTAATGAGGTGTATTTGTTTATGTGGCTCAGTGTTCTTAGGGACATTATTTATTGTGGTTGCTCTTGATAGGGTATATAGTCCTTGTGTGCGTTTTCTGTTGGTGTCTGCTTCGGGTATTATCCTTCGGATTGTTGGTGGATTTATGTCCGCACCTGCTTCGGTGGATGTTTTTTGTGTGGGCTATTGATCCAGCCATATTGGCACTCCTTCGTAGAGCATCTAATTTATGGCACTTTCTTTTGTAGTGGGTGGCATAAGGACGTGGTTCGGCTACCCGAAGCAAGTGTTTGCAACCAACACGACGCAGATGTAATGATGGCCATTTTGCGCAGATATACTGCTCTTGTGTAACGGAGCACTATAGTTCTGCATCTGAGCAGAACAATTTGTGCGAATAATTGTAAAGCGACAATGGTTGTGCTTATTTCTTCGACAAGAAGTTCACTTTACGGGGGACTTATATAAGGTGTCTTTTTTAATATACAGAATTTTAAAATGAAATAAAACAGAAATGATGTAAATGACCAGTTTGATTTTGGGCAAATAGGTGAACATTTTTGAAAGTTATCACTGTCAAAATGAATACAAATCAGTTGTCAAATAGGTGGTCGCTGGGAAAAGTGTTGCCAATTCGAAAAAAGAACTGTACATAGATAAAACATAAATAAAAATGAAAGAAAACATCCCATCGGACATCCACAAAGTTTGTATATCTGAATGCATTCAATCGTTTTGATATTTTGTCTTAAGCTTAGTACAGTCCAACACGGATATAAGAAACACTCATATAAGAACAACTCGCTTTTAAGAAACGCATGTGAAAACACGGAGATTTTTTTGCTATAAGCACATATAAAAATGTTTTCATATAAGAAACTCGCTTAAAAGAAACACTCGGATATAAGAAACGTATTTTTATTCACACAATTTGTTATTTTATTGAAATCATCACACATATAAGAAACATAATTTTTTCCTTTGTTGACCTGGATTTCAGTTCAAATGCAAAACAGCTCAACTATGCATGTAGTAAACGAATTACGGTATGATACACCTTTCAATGACAATGACAGCTGTGCTACTGTCAGTAGAAAAAACCCGCCAAATCGTGTTGACTTCTGCTTTTGTTCATTCATATTTCACATCGGTTGTTTTTATATTTAAAATAAATTTTGTTTCTTACATCAGTAGTTTTCGTATAAGAAACTTTGTTTCTTATAAACGTCGTTTTCATATAAGAACAACTCGGATATAAGAAACAAATCTCGTTGTTTTTTATATGTTTCTTATATCCGTGTTGGATTGTACGATGCTCGAGCTAAATTTCAGCTTCCATACAAAATTCTCTCCAAATTTAGCCGAGTTAAACGAGCGAATCCCTTTAGCCGAGTGGTATGCAGCTCGAGCCAAAAAATCAAACATTTGTTTCAGAATGTACTTCATGTATCTGTCAAAATTTAGCGTGCCCATTTAAGCCCGTATGACACTACATTTTTTCCTCATTTATGTAATGTTGAAAAGTCAGCGGTGTGTAAAAGAGACAAAAAGTGTACTACGAAAGGGGTAGCAATTGTTTGCAAAGCAACCGCAAATGTTCAATCGAATTTATTTTCAAATAATCTTGAAATGTCAAAAAAATAAGCTGCCAGAAGCTGAAAAATATGATTTTAATACATTTTTAATGCATTTTCTTTTATGTTTCTACATTAATAAAGTTGGTTTGTACACACTCACTCCTATCGGGAATTTTAGTTCTAAGAGTAGTACATAGAATCGGAAATGGTTGAAATTAGAGAGAGTTGAATTTTTGAAATAAGCTATTCCCACAGAACAGCTGTTTTCTGTGACCCTTATCAACAGCGCGTTCTATGTCAAAATTTAGCAAGGATCTTAGCAAATCTTTGAAGAGAAAAATTGGAGAGAAGATAAAATTGAGTTTAATTCTCAAACTCAAACTTTTTCGTGAATCAATCCACTGATCCTTGTATAATATTTACCTATATTTTTACGTTATATGTTTATTTTATGCTTGTTAATTGAAACGAATTACAGTTTTTATTTTTTTCATATCAACATAAAAACAAATTTCATTTACTGGAAAAAGGGAACTTTTTTCAAATTCAGGGAAAACTAATGCGGTTGCTGATAAAAAAAAAGGGGGAAAGAGTCTGGGAGGAACAGGGGACAGACGTCACAAAAATATCATGGCCGCCACAGGCGCCATCGACCTGTCCCAATTGAAAAACCATTTATATATTTAACTACTCAGCAAATTTCATCAGTCCGCCCAAAGAAATTTCGGATTTTTGACAGACAAATTGACATTTTATTATGTAAAATAATTTTATTTACAAAAATAATCTGTCAACACCAGCTGATGTTGGTTTCAGCAAAAAGTAATAGATTTCAGTGTTTTCTTTTATACATCTTTCTTTAATTTATCGAAATTCTTACCCTTTTAGACACAAGCCTCGTTTAGTAAAGTTACGGCGGAAAAATGTTTACAAATAACAATTTCAGGAAAGCCACGTAGAGTCGTAGAGGCTGCATAAATTTGTACGTGACGTTTAACTAAAAAACATCGTAGAGGGTTTGTAGGGGATTCTAATAATTATACGGCCGTAAATACTTCGCTATTATTACGGCAATTAAAGTCTTGTAGTTAAAATAAATATAGTTTCTGTAAATTTGACATAGTTTATTTTTCTTTTACCATTTGGAGTAAAAAAAAACTCTGAATTAACCAAGGCATCTTAATATATCGATAAAATAATTTCTTCAATAGAGGTCTCATTGTTTATAAAGGGTGTTTTTTTAGAGGTATATAACTTTAAGTTGGCAACACTATTTTAACTGGCTGCCACTTTGTCAGCTGTCAAGTGATTTATTTTTAGTTTGGTTTGGCACATAGACAAACCATACTGAGACCCCCAACTCAAAATCTTCTTGCCGCTGGCCCCCTCAGTTTTTTTTTTCAAATTCGCCATTTTGTTTTCCTATCAGTGTTATGTCAAAAAAGAATCCGTGTGACATGCAAAAACATACAAAAAATGCAAAAATAAATGCTGCCAACCTCGGCAACCGTGGGGAAATGTGAAAGAGTTCGGGAATACCACATTTTTTCATTACTGAACGCCATTGATTAGTTATTATAAATTGTTAAAAGGCGAATAATTTGATTTGTTTGGTTAGTAAAACTATCTTAAATTGATGTTCTATATACTAGAAACATATTAGGACAAACATGGTTGTGTATTTTTCGCTTTTCGATATCATTAACTTCGATTACGTGTGTAAATTTTTCTTAAATAATGAAGAAAGTTTGCTCAAAATGTTTTCATTTTCCCTCAATCAATCTACATTGTTAATTTTTCATGAACATTTCAAGCAAATGCGCACTTATTCCTAAAAAAAAATATTAGCCACACGTAACGAACAATTTCAAATTAAACGGATAAAATTCTATGAACTCTGCCAGCAACTTTGCGCACAGCGGAAGTGTCTCATATCTCCTGGTAGTGTGTTGGTGAGCAGAATTTTTCAAGTTTCGTGACATTTGTCAATACGAATTTCTATGTAACAATACTAGCGCACCAAACGTGAACACTCCATAAAAATATAGCTTGTGGGCTAAGTAACGGGAAATCGGCCGGAGTTGGTGGTCTCAGTATTGTCTCTGGTTTGGCATTTCAACATGAATAGACTGACGCCTGACCAACGCTTCCAAGTTGTGCAAATTTATTTTGAAAATCATGGTTCTGTTCGAAATACGTATCGCGCACTACGTCCATTTTACGGTCAACATAATGAAGCTCACTTTTGGTTGAATGGATACATCAATAAACAAAACTGCCGTATTTGGAGTGATGATATTCCTCAAGTGTATTTTGAGACACCGTTACATCCACAAAAACTGACTGTTTGGTGGTGGAATAATTGGTCCGTACTTCCTTAAAAACGATGCTGGGCAGACCGTTACAGTCAATGGTGACCGCTTTAGAGCCATGATTACTGACTTTTTCGTTCATCAATTGAACAACCATGATATGCAGGAGCTGTGGTTTCAACAAGACGGCGCAACATGTCACACAGCTCGTACCACAATTGATTTATTGAAGGAAACGTTTGGTAACCGCATATTTTCACGTTGCGGACCCGTGAATTGGCCTCCAAGATCGTGCGATTTAACGCCACTTGACTTTTTCTGTGGGGATATGTGAAGTCGCTCGTCTACGCCGATAAGCCCGTAATAACATTCGCCGCGTTATTGCCGATATACGGCCACAAATGTTGGAAAAAGTCATCGAAAATTGGATCTCCAGATTAGACTACGTCTGAGCCAGGCGTGGCAGTCATATGCCAGAAATCATATTTAAATTGTAATGCCAGATGCATTGACTTATTTATATGGACTGCTAGTAGACAACTTCGCATTGGTTCCAACATAACCGCTAGCTCTCGTAGTTCGGAGCGGAATAAATTGGAAAATCACATCTGACGGTTCCATTTCGTTGCAGATATAAGTACTTTAAGAAATATAGATGTAAGCAATTTATATGTTGAATTAAATTCTCATGTACTTGAATGTGATATTCTTGATAATCATAAGTATTTATTGATCAGAAATGTGATTGAAATATACGCTAAAGTGTTATTACATCATATTTCTAAAATTAATAATTTTTTATTCAAACTTTGTTGATTCCATCTAGGTATTATTAATTATTTAAACTAGCACAATTTCGAGATGACATCTATTGTAAACAATGCCGCAACAATTTCAACCGTTTCACTTGGCAAATCCACTCACGCCCAATAGGTGGCTCTAGCATTCTATGGAGAAATCCAAGATGGTTGTCATTTTGTTTCACTTATTTTTCGCATAGAACCACGAGCGCTAGTTATGTTGGCGTCATTTTCTGGGCAGAGATTGTACGGAAGTGACATTTCACTACCATTCCATTTATAATAAGTCAATGGCCAGAAGAATATCTTTCGAATAAGTAAATTTCATGTCAATTTAAAAAAATCATTTTTGTTTTATTCCATTTCAATGTTCTATACCTCTAAAGAAACACCCTTTATATCATCTTCAACAAGTAAGCCATGCAAATACCAACAAACTTTGGTACGACTTTTTTTGTATATTTCATTTATAAAAATGCGAAGCACCAAACTAGGTTCAATACCAATACAAAGAACACAACTTTGAATGAAAAAACTATCGCTTGCCACAGATTCAGATTATTATCGCAAATTTTTGAATGCGGCTTTACTTTACAACTTTCGATTTTATGGGTCATCAGTTTCAATTTTAACTTCCCTTAAAAAAAAAACCCCTCCATATAGTTATGTCAAATAAGCACACCCACTACGAATGTAAACATTACACAAACCGAATGAGGACGCCATCAACGATAATAATGACATAATGTACTAATTAACGCATTTCACCCCACTACTCATACATATTAAGCCTTGTCGTCGTCGCCCAACTATTGACCTATACGACGTAAACAAGCGCGACATCCTTAATGCGACATCAGAGTGGTCGTGCCATTCATTTATACTTTTTACCTTAGCCCACCAAAAATATTGTCAAGAAAATATTTTTAAATGAAATTTATGTCGTTCTGCCCGAAATAACATCAAGACGTCCACGCAATCTTTCACTGCAGCCATCCGTCTATCTGCCTAACCACATGAAATAGTGAACGAAAGCTAAAAAAAAAATTTTTAAATTGGCTAATCCGGGTCGCGCGGCCAACCGATACGTTATATGTTCAATTTCACCCCCTTCAGCAGGGTATGCGGTATGATTGGTCGTCGCCGTGTTGGGAATTGTATGGTGTCCCTTCACAGTCTAAATTTTGGCGCTTCACACGGGACCAAAAAATGTTATTTTTGTACGAGTTTTTCGTTTCTGAAAAATTATTCTTTTCCATTTCTTTGATTTTGACGATGACAAATTAATTACTGACTTGGAAGTCGACAATCAATTTAGACCGCTGCCGAAATGCCTAAAGCAGTTTGTTGCTCAAAAATACGAGAGTAGGTTTTGATAAATAGTCTGTCAGTATTACAATTTATTACAAATCAAGATCAAACAAAGCCATTTGGTTACAAGTCTTTTGAACACAACGGCACACACATGTATGCTCGAGAGATAAGTAAACACATTAACTAATTAAAAAGTTTTTAGCAACATTGCGGACGAGTCTCAATTGATTGTAAATACCTTTCGCAAGATGGGAACAAGTGATAAGTTGGTTTGGTATATGTATAGCTTTCATAAAGTGGCCATAAGTCTTGACGCTTCGATGCGATCTCATAGAAAGGACCGACAGAATCAGATGATGTATTGGTATATCAGCGGGTTCCATCTTAAAACACGACAACATTCCCCTTGATGGAGGTTTAAACTCGTAATAATGTGATATTAAGGTCATGTCCATAAGTTTACCAAACTAAACAATATCGAGAGAACGTTTTCAAATTCAATTATCCTTCCGTGGAGACAGAAAAGGGGGGGAGCGTGCTCACTCAATCAAAATGAACGCTGTGTCGGTAGTCTGACTGTTGGGATTCTTGTATGTATACGGTATATCGCAAATGGAGATTCAGATTGAATGTGATTTGAAGGGATGCCATGCATGCGGAGAAAATCGTCTGCAGAGAAGATAATAAGAAATATTTATAGAGAATTGCTGACAGTGAATGAGTTGTGGCGGGGCACACAATTCCCAATTACTGCGGTCACTAATGAGCACATTGTCATATCATATCGTGTTTAGATATAATTCAACCAATTGGCCTTTTGGTGCGCTGGCGGAAAATTGCTTACATTAAGGGAAGTACAGGGTTCCGTTGGTTCCGTTCTTTAGGATTCGTCATGTGCTGCTCTAACTCCTTGCCGAATTAATAGATCTGTCCATGTTCATAACTGAAAGATGTCTTTCACGGACATGACGGGAAAAAATTATATTGATCTTAACCTTGATTTGGGAAAGATAAAATGTCTTCTTCTCAAGTACCGGACGTAGGTACTTATGCTCTTTGTGAACAATCGACTGTGGACACACATGATTTGCGGCACCAGTTTCCAATGTGGCCAACATTCTAACCATAAAACTGCAAGGACCAGACAGTAAAACTTAACGTTTAATAAAACGTCAAAGCTGTGTGTGGCTGTGTGTGTCTGTGTATATAAAAGTAGACTCCGAAAAGCAACCTACAAACGGTGGTTGCTAAACCGCTTATATAGGTAAAGTAAATTGAAATTCCTAAAGTGCCACCCTAACCAACACACAGAGCTTCACCTTTCAAACAGAATGCCTCGAATGATTTTTGAAAGCACAATTGAATTTAATACAAAAATAAATACACTTTCTACTCCCTTCCATGCAATTTTTACTGAGGGGGAATTGACTGACGGGAAACCCGCTTCAGTGTACATTGTACGACAGAGTCGCAACCCGAAGACAGAGATACGGATTATCGAGGACTTAATTTGGCTTTCATTTGAAAGCCAGTAATATTATGACGTTAAACAATAGGAAAATAATTACATTGCCGTTGATCCGTGTTTGAGTAGGGATGCATGGAGAGACCACAACGTGAGTTATATGAGTTCGTTTTAATAGCGATGTACGGTGAAAAAGTTATTTTTCCAGTTAAGAGGAATTCCCGCTTTAGGAATGCAACGAGTGCAAATTGTATGATGGATTTCACTGCTGTAAGTATGCTGCAAAGTTTTATTTCATGTCGTGACCACACTGATAAAAAGTCTGATGAAGTGCATCGGGGAAAACTATTCAGATGCCAGAGATATGTAAGTTTAGTTGTGAGAGGACACGTAAAGTACAAGCAATTCTCGGGGGCTACAAAGAAGTGTACTTCCTAAAACAGCCTCGCAGATTCGGTGGAATTTTCCGAATACTGCAAATGCAATCATGTCTAACAAATGTATGTTTAATCAATCAAATCAATTTAGTTGATTATAGAAAAAAAATCTTAGATTGGATCGTCTTTAGCTGAGTTAAGAAAGCCTTCAACTGCACAAACAATATATAAATGTACCTAATCAATTTTGCTACAATATGGTTTTAATTTGCATAAACTGGTTCTAAAATGAATGCAATGAACTCTAAACAAAATTCCTGGGTAGTGCAAACCTCATTTGCGTTTCTTTTGTTTTCTATTGAAAAGCTTTCGGGAAATGTCAGTGTTATTGCATTCCAACAGGTGGATGTGTAGAACATTTCTGCTGTTGACCGTTTTCATAAGGTTGCCTGTTCTCTTTCTCTTATTTTTCACTGATGAAGTTTTCATCAGCGTTGCCACTTTGCTGCAATAGCAGGAAATCAACTGCACTTTTTGCAAAAAATAAATCTACTGCCACTAAATCCAATCAACTGCACTATTTTTTTTTTTTGATAAACATTCTCTTAAACAGCTCTACTAAAACCATACATAAATATAACCCCTGTAAGGAACCTCTGAACGAAGCCAACTTATTGTGAACTTATTGTACAAAAAAACATTAAAGTGATGATTACTATAGCTTTAAGCAACTGTCTTTGTTTTCTGTTTTGTATAACAAAAAATCTACTGCGGAAAGATCGAATCTACTGCATTTTTTGATTGATTTTCTGCGCTCTTCTTTTATTGAAGTGGCAACGCTGGTTGTCATAGCTGCTGTTTAAGCAAATTCTCGTTTCTTTTTCGCTTTGGCAGCACTTTCAAATCAATTTGACAACAGACAACCGATTCGTGTTCATTTTGGTGTGCCAAATTACCAAGGATTTTCTTTTTTTATTTCTGTACATCTAAAAATGATTCACATAAAACATTTGCAAAAAAGAGCAACACATCCTAGTTGTCACTGAGACATAACTAATAACTATACCTACTCATAAATGAGAATCACATAAATTTGCTGTTCTATATATAATATTCGCTGTAGTCACATTTTTGAAAGTAGGAAAAACCGCTGCAGTTCTGGCCATTGTTCATGCAAAAAATTGCACCAGTACGTGAGCCTTAATCCTTTGCTATATAACATGTTCAACAAGTTGCATTCCCTTAAAATGTACATCAATTTAAGTAAAGATGTTAGCTATCTGCAATAATCTCGGGACACTTTTGAAGCGTTATTAGTCTTTCACCAAATAGGTAAGCTAATGAGCACTCTAATCTCTTCCTTCTCTAACGGTGTGGCTGATGCAATCGTTTGTGATAAAGTGCTATAAACTGGCTATTTTTATTTTGACGTTTGTCTCGACTTTGTGATTGATTAAACGTTCTCTTAGCAGTATCTTGAACACACCCCACCAGAAAGCTCTTTGAAGATGTCATCAGTGAAGAAATATAGCTTCCCACCTTTTCTAATTACAGAGCTCCTGCATTGTCAGATCTGTGACGATGCCAATTTCGAAGAGATACAACTACTGTCAAGTAAAAGTTCATCCAAAACCGAATACACAAGTTCCAGATTCACTTTAGTTAAATACAGAAGAATTGGAACTTTTATTACAAGATGAATAATTTTGATTTTTATATCAAAAAAATAATGTACCATTTATCGTGGTTTTATGTCCGGCATAATAACTTTGTCGTAATATAAGTACTGCAGACTTAAAGTGCCTTTCTATACCGCCTTTGGTTTTGGTAATTATTTACCAGTAAAACCTTTTTATTAGACCTGCCGTATTAAATATTTAAACATCAACTCGTAACACAAATCGCAAGGTGAAATTGAGTTGCCCGTAATAATGCTGGCAGATATCTATACCCCAAGCTGGCAGGTTAACTCCTGCAAAATCCTCTTATGTGCGACCATAGTCCTACAATTCATTTTGAAAGAGTTGCCTCAGTTGAGAACAGCAAAATAGTAATTGAAAAATAAATTAAATACATAATTAAATCGACCTTAATGAACAGTTAATATATTAAGGCTCACCCCTCATTAAAGTGGCCTTTCAATTAATTTATCCTTTCCGTCTCTTTTTCTTTTGTCTATAATTATTTTGGGAATCTTTCGCAGATTTTTGATGAAGTGTGTACAGATTTCACAGCTGTGGGCAACTTTCGGAGTAGGTCGCTGTGTGCATATTGATTATCAGCCAATTGAACTTTATTTAAACACAGCAACTGGTGAGTAAATAAATCTCAAGTGCAGTAAAAGTTTTGTTGTAAACTTTAATTTCTGTTTCGATTGAAAATAAGTGTTTGCAAGTAAAATCAAATCCAGCATTCAATGAAATTGTTCAAGTATCTGATTTGTGACAGGTCTGTTCCTTTACTTTGAAGTTTTATGACTTTTTACCAACTCTTACCAATTTAAACCAATTTTTACTCAATGCCGCCTATAACTCGAAAAATTCCTAAAAGAGAGTGGCCTTAAGAGAGAAAGAGATTTCCACTCCAATGAGATTTTATTTTTTTTCCCAACAAATTTCTTGCAGTAGGAATTGAAAAAGCTGATAATTGGCAGATGATTTGAAATTTGTTGTAATTTGAATGCGGTGCCACGTTCTCTTCTTTACAAACTCTTCCACATACTCGGATAAATCAACAAATATTGTTAGTAAATTAGCAAATTCTTCGCCTTTATCAGATATTTTAAAGAATTTTCTTTTCCACTGCAATTTATCAGAACTATCTGTCATTTTTCGAAGATTACTAAGAAAGTATTCGTAAGTCTGGGCACTCACTCTCTCTCTCTAAGAGAGATTTATTCCTATATCAGATCACTGCCATTTTGACATTTGACAGTCTTTTTCATTCTCACTACAAAAGTAAGGGAACAAACCTGATATGGGTCAGCTTGATTGGCCTGGATCGATCACATGAACAGGTTTTCCAGTTGACGTCTATGAAGGGGTAGCCGACGAATATAGCCAAGAATTAAGTGAGTGAGTGGTTACTTAGTTTTAAGTTCTTATAATGTGTGAGGACGAATCTAGTTTCTCCTTTCAGGGTACATCTAGTCCACGCCAATCTAGTCGACTTAAGACAACTAGGTTTTTGAGTGTGCCCACTGTAGGAGACACAGACCTAAACTGTTCGCTGTTAAGGTGTAAGCTGTGTAAATTTCGATGAATAAAAAAGGCTGTTCAAGAACTAGGCAAATACGTGGAAATATTTGTGTGCTTAATTAGGGTCGGCGGCATACGGGAACAGTTTGAAATACATTTACAATTCATACTGTTATATTCTTATATAATTCTGTGTAATTCGCAAATTTTCAACAAACTCTTCAAAAGGCCGAAAGGCTGCAGTATTTTTCATGTTTGGCAAAAATAGAGTCAGAAGCTATCCATGACAAGCAGACGAAGTTTTTTATTCCAATATATGGCAGGAACAGGGTGTTTCTTTGGGCACAGTATTTCGGTGGTTAGTTTGTTGGAGTACTGAGCAAATAATCTCATGTTCGATCTACGGAAAATTTCCTACATCTTAAGATTTTTTTCCACTGCCTCACCCATAACCTCTGACAAATATCCAAATATATTTCAGAAAAGCTTCTCAATTCAGCCGTTTGGGCATAAAATTGTAGCACCCCAAAAATAATAACTCACGCACAAACAAATGGTTGTGGAAAGCTGTTCCCACTTTCTTTTTACAGGGTGCTTCTTATTAAATTCCATTCGAATTTTCTTTCATTAAAAAAAATAAATCAAGATTGTTCGAAATAAATAACTTTAAGTTAAAAATCGATCAGAATGCTAGAAAAATATAACGGAAATTAAAATAAAGCAATCATTCGGAGTCTGTAAAACTTTGTGTCATTTGAGTGACAAATCTCTCGACGGGTGCAACGGCAGAAAGAAGTTTCGCTACATTTAATACAATTCACACTTCAAATAGAAGTTCCATGAGTGGAGATGCGTGTTTTTTAAACATCTATCTCAGCAGAGCAAAGAAGAAAGTAGTAAAGCAGTAAAGTAGAATATTCAGCACACAATTACAACAATTACATCCTACTTGACAGTTGTGAGATTCACACTGCGTATTTATTCCAAGTTACTTGACAACAGCAGCAGCTTATGTCGGAACCTTTCTGGTGATGTGTGTGGAAATTAATATAACTTTTACCACTCAAACACAAATGTGACTGAGACTTTGTCTACTTTAATTTACTTTGCAGAAATGGGTGCTAAAAAAAACACGCCTATTGTCATTTATTGCAATTGAATAGATACTCAACTTACACCCTTCTTGAATACTCCACGCGACGCCATTGAATCACGAACTTGATAAATCATATGCCCAACCCTATATAAACGCACAAAATAAACCATGACGAACCTCACACTTTTTTTAAACACGCTTTTGGTTTGTTTTATACAGTTCTTTGAATTCCATTAATTTCTGCAGACCTTGTCTAATCTGTTTTTGAATTTACGTGGGCCTTATCTGCAACGCAATCTGTATTTGCGTAGGCAATCGATCGATATTATCTGAGACAGTATTTTGATCTAAACTTAATTGGAATAATTTTTGGAACCCAAATAACCCACTGACACCTCGCTAAGGATGGCTGCTGGCATTTTAAGCGCTTGAGCTTTATTTAACTCTTCGCATCAACAATTAGTATTAATTACCGAGGCATGCGTAAATCTCATTTCAGTTCTAATTGTAAAAGGGAAGCGAAAAATCCGACTGCATGAGAGCATATTGCAAACCCTTTCTCCATGAGATTAAGCCTTGTCAAAGTAGAAGGAAAAAAAAAACTTCTAACAATAAAGAGCACCAACACGATGTTCAACATGTTTGCACTCCAAGCAAAAGGAACTGGATTCACAGCGCCATTGGTGTATAGACACAGTACGTACAAGTACACGAACGGAACAAAAGCGTACCTCGACGGGGTTAGAATTCGTGTATCTCCGAATTGATTGCTAGGATTACCTTGGAATATATTAAAATGGAAAAAAACAGAAAATATTGTTCACAAGGTGGAAAGTAGATTTTCGCCAAATTCACCAACTCTGGGGCGGATTAAGTCATATCATGGCAACCTCGGGCGCCCCCAACGGCTTTGAAAAGGGCTTTCAACAATCTCACCGTATTCAGCTTATCTGGATTGCTTTGGCAACCTTTCACTGTCATTGTTAAGGGCGGTGGCGGCGGCGGGGGCTGAGTTTTATCACAAAATGAGCAGTGATTTTGGCAGCAGAATACAAACAACTACAAACAGGGGACGACTGTTAATTATATTTGCTACAAACGACAAATGCCTATATACGACTGGCACTAGTCGCATATAAATCGCTTCGATTAATTTATCCAAACACATCTCGCGCGTTCTTTGTCAGACCTTGAACTAGAGACGAAATGACGTCGTTGGCAAGGCAAACAACAACTGTGATTACAAATCGCTGCTCTATTTAGTATGTACATGAACAATTTATTTAAACATGGAGTAATATTCAGCGTAGTGCGCTGGTATAAATAAATTTGCGTTACTCAATTTGAGTTAATGTTTAGCACATGTGGAGCACGAGCGTCTATACACAAATAACTTCAGTGCCGAAAACGTATATATATAGTACAGTACATCCAAATGGACAGGGCGATGAAAGATTAATGGTCTCCTTCTCGCAATTTGCATGCAAAAATAATCTGATAAATCGCCGGAACTCGATTGGGGGCGAGCGTGCATTATTCTTCAGAGGGCCCCTCCAAGAATCTAGGTGCGGTTACAATTGAAAAAAAAAATATAAAAACCGTCTATCCATCTCTTGTGGGGGTGAATGACCCAAGGTAGTTGTTTTGGAATGGCCAATAGCGGTTACATGCGTAGAAAGGTTGAGGGTGTAATATATTATGCCCAGTGGGCTATTTTGGTTAAACAGAATCGGCCTCATGTGGCGAGTGCTTACTGTAATGGCCAACATTTTGAGTTCTTTAGATGGAGTTTATTTTCGCAATAAAACAGAAACAGCTAGTCCTGGTATAGATATTGTTTTTATAACGAGTGGAAAAGCACGCATATATATTTTCAACTACCCATTTGTGTTTGAAGTGTTAACACTCAACTAGTGACTGGCTGTCGCTTCAAGACTCTGTACTACTACGAGTACATATCGAAGAGGATAGAGACTCGTTATTGAAGCTGAAGTTAATTGACAGCATGACAAATGTATTGCTTGTGCACTTTGGTTTCTGTTGCTTTAATGGTTTTCTATTCTCACCTGAAAATATGGACAGATTTATGGATATCCTTGAGTTGTTTTCTTACTTATTTTTAATTTGTACCTCTCAAGCAAAGAGAAGAAAAGTGTCAGATACATTACGGTTAGCTATATTTACATATCGTTCACTTTGGATTCCTTTTGCAAGACTTGTGGTTAAATTTATTAAGCGCTCTTGGGTCGATATGATGATTCTGCCAGCAAGAAGCTCTTGTAAATATTTTATTTGTAGTGAAATCCGGAATGTTTTCCTATTCCGAGAATCCAGATTTTATTGCGAATTCCTTTTGGAGTTTTGTGCGAAAGTAATTGTGACGATGTAAGGATTCCCACTTGGATTGGGTTTCTCCCGACAATTTATGTTGAAAGTAATCGTATTATAGATTGAAAATAAATGTGCTTACGCTTTGACACTGTTACTAGGCAGATTTTAATGCAGACGGTTGCAACCCTCTTTGATCTGTATGTCAAATTACTCCTTCCGGAAGTCGGCGCGAAAATACTTTCCTTCGCAGCGAGAAAGTACCCACAGTTGGCTACTGACGGGTGTTAAATAAGTTAACCTCGCTTTTGCACCGAACGCAAAAAATTAACAAAAAAACATCTTTAAGGTCTGCCCATGTATAAGGGACTCCGCATACTTATAAAATCTGGAGTCTGTTTCAAGAACAAAGCAGCACTGCAGAAAGCTACTCATAGGAACGCCGCTATAGCTGTGAGGAGGAGGGTACTTTTCACTTTAGTTAAGGGAAATGAAACAGGGATGGTTAATGGCATAGCAATCGATTCTTGCTTACAAAAAGAAAATATAAAAAATAAAATAGTTTGCGCAACAGGTCCGTAGGAACCAATGTGAGTTTTTCATTTTTGGGACGAGTGGAAGGGATCTACAATTTTATGCCAAACGGCTAATTGAAAACCTCTTTCGTGACAGTTATTCTCTCGGATGTTTGTCAGACGTTCGCGAGGGCCCCGTGAAATAAAGCCCCAGGAAATAAGACCCCGAAGTAAAAATGAAATAAGGTCCCAAAAATGCGCATACAAAACAACAACAATTTCACTTTTTTGGGACCTGTTTCATTTTTCCAATCGGGGCCTAATTTTATAATGAAATATAAATATGGGGCCCAATTTAATTTTTATTTAAAAGATAACACATAGCTGACAAAATTTGCGTAACAGAATAGCTGAAACCTTATTTTATTTCATTTAAGTCTAATTTCCATTTTAAAAATGGGAAATCATTTCATTATGAAAATGTACCCCAATTTCGGGCTCTTAAAACTTTAAATCGGCTTCGGCACACTCTGCAAACTGAGTCTTTAATCTCTACCCGATTGGGGGTACCCTTTCTGATACAGAACAGCATAAAGGCTATATAAGTCGGGCTTCAAGTCTTGATAGCATGAACCGTTCTTTAGCAGTTACTGCCTTCAAAATTTGCTGTTTTTGCATGTCAAAGGAACGTTCCCACGAACAGCATTTATTTTTCCAAAGGCTATATACATTTGCAAGTCAAAAAGACGTTTTCCATTTTATTGGAACTTGTCCTATACTGAAGGAGATACAGACGAGCTTATTGTAAAGATGCGTTGTCAATGGCTGACTTCATTAAAAGTCTAAATGGTGAGGACCGGAGGGTGCTGGTTAGCTACCTTAAAGCTGCATTAGGATAGATACCGGCAGCAAATAATGAACGAATCTTTTTAAATAACAACAAATAAAACTTTCTTTCTTTTCTTCGGCTGAATGGCCAAAGTCTTTTATTGTAAATTATTGTAAAAATGAATGAATTTCAGGTTTACGAATTAATGACTTTTAAATTTGAACACATAACTACATTTGCAAGGATCTCTTAGTTTGTGTTATCCAAAAATAATTTTTAATGTAAAATCAAATTTTTGAAAGTAAAATCAGAGAAAATAGAGTTTCTGTTGCAAAATGATTTTTGATATTTGAAATGATTTGCAAAATGTATCCTCAATGCCATAATACCCTGGTACCTAGCACGGTTCTGCGAGCATAATAACTTGAGCATTGTACGGCTATTCGTCACTATGGTTTAGACTTGGTGGTCTGCGACTCTACCGCCTTAAGCAAAGCCTGACTCTCAATTTAGATGGCGAAATTTTTATTAGATATCGATCTCATTTTGAGTGACTCCGCCAGAACCTCTGCCTGGAACACACGGCATGTGTGCGGAAGTGTCAGGAGCATCAGTAGGTCCAACTCGCTGGAGTATATACCTGACCTCGTACTCTCACTGGTTTTGAACCGTCAGCAGATATAAAATGAAATCTCATCTTCCCTCGAAACTAAATTCTTCCACCAATCCTCTCAATCAACACATCGTTGGGTGTTCCACAGTCAAGTGTACCAAGACTCTTATGGGCTTTTAAAGGATGTCGGAGAATGATTCCTTTAAAATTGTGCTATTTCCAATGTTACTGTTTTTTAAGGAGCCCTGCGTAAGTGAGACCCATTACCTGAATGTCAATAGTTGTAAATAGATCTGAACAAAACTACTTTCCTGCTCGCTCCTATCTTTATCTTTTAGGCTGATGTTGGCGGATTAAGCTTTGATGCGGATAATTGTAAGGCGTTCACATGTCACAAACGTGTCGGAAGCTCAAGACTTCTTCCCTAAGTCTGCCGCTAACAACGAATCCACTTCCAAATATATGCTGCTTTTGTTCCCTTTAGTTGTAGCAAATGTCACAGTTTTGCAACCTTATTTTGCCCGGCCCATCCATCCGTACTTCCTGGATGGCGGTGATACCTGGATTGAAGCAGCCTAGGGTCTCCGCTAATTGTTCGGCTGCACGCTATCTGTTCAGGGGTCGAAAATTGCACGTGTTGAACCTTTTCATTTTTTTTACGTTTTCCAAAGTAGTCAACACTGAATCCGTCCTTATCCGAGGCTCTTGGTTTTTTCGTGACCAAATTTGTTTCCCTGGTTTGGTAGTTAACCGCACGCACAACCCCAAACCTCGAGTCTCGAGAGCTAAATTTTATAGTTGAAGCCCTCTTTCAAGTCGATTTTCATTGGCAAAAGAAGAGACTAATTTAAAATATTTAGCATTTTAGAGACACATATGCATTAAGCTACTCTTAAACGTAGCGTGACAATTATTTTCAGGGCCAGAGAATAGCAACGTAATAAATAAAAAAAATTCAGTGGACTCAAAAAAGATAGAAAGACAATTTACAGCTCATGACTTGCAGTGTGAACGAGTGCATGTGAAACGTACAAGTCGTAACGCTCATTCGCTTCGAGAGCAGTGATCAAATTCAACAAAATTAAAGGAAAGATGGGAAGGCCTCAAGGAAGCTTTAATCTTCTCACTTCATGTTTGCCGACAAATTGTATGTATATTATCTCCTGTATTACCTATTCGTATATATGGATCCCCTGAAGTAATCACCTTCGCCGACGACGAGGTTATGTTATCCCGAAATATTCCATAACGAAACTTCAGCAAATCACATTATCCCAATGCGCTAAGTTCAGTTAATCCGACTGCCGCTCTCCAAGGACTATTGACGATGAATACTTTTAAGCTTTTTAGCAGAGTTCTTCCCAAAGGTTTTCGTTTTGTGTAGGTAAATCATTTTTCGCTTAGATATAATTCGTTAGTACACGCCAATATCCTCAACCATCCTGAGGGAACGCAGTTCATTACAGCAATACCAGATGTTCACTTTTTTTTTCGAAAAGACTCACAAATCGCTTAAATCAATTTTTAAAGGTCACCCTTGTTGCCCAATTGAGTGGTATATATATATATATAAATAAAATGAAATACAGATACGCGACAACATCCAATGGCTTTCAAGTTGACAGTCATCCTCTTCTTTAATTTTTTATTTTTTTTTTTTTTGTGTTTGTGAATTGAAATCCGCTGTTTATATATTGACTACGCTTAACCAAACCTAATCAGACGTTAAAAAATTCACGATGTATCCATCTGCCTAACCCTGTTACAAGCAACAAGTCGGAGGTACTTTGCGCAAACATGCGCCCCACTTTATCATCGTTGTGTCCCTTTGGTGTGGTATCCATTTCGGTGTTGAGCAGCACCAAGTACATAATTGTGCCTACGGTAGACACTTTTCCGTAATAAGTCATTACGACCATTGGGAATTGCTGATTAGATAAATATTTGCAGCGTGATGCTGCTAAAGTGTTTAAGTAATTCATTTTAAAGCGTCGCCCCCGTATACACTTGTACACAGTTTCTTAAAGTTAACTGTCGGTCGGACATATAGTCCTTTTTAAATTAATTTTAAATAGTTACAGGCCGGAGTCATGAAGATAAGGCCGACGGACACAACGGTTCGAAATGGGTTGTGGAGTAGGTGTTTATGGCGAAGAAAATTGGTTGTAAAACGGAACGGAAGGAAGACCTCTTAAGGACCGAACAATAGGCACGCAAGACTAAAAGTGTGCAATTAGCTTCGCTCAACAAAATAATTTTTGTCCCTCATTTGGTTGGGACGAGTGACACAATTGTGGAGCAGTCTGGCAATGGAATCAGTTGAGTCCTTCGGAGTTAGTTTCCTGTTTTTTTTTTACAAAAGAGTAAATTTGAAAAGGGTTCTGTAAGAAAGAATGACAGGGAAAACGTCGCAGAAAGATGCCATACTTGTCCCTATGGAGGACAGAACTTGCATTAGGTAACCAGAGACGGTAAATAGTGATAAAGTGAGTAAGAATTATCGTTGTAAAGGTTTTGGAAATATTGCAGTAGCTATATAAATAGTAAATAATGATAAAGTGCGTAAGGATTATCGTTGCAAAGGTTTTGGTAATATTGCAGTAGCTATTTCGTATTTAAAGTGAACATGCTTGCATTTTAAAGATAGTCGTCAAAAATCTCCAAGCCTACCTCCATGATTCATAAATTTCCCATCTCAAATTGCATTCAAAAATCGACCCTTTTTTTCTTTAAAAGGAAAGCACAATCCTTTGACTAATTACGTATGGAACGCAATCCATATAACCCTTAAAGATTGCAAATTGATAACCAACCATGACTAAAACGTTAACGAAGCATTTAATCGACTTGGTTGAGGCAAAAACAATTAAAGTACCTCGTTAAGTGAAACCAACGTGCTAACCGAACTTAATAAACGAAACCCAAAAGGCCAAAAGTCCACAGAGCACCGCACTGTATTTGGTGTAACCACGCGCACATCAGAAACATACTGAACACTAAAATTGTTAATAACCACCACAACCGCATTGTGGTGTGGTGTATGCTGACTGCTTTCACGCTTTCGAAAAAGAAGAAAGCAGCAATTCACATCTTTTTCAGGGTGGCTGCTGCAAGAAAGTGTTGCTAGGAGTATTAAGAGTGAGTGGCTAATGAGAAAACAAAATTACTTTCGAGGGTGATTTTTCAACATAATCACCCTTTGCTGTGTAGCGTAACTCAGAACGCTTAATTAACATTTTAAATTGTCTTTAAAAAACTGCTCAGCAAGTTTGTATTTTTAATACACTTAACTTACGGTTGTCATTTCTGCATTAGGTATTGGGTTTTGAAGGGCAATCGCTGGTAGTCAGGTCCGTGCCATGATTGGGTGGTAAACATCTGCGAAGTCGTGGATATGCAGATACATAAACGCAGTAGTAGTAGAAATTTTATGTCGTGGAAACCGAAAACACACACTTTTGGTCAGTTATTTTTAATTGCTTCGCGGAATTTCGTAAGATGGTTGGCGTTGTAATACAACCAACTCTCTTTCGACTGTAAATTTGTATTCTATCATTTCGAGCAGAAATATCCATCTTCGATTCCAGAAAAATGTGTATGGAGTGCAACGCATACAAAATAACATTTCTGATCAAAAACTGGGGAACACATTTTAAAATGTATCACAAAATGTGCTGCGCACTAAAAAGCAGCGATCTACTACAATCGCAATAAAGAGCGACACCTGCAGAAAATGTTTTTCACCGCCTCGCCAAATTATAACTGTACATTTAACACAGCACGTCTGCTATGCTAACCGATGTGAAATGTCGCTGTAGCGCTGCAGTTGCAGCCAGAGACAATACTGAGACCACCAACTCCGGCCGATTTCCCGTTACTTAGCCTACAAGCTATATTTTTATGGAGTGTTCACGTTTGGTGTGCTAGTATTCTTACATAGAAATTCGTATTGGCAAATGTCACGTAACTTGCATAATGCCACTTCCGCTGTGGACAAAGCTGCTGACAGCGTTCATAAAATTTTGTCCGTTAAATTTGAAATTATTTATATACGTGTGGATAGTATTTTTTTTGGGAATAAGTGTACATTTGCTTTAAATATTTATGAAAAATTGTCAATGCAGAATGGTTGCATGAAAATAAAAACATTTTGAGGAGGTTTTCTTCAGTTATTAAAAAAAAATTCATACAATAAATCGATCTTAATGATATCGAAAAGAGGTAAATACACAACCATGTTTGTCCTAATTTGTTGTAGTATATAAAACATATATCTTGGATAATTTTACTAACCAGCCAAATCAAATTATTCACCTTTTAACAATTTATAATAACTAACCAATGGCATTCAGTAATATAAAAAGGTGGAATTCCCGAACTCTTTCACATTTCCCCACGGTTGCCGCGGTTGGCAGCATTTATTTTTGTAGTTTTTGTGTGTTTTTGCATTTCACACTAATTCTTTTTTGACATAACACCGATAGGAATACAAATTTGTAAAAAAAATTAGGGGCCCAGCGGCAAGAGGATTGTGAGTTATGGGTCTCTCTCAGTATGGTTTGTCTATGGTTGCAGCATAGGTAGGTACTTCAAAGAGAGCTGTCATAATCCATATGTACAGGGATTCATTTTCAGACTAAGAATGCATTATATAGAACTTGAAGCATAACCACCCTTTTCTTAATTAATACTAACATAACTTTTCAGCTATATATTGTTAAAAATATATATATACAGGAATAGGACCAACCAAAGTCATTTTAAAAACGATTGAAAATGTACTAAAAAAAAGGTAAACAGCTCAGAATGCCAATCAGACAACTTGTGAGTTTTGGCAGAAAAAAGCCAAAAGTCGTGTTTGCATTAAGAAAAACTTGAAATTTTGAAAACATTACGAAATATAGTCGACTTCGACAACACTGCATGCAACATTATTTCCAGTTGGTATTCTGAAACCCACGCCGCTCTTAAACCATGATCGATAATTTCAAAGCAGATTTTAATGGATCGTTCATTACTACAGCTGCGATTACACGTGTCATTTTTAATGGCAAATTTTGACAGTGGCAAATTCGGCCATTCGGTGGTCACTCGTGTGTCTTTAGTGAGAGTGCGCTGCAGCAGCCCGCGTGACCAGAAGCTTGACAGGCGATCACACGTAGTAACAAATTAAGGACAAATGTTTACGTCATAATGACGACGGCATGTCAAAATTTAACATAAAAAGTGGCATGTTTAATCGTAACTTAAGTGTGTTGCAGTTGTCTGTTTTTTTGTTGGCCTATACATAAATTGCAATTTTGTAGCCAACAGATCTAGTCAAGTCTTTAAGCAATTCGAAATATTTTGTAGTGTTTATCATTTAAAATAACAAATTGTGGCAGTTAATTTCATTTTTTTTTTTTCAATATTTTCACGAGCTGTATTTATTTATTTAAGACTTAAGAGTGCGACATAACTACTCTAGTTATGCAATCAGCTCAGCTATGTAACCAGTCACATGGTGTAATTCCGTTTCTTAATTTTTTCTGTATTGAGAACTGGACTAAAGAAAACTTCTCTTTTCAATATCTTAGAAACTGAATTTCTACTTATGTGGGATATACGTTTTAAATCATCATTTTACTTGATGACAGACTCGTTACATTTTTCGATTTTAATTACTTCGCAGCCAAGTTCACATTGCTTGGCATTATAAATTATTGTTCAAGCAACTTTGTTAGCGCTTATAGCGATGTGTGACAATTGCTTTGTCAATTAAAAGAAATTGGTTTTAATCAGTCTTTGATTGGTATAATCCACAGATATAAGTAACGGTGAAATCGTTTGTTTCATTTAGTTTCTTATATATATTTCGTATTCGTGCTGATCCAATTGACATTTCTGCCATAAATTGATTGCCAAATGAAGATTTGAATATAGATTTTCATTGCATTACTCTTCCCTTTTCTATATTCACTTAGAGTCAACCCATCGCACTGGATTGGATTCGACATTTGGTTTGACGTATAACATATGCAAACTACTAAGTAGCCATGCTCTAGCAACTACATTATGTTTGGGAAAGTGGATTTTTATTGTTAGACCATAGTCGGAGTCTATTGGGAAAGATCGATCTTATTTGACAGTTGGGCGTCTAGCACAAAATGTCATAAGTGGGAAAATGTCTGCGAAACATTTTGTTTCTTAATACCTACTCTAAGAACAAAGCAATTGTCCTGAGGAAAATAAAATTTAAACCCTTAATTCATTTTATTCTGAATTTTATTGACGACCACCATATCCCATTTTTTATTATTGATTGTTTACATTTAATCGACTTTCATTGACAGCTCTATTTTCCTTTCCTTTTTCTTTAGTAGGTAGCTTTGCGCTAGATTGCGCAATTGAAATTTCTGCCAGATATCAGCGCAAAAATGAATGACAGTTTTAGGGCATGCGTCAATTTCTGACACTATCGTGGTGAAAAACAATTTTTCTTATGGCTAATTTTTGACGTTTTCTTTCGCTAGGGATTTGGCATTTGGTAGAGCAAGTGCTCTAGTGAGTGAGTGAGAATTTAAAACACTGAGCTTATCTCTGTTTTAAAATTGGAATTTGGTGAGCTTCACTTTTCAACGCTCATAATAATGTGTCGAAAAATTAGCCGAAAATAATAATTTAGCGCATTTGCCAGACAAAAATATGGAACACAAAAAATTAATTATTTTTTTTGCATTCGAATGAATGAATGAATTCCGAGTTATTTTTTTTTTGTAGTTCTATAAAGGTATGTCCAGACCAGCCAAACACTTGATAAACAATTAAATACATACATATGTTCCATAAATATTTCTAAAACATTTAATAACCAAACCAATTTTTATGAAATGTTTATGAAATGTATTGCTGGTTTGGATCTGGACACCAAAAAAACATTTATGAAATGTTTCACAGTTTCCCAATCGTGATGGGAAATAATTTTTGTTTTACAAGTTTCTCTACAGAAAGTGAGCGCTGTTTTTATAAAATAAAATATTTATTTGTTTTTTTAAATAAAATAAAAATGTCCAGAAAAGCTTGGAATACCTGAAATTGAATGTGATTCATTTAATACGATTATTTGAATTAAATCGCGTGTCGCGTGATTCCCGAGACCAAAATTACAAAAATAAAAACTTTACTCCCCGTTAATAATCTTACCACATTATTTTCTTCTGGTCCATAAAGGATGCAATTGAAACATTTCATAAACATAAATAAATTTCAGAAATCTTTTATAAATGTTGATGAAATGTGTCCGATTTGCCTCAGAAACGTTCTGAAATGTTTCGCTGGTCACGTGTGACGTCACGTTGAGTAGAATATTTGCAATATGGCTGGTGGCAATATAAAGTTTGTAATACCCTGCATTATCTGTTTTGTTTCTGATCTGGATCAGATCACGCTGGTAATAAAATACGACTCATGTAAAACATAAATCCACATGTGTATCATTGCATGCTGTGTCACTGGTTTCAGGAGAAAATCGATTTTGCTCAGCGTGAAACATTGACAACGACATCATCGGAATGCCATCTATAAATGTATATAACAGCCCACTTCAGTATCTCCGTGTCGAAGGTCGATTACCTCAGGTGGACCATATCAATGCTACGAATCGTTTAAACTTTGAAGTCAGTTCTTCAGGCGTTAAGAGTGGCAAAATTCCTTAAATCAATACCTGAGAAGCCAGCATAAGAGATGCTGCGTTCCATGAAACTACTGCCTAGACATTGATGCTGTGCGGGATTTATTTATTTATTTACTTGCATTTAAAGTCAACACATTAACAGGTTTTTCACGCAAAAGAAGAAACATTTTTATTTATTTCCACCCAATTTATTTCATTCATTTCCACCCAATAAGCAGCAGCACAAGAGGTCGGCCGTCTACTTAGGTGACGAGGCAGCCAGACGAGAGAAGTGTTATTTAGAAAACTTGAATCGCTTCTTCTAACCCAATACCCTTGAACGCTCCCGAAGGGGAAAATACCACTTCCACCACCACCTGATGATTATACTGAAAAGTGTATTACGCACTATTCTAAATATTGAATCAAATAAATACTAAATACTAATTAATGAAAAGTTCTTCAATTGTTATCGTATATAGCGCTTTTCATTAGGAAAACAGTTTTCATTCGCAATTCCTTTGGAAAATATCAATCCAAATAAATCGGAACTCTGCATCCGCAATTTAGATGCGGAAATGTACCTTCGAACAATATGGAGCGACTGCACATCCGACAAACGAATCAATCGGCATTGTGAAAAGCATCATCATTTCCCGGGAAAATCATCCCCCAAGATGGTGAGCGAGATTCCCAACTTGTCCCGGATTTCTCATTATGCCGGTCTTGGAATCCAAGAGTTAGTGTCGTTGCCCTATACACTTGGCCATTCTCGAAGCTATTAGAAAAACAAAAAAAAAAAAAACATGCAGGTATGTACCTATCTACGCGGAAAGGATACAATTTACATAATACCTACGGTATGTTATATATGCACACGTATACCTGTAGAAATGTGTCAACAAGTAGTATACGAAATATGGCAACCAGGATGGGTATTGATTTATATACAACCAGTTTGGGATTGTGTATGCTATCCGACACGAACATGCATAGGGTAACACACCAGTATGTACGAGTATACCTAGATATTTATAGTTTCTTGTTCTTGTTCCTTTACTTTTGTGTGTTCACTTTACAATTCACTAAATATTCGATTCGAGTGAGCAACAACCTACACGACTTATGAATATAATCTGCCGCCAAAAATACTCAAGTAGCATACAATAAAAACCGAAAAGGATAAGACTCTGAATCAAATATTTACAAGAAAATTAGTCAATTATATTCCCGGTTTATGGATTTTTATTTTTCCCTTTTCTAGTCGAACAAAAGCCCAATTAAAGCGCCCCCTTTTGTGTTCAAGGCCGCGCAGATACTTTTCTATTTGATAATTACTTCAGAGTCATTGAATTTTACGCATACACCTAGTTCATTCATTACACCACACCGCTCACTGTTGGCCGGATCCGCCTGCCTGCTGCCTGCTGCCGTCTATATGCGAAAAGGATATTAAAATGCTCGTAACAAACATTGGATGTATTCATTTTGAAAGCTGAGAAGAAACGTTCTTCTTCCTCTCAAACAGTTATGAGAATATTTTCCATCCATGTGTAGTGTATACGATGCTGGTATGTTAGGTAGATAGGTATAGATAGATAGGTATATACATGTGCAAAATACAACCTGTGTGCCAAAGGACGATCTTCGCATGCTCCATTTAAGTCATAGTCTCTTAACTTTTATAAATAAACTGCCACCCCTGTGCCTGTTGTCGGCCGCCGCTCATCAACCCTCTGCTCAGCCTTCACACCCTCCCCTCACTCGCATTTGTACATTTTTCAAGCTCAACCGAGCAAAAGGCAATAACAACCCGAAAATCCAATAGATTCATCGTTCAGGTACTGATGGATGGATCCAACATCCAAGCCATTAAAACTGGACTTCTCAGCTAAATTTTAGTGGACACAGCTGAAAGATGACAAAACTTTAAGTTTCATCTAAAATTTCATATTTGCCCATGTATCCTTTAAGGGTGTACACACCTGAATGTTATTCAAAAAGAAAAAAAAGAATACAATGTCGACCCAACGACGAGTGGAAGGTTGTTTCTTTCCGAAGTAAGCCGCATTGATTCGACCCGAGTTCTTCGTTCTTCCTCCTTTTTTTGTGCTATTTCCATTTTGCGTTTATTTTAATACCAAAAGGATATTTTCTCTCTCCTTGTGTATATAATGGCTCATGTACATATACAACAAAAGCAGAAGCAGAGCACCAGATGAAAGCTTATATAACTTTTTATCGCGTATAGGATTTTGTTGGTTGGTTGATGTTTCCTTCTTTCTTTCTTTTTTTGGTTAAGGTTATTTTTTTTTACTTAGTCACACGTAAATAAGTTTTGTCCTATATATGATACTATTTACGAAGGATATACGTGATATAATTACCTTTTATTCTGTGGTTGTTTATTCACTTTTAAAACACACATTTGGCACGGTTAACTCATCGGGAATCGCGGAAGCATATGTATTGCAAGTAGAACGAAAGGACATATTCTTTGTTTTGGGAAGATATAACGAAAATTCTTTGAAAAATTTAACAACAATTCACATTCACATAACCAACACACAAATGTAACCTTGTATATTTTGCTAATATATCCAATTTGAGTGGTGCACTTCAATGTAAATAATAACACTGTTATGCAGGAATGTTATACAAAAAAGAAAACACAGTACGAAACTAGCCCAGAGTTGTCAGAACTGCATTTCTCTTTATTCCGAAAGGACACTCGCAAGTCGCGACTCATCAGCGTCAAAATCGCAGTCTCACAGCCACAAATACAATCACGCAATGAGGTTGTAGGTATTGTGAAAAAGATTTACTAGTTGCTGCCTCATTCAAAGAGACATCCCTGTTCTCTTTTAAATCAAAACTCTTATATTTAGAGCTGCGCTTTTCGGTTTATTTTGGTATTGCCAGGTTTCGTTGTTCTCTAGCGACGCAGGTCTGTTTCGATGAACATTTTTCGCAGTGAAACAGAAAAAAATCTTCAACATGAAAGTATGACAACAACTTGGATGAAGCAAAGGACTATTCACATATGACCGTGAATTGCGAATAGGCCAATTACGTACAAATCAATTTAATTCTTTTTATGAATTGAAAATTGATATTTGTTCTACCAAGTAAGCGTTGTATTTAATTAATCTTAACAAACAAAAAACAAAAACTAAAAAAAAAAAATAGCGAAAATTACAATTACATCAATTTCCCGGCAAACTGTCACACTTTATTCACATTTCTCATAGAGTCGCGATCCACAAGCCCAGGAATGAAAACTTCGTGTGAACTTAACCTTTAAAAATTAAACGAAATCGCTTGTACTTGCGACTAAAAAAGTTTTTATGTGAATGAAGTGTCAGAAATTACGAATATTCGCTGTTTGTTTTTGTTTGTTTTGCTTTGTTTAGCTGCAATAAATGATCAAACAAAAAAAACCTGATAAATATGCATGCTAATGGAAGACACCAAGAACAAAAGCTCTTCAGTAACTAAATAAGTTAGATCTTTCTGACAACCACTTTCATTTCACCCTTAAGCGTGACACTCGCATTTATTATAATTTTTAAATGAAACTGATTGTAGTAGATGCAAAAAAAATTTAGTATCTATTGAAGTTCCATCGAAATTATTAGTTATTATGGATCACAATACTTCAAGTACTTTTTCCCATAAATAAGGTCTTATGCGTTATTCCCACAATTTTCGATATTGCTCCTCGTGACGTTTAAAGTCTCAATTACCAAATGTGAGCCATGAACAAAGCTCGCTATAGCTTTAATAAAATTATAAACGATCGATAATAGACGTTTCTCGATCGATAACCGATAACAATTATTATTAGTAAATATATACAACAACGGACTTTACAGGGCAAGATTAGTCAAATATCTGGAAGAGATCAGTCAGTCTTTGAATGTGTGACTGAGTTTGCAGTACCTACTATTAAAGAAGTAGTATCGACCAATAGGTAACAGATTTTTTAATATCTAAAAATCTAAAATTGAAATTGTGTTGTCGTCCATATTGCAGTGAACAAAGTAAAAGAAACAATTTTAATCATAAAAAAGAAAAATAATCTTGAAACTATTTGCCAAAAAGTCACCGTGGGTCAAACCACATGTTGCGCACCAATCCAGTTTTTGAGTTCAGGTTACATCTAGTCCAGACCAATTTAGCAGACTTAAGACAACTAGACCTTGCTTGTACAATAAAAATTTTGAATAAGCAAATAGGTAGCGCAAGAGGTCCATATGAGCAACTAGGCCTAGCTTGGACCTTGAAACGCCAAACAAAGAGTCACACATGACCGACAGATACCTATTGAAAATACAGGAAGATTCAATTGACAAAACACTCCAAAGCCTTCCTGTCTCCCGTAACTGTCACAATGCATATATTTATAAATAAATAATCCAAATCCAAAATCCATATACTCGTAATACATCCGATTGCCCACCGACTGGCAACACTGCCGGGCAGCTTTACAGATAATCCCAACCAAAATAGGTACTACCTACATAAGAGAAAAGTTAATTTTTCCATGCTTACCCGGTGGCTCTCGCAAAAGATATCTACTGATGGTGCTCCGGTGGTGGTGGTGTTTTTGTTGTTGGCGTTGGTGGTTGTAACGCTGGTGTTGGTAGTGCGTTCTACACGTATCCTGAATTTTTAATTACAATACAAGCAATGGCAACGTATCCTTCCTTTCGATTGTTCATTTGCTACGTAGCTAGTTATATCCAAAGAGCGTATTCAAAAGAACAGCAACTTTACGCAAATTCAAACTATTTTCGTATCAAGTAACAACCCCACGATTAGATTGTATCTCACTCTCTCACTTGCTGAGCGCAACGATTCTTCTTTTTTTATCAATAAACTCTCCGATAGTAAATTAATTCACGGCTGCTACACCAGAGAAGGTTTTTCCTTTCGTTTTTTCCAAAAAATAAAAACAAATTTAAACTTTGTAGGTATATCCCGTCGAAACTACAACCGAAATGTAAAAACCATTTATAGCCCCCGAACTTGGAACAGTCGAGTTCTCGATATTTTTGATTTAACCGCGAACAAGTCACATAAAATTATTTTTATTCGTTTTTATCTTTTCCACCAGGCCTGCAAACCCAGCATACATAATACAAAAAAATCAACAAACAAACAAACAAATTAAAGCAAATTTAATTTGTTATAATTGACCATCCGACAGTAGCGCATAAACCGTTTTTTATCCAAATACACCTTAAATGTTGCCGAAGAGGAGCAAAGTTATCGACAACGATGAGTATCAGTAGTAGGAATTTTCAGCTATACATATATTTATATTCACACGATTTGTTTTTATATAATTATATTTAACTGAAGAAAATTATATATTTTTTTTTCGTTTCAATTTCGCCGCGGTCGAGAAGATTTATAAATGATGGCAGAATTTAACGATTATGAGTATGACGCGTGTTTTTCATTTTCACATTATTGGTTTTCCGTGTGAAAATGTTCGTTTTCCAAAAGGTGACACTCCGAAACGCACAACTCGGAACTTAGAGCTCGAAACCTAGAAACCATCATAGAGGAAGCTTACAAACTCGGAACAACTCGCACTTGGTAGGTAAATAGATCACATAGATAACTCTATACACTTTTTACACTTGAGCTTCTCAGAGCTACAAATGTTTATTTATAAATGGTTTTTTATTTATAATTTTTTTTTTTTGTTGATAAATATATTTATATGTTCAGTCTCTGCGTTGCAGACATAACGGTGGCATTGGTGTTTTTATAGATTTGTTTTTTATTGTTTTTGCTTTTGTTTATTGACTATACTTTTGCAGAGCATGTATCTTACGTGAGTTGATTAGTTAGTAAGACAACAACAACAACAACAACAACAACAACAACAACAAAATTATAGTAGTAAAGATATGACACGGCGAATATTACAAAATACAAAAAAAAAAAAAAACGGTTCACAACATAGAAAGACGAGATTGATAACAAAGTTATCTTGCGTTCTACAATACTGGGGCACACACGAAGAAGCGATGATGACGTGCACGGCGCGCGGCGATGTTGCCCCCCCGACGTTCGAGATACATTTCAGCAGCGGCGGTCTGTTGTCGATTTATACCAAAACGAACGCATTGATTCTAGACTGGTGCTGGTGCTCCCTGCTCCATTCTCTAGGGGTGGGTGGTGGAATTGTGCTGAAAAAGCACAATTGACGTTCTCTTTCGATTGCGACTGTGTGCGTTAGTTAGAGTGTGGATCTAATTTCGCTCAAATAGTGAAAACTCAAAATAAATATACCGAAACCGACGCCAAATGACTTAGGCGAAAGCTCTACGAGCTAAGAGAATCGTTCATTGGCATCTAATGAGAGAGTGTATTTCCGGTATAGGGAAAACGTATGGCAAAGTTGGGAAAACTTTTTAATTACATTTGGTTTTTACTTTTAAATCGTTTTACTATAATGATGAGTATAGTAGCTAACGTAACGTTGGAGTTATTTCATCTGTTTTCAATTTGCATCGTTAGTTGCAATTAAAATGAGATAGATAGGTGCCTATTCACCTTTGAGTATACCGTTTATGACGTATTCTAGTACGACAATCAAATAATTTGTTAACTTAGCAGACCATGGCTAATTAATGGATGTTTTTTTTTCAGAGATTTATAACTATTTGCGTATTTGCATTGATTTATGTGTACACAGTTTCAACCGGTGTTCCGGTTATGTTATATGCGATACTGCCGGGTGAAACAATAGAAAACTGGATACAAGTCTACTATGAAACTTGTGTTTGAAATTAAAAGATATCTCTTGAAATACACCAACAGTACAGGTAGTCTTCTCTTCTTAAGGTCGCATTATACAGGATCGTATCTGCCCTGTTTTGTGAACGCCTAAACGCGTTCGTAAATAACCTGATATGGCCCCAATCAGTTTTGGCATCCCTATCAAGCTCATCGATGGATAGTGCTCGCTATTGCATTAACATCAGTAACGACCTAAACGAAACCTTTGATAATGCCAACAAAAAGGGTTTTTGAGAAAACGACGCACTGTAATTATTTTTTTTTAAGTAGGCAAATGAGCTCCACGCTGAGCTTTACATTCAGTATAAGCCCTTGATAATGGGGGCATTTGGATACCTAGTTTATGTAAAACGGCAACTTGATTTGTCGGGACTAGATATCCGAACGCGTTGACTGGGCAACTGGAATTGTTTTTATGTTCTCGCGGTCTGCGTTACCGTTGTTTGACTAAACTCGAAATTTGGCACTTTTCTTATTTAAAATAGGCCCTTCACCAATTTTTTTAAAAATTGTTATTTCCAAATAACAGATTTCACACATACTTTCACTAATACCGATGTGTATGACACACAGCTGTCGGTTACGAATTGTTTGTCGTTGGAAGGATTGATTTGTTAACTGAATTTGAATTAATTTTTGGAGTATGGAAACGATTTTTTATATTAATTTTTTTCGAAATGAGTTATTATAAATGTGTACAGATCAATTGAAATGAATTTCCAGCGCAAGTGAAAAAAAAACATTTTTTGTTGCCAACTTAATACACACAAGAACCAATAAATTTCCGATTTTATGTTTGATTTGGCAGCAGAAATCTGAAAAGCCAAATCGAAAACGACATTACTTTACTTTGCTTTACTGAGTTTGAAGCTCAGAAAAACACGCCTACTGTTATAGTATTTAGCATTATGCGAAGTAGAGTAGCTTTAGAAATGACACCTTTTTCTCTCAAGGGCCCAGCCCATAGAATCCGTCGCATCCGTTGCGTCGACGGATCCGTCAATATTGACGGATTCGACGGAACGAGCAGTCCCATAGAATCCGTCGCAAACTGTGATAGCCAGTGGTTTAAGTACTCTGTCCTAATATTTCCCATGAAACGTAATAATATTTCCCTATTCACCGCACTCAAATTCCCTTTTAAATAATTACATTGAAAGGTACTTTTTGTGAATAAATCTTTCTTTTAAAAGTAAAATTTATACTTTACGGAAATAAAATCACATGAAATTATCTTTTTTAAAAAAATCGCAGTTTGTTAATATTTATAAATGATTACCTTTTTGTACTACAAAATTTTGATACAAGAAAATCTTGCTAAAATTTGATTTTCATAAACTCTTTTTATGTACAATCAGTGTGTTAATAGATAGTCGTGGTGAAATGCAGATATCAATTTTGATGAAATTTTAGCAAAAATTTAGTATTTTTTGCAGCCTTTTATTTTTTCCCATGGAAGGCTTTTCAGAAATTGAAATTGCCACAAAAAGGAAGAAATCCCACCATACAAGAATACTGTTGACGGCCAATGACAGTTTCTCTCATGCTCTCAATATTTCCACCAATGAAAGTGCTGCCTCTCTCGCTGTGCCAACATTCAACGGATGCGACGGACAGAAAAGTAGAAAGTAAACCTACTTTATCCGTCGCATCCGGCACGTGCGCTGCTTATGGGTCACCTTCCATAAGCTACTGTGTATTCTATAAAATTGTCAGTCGAAAACGTTGCCGCAACGGACGCGACGGATTCTATGGGTTGGGTCCTTCACCGGACCATTTTTGGACGTTTCAGAAATCTGTTTATTTAAAATTTGACTTTTCGAAATGTCAACTGAGTATGCATGCAGGATTCATCGGCCTTCGCTCCATAGACGTCAACTGCAAAAACTATTAACGTGCACTCTCTGGGCCAATTAAACGGAAATACATATATTCAGTCAGCTGTCAGACTTCTACTAAACTAGGAATCCGAACGTCCCCAAACCCAGTTCTAATTTATAAGGCTGTCAATCTCCTCCACGTAAATTTTAGTGCTGTGCCGCTTTTTCCTCTTCTCGAAACTCGAATGCTTGTAGTTCAATCAGTACAAACTCTTCCATATACTCGGATTCATGAATTCGATTAATTCCGAATCACTTTCATCGCTAGGTAGATGAATCAACTAATTTGTTTAGTAAACTAGCAAATTCTTTGAGTTAATCGGATATTTTAACGACTTTTCGTAAATTTTTTTTGAATTTTTGAATTATATATCTGTTGTTTTTCATAGATTACTACAAAAGCGTTCCCTAACTTTTTCGTAAGTGTATCTCTCTCTGAGAGAATTTATCCCCACCACTGCCATTTTGACAGTCTTTTCCATTCTTACTACAAAAGTAAAGGAACAGACCTAATGGGGACGTCCAATTATCTAGTTTAGTAAGCCTGACAGCTAGCTGCCTTGATGTATCTCAATTTTGATTGGCTTCGATCGGTCAAGTGAACAGTCGTTTCAGTTCAATGATCGGTCCCGTTTGCGGTGACGGGTTTTGGGGGAGGAGATTCAAAGGCGGACTTAACCTGCAGTACACTGACATCGATCTAGTCCAAACATTGCGCATTGGTGGTTTAGAGCATGCAGAGTGAACGGGCACAAATGTTCCGGCTCGTAAAGGTCATCGAGTCTAACCTAGAGGAATAACGCAATAGAAAAAAACATCGCTTTTAGAAAGTACGCCCAAATACTCCTAGAAGCCTTAAGGCAAGTAACTCGTTCCTTAGCTAAATGCTTCCAGTTGCGCTCTCAAGTTGGTTACCAGACTTCAAAGTTATATTTTATATATAGGTACCTTAATAATTGTAGCAATCCCTTTTCTTTCTTGATTTAGGCCACTGCCGATTGGAAATCAAAATAACAATTCTTGGATATTTTTCAAGCATCATTGATGGATAATAAAAAAATCCAAAAACAAACAATTCGTGTACACAAACCATAAAAAATCGTTTTGGAAATTTGTAAATATTTTGAAACAAAAAATGCAGGTAAACAACGCACGGCAGACCAATATCGATGCGCTACCCATATGTACGTTTTTTTTTTCAGTAAATTGTGTATGTTCTCGGGATCTCATGAAACCTCAAAATACCCGCCTTGTAAACACCGCCTGGCTTTGGCTGGAAAATGTTAATTTTAGTGTATGTACTTATTGGTAGAATGTTTTGGTTTACCAGTAGGCGTGGGATTGAAATAAGCTCCTTTTTGTAAGTAGGTCGGCAAGCGGTATGTTCAGTTGAATGCTTTTGTAGAATTGTTTATCGTTAACTATAGCTGTGTATATTTTGAAACCTTATAAAGTCCTATTCCAGTTCAAAGAACGTTGTAATGTGCGTTTAGAAAGAACCAAGGCATTATTTACAAAAGCTGTTGGAAATTTAGCTAGTACATATATGTACGAACTTAAGTACTTATTTAGCCAGGCTTCCTAGGTGATTGTTTGCAAAGTTGAATAGCAATCCAACTCCTCTTGGGGAGACATTTGTGGTTTTCCCCTGTTAGGAAGTGGACTGTGTGCTTCGATTCATCATAAGCGTTTTTCACTTGTGCCAAATCGAATCCACTTCCGATATAATTCTTCAAGAACCAAAGTTTCTCAGATGAAAAATTGTCTCCGATCCTTTTGTGAATTCGCCATATTCAATGCAAGGGCGAAAATCGCATCTATATTTCTATTTGGGAAATCTTAAGGTTGATAAAAACCTTCGCAGAACCTTTTCTTGGGGTTGTTCGCCTCTGGATAGCCCTCGCGGCTTGGATGTAGTTGAAGTTTTTTTTTTTTTTTGCATAAATCTCATTCCAGATTAGTCCATTTACATAGGAAAAACATGGACATTGATGGTTTAGATAGATCTTGTCAGAGATTTTAACCGAAACCTGCAATTCGAAATCGAATGTGCGATATAAGTTTTGGCGTAACTAATAATTTTAGTGTTTAAAATTCTCCTTAGTTACTTAAGGCTATAGATCCATTTCAAGCTCAGGAATACGCAGCTTGAAACTGAATCTGAAAATAGACTGCTGTTATCGCACTCTCACAAGAAGCAAGATATTGCATCTAATGACACTATTCACTATTCAGTCACTTAGTAATTTTTCACTTCAAACTTGAAACGCAATAAAGGCGAATACGAATATACTCGTATGAGCCTAAATTGTGCGAGCAAAGAGGTTAATTGACAAATATCATTAACTTAATTGATTGTGACTTCAACATAGATGAAAGCGTTTATTTATCCGTTTCCTTGTTTTCATCATTTTCATTATACATCTGATCAGTGAAGAGTAAATTCGTTTTCCACCCAATACTACGACAATTGCTTGCAATTGGCAACCTACTGAAATTGTAAATAGGTGGGTAGGTATGCATTAACTCAATATAAGTTATCGACTCATTCACTTTTGTTTTGCATCCAAGACAGAATGTCCACAGCAATTGTAGCAACAGAAACTATTTACATTTACCGCAGAAATCGAGTGAAATTAATTAAAAAAACATAACGACATCAACTTGACACTTGACCTAACCGAATATCGAATACAAGACTTTCAAAACTGTGGAAGGGACCGCTGCTAGCTGCTACTGTTTTTACTGTTTTTTGAAATGCAGTTAAAGTTGGAAAGTGTGATATTGTTGATAAGGCTATCCGAAACCCGCGGAAATTTCTTTCAAGCCTTCCGGTAAAAAACTACAAAATCGCTCTTTCGCTCTCTCAAGCTTTATAAGGGCTGTACTTGTGCTTTTGGTAGGCGCAGTGGCTTAGTGGCTAGTGTGTTGGCCTACTAAGCGAGGATCGATTCCCGAAAAAAACCCAAAATTCGATCTTAGGGTTTTTTTCCACTGCGTCGCCCTTCTCGAATGTCTGACAAACATCCGAGAGTATAACTGTCATGAGAGAGCTTCTCAATTAGACGTTTGGACTCGGCATAAAATTGTTTGCAGTTCTTCCGCGCAGTCGTAAATGCATTCAGGTTGTTGGAAAACGTAACTGCGATTAAAGTGGAACAACTGAGAACCGTAACAGCTTAGGGGAATTTAAAAAAAAGTTCGTGCATCCATTTAAGCATGATGGTTAATATTTTAAAGTCGGCCCTCAAAGTTATTCAACTGGAAAATTTACGATTCATATGTGAAACGAGCTTTAGAGTTTTAGAACAATATGTCATGAAAGAGCCGATAGGACGGTCCTAAAGCAAACACGGTTTCTACGTAAGAAGATTAACAGATGTGCTTATAAAAAGTCGTGTGTTATTACAAATCGTTAGAAAAATCGTAGGGCTTGACTTTATTGCTATAATTGACGGTTTTGTGATATAACGCGATGTGTTTTTACCCGGCCTCAACTGTTATTCTTTTCAAACTCAATCCGCCTTCTTTACTACACACTTTTATCCATATCTAAATACGTTTAGTCCGCTTTTTATATAAAAACAAAACACTCCCACTTTTAGAAAAGATAAACATTTGTTTCCAATCATTTTCTGACATTTGTTTTATACCACTTTTATCAGTGCAAATTGTAATTTATTTCACATTCTTAAGAACAAACTGTTAGCGCCAGTTACTTTAATACAAATATATAAGCACGATCCGATGCATTTTACACTCTTTGAACATTTTCTTATATAAATAAAAATATGATACTACTATGTACCTACCGATAAGTTATATACTAACTGCATTCTAAAGCTTATCTGTCTGATCTAAGATAAGGTGAACACATTTTTACCATAATAAACTAAGATAAGAACACATTAACGCATTCAATAAGCGGTAATCACACTGACATTGCGTTGAAAAAAAGAAATTATGGTATCCCAATATTATTTCATTCAATCCATTATTATTAGGGCTAAGTTCCTATTTTCAAATTATTAAACAAAAAATATATGTAAGACATTGTAGAAAAAGTTTTATTCAAGCAGCAGTATCATAATTATTCATCAGAGAAGAACATTTCCAAAAGATCGGCCTTCTCGCATTGATCGCCCTCCAAGCGCTGTGGACCTTTCCAACGAATAAGTGTCGGAATGACACTTATATGAATGTCTTTATCAGTTCTGAATGGATTCTTTATATCTTTCCAACTGCAAAAGAGGTCATTAATGTGATACCTAGTAACCAATGCTTTTCTTTGCGCATCACAAACTTACTAAGGTCGGTCACCCACATCGACGTAGACAAAAACAGACTCCTTTGAGGCAAACTTGTCTACACCAGACAGTACGTGAGGTTCAGCTAGAGAACAGTCAATTTCAATTTATTCATGTGGTTATTGAATGTATAAACTGATTTAATTTATTTACCAACAACACAGTCTGGGCACCAGCTAATTCCATTCTCGTTTTTACTACCGGTAAAGTATACATAAACCTGTTTTCCCCCGGAGATTTTCGATACAGAATTCTTGAATTCTTCATAACCCTTCAGTTTAAATGTTTCTGCCATGATGGTGATATTAAACTCAACTCAAACCATACAATAATAAAATTATTTTATTACTTGATCTCTAGCCAAAATGATTCCGAGTATTGTCATAGAGTAACCAAACTAGAGGGCCAACTGAGAGCAGAAACGGTATATTTGCCTACAAGCTGTATGGCAGGAAGTGCCATACATTATATTGCATAAGTATTCGTGCTTGTACAAATCAAAGGAGCGCCATTGCTGCCGCACGAATACTTATACAATATAATGTATGGCACTTCCTGCCATCCGGCGGCCATTCTTATGGTGGGATATCAAGTGTGGGCGACTGTGTTCGGCATATTTTGTGCCCATTAGTTACGCGGCGTTCACATCACAGTTGAATTTAATATTTGACTTTAGTATTTGACTTTTCAGATTTTTGCAGACAAATCGAACATTAAATTCGAATTTTATTGATTTTTGTGTGTAATGAGTTGGCCGCAAAAATATTTTTTTTCACTTGCACTGTAAATCCATTCCAATTGGTTTTTACACATTTACATTCGAAATAATTTAATATAAAAAATCGTTTCCATACTCGAAAAATGAATAATTCAGTTAAAAAAGCAATCCTTTCAACGATAAACAATTCCTAACCGACAGCTGTGTGTCATATACATTGGTATTAGTGAAAGTATGTGTGAAATCTGAGAAAAAATCGAGATTTCTCAGAGTGTCAGATTTTTGGCAAATCGAACATAAAAAGCAATCTCGATCAAAAAAACAATTGATCTTTTTGCCAAATCGAAAACGACATAAAAGTTTATAAAGCTTATGAACTTTATAAAATGAGCTAACTCGGTTTTTTTTTACTTTTGTTAAAAGAGATTTTGTAACTTGAAGCTTTTTTTTTTGTATATTTTAAAGAAAATACACTTTTTCTAGTTGATTTTAATGCTTTAAGTTTCGAAATCATACTGAAACAAAATGTTTTAACGCCGTTTAGGGAAAACATTTTTTTAATGTCGTGGCGAAAAATATTTTTTAATTTTACTATAAATTATAATCTGTAACTAGTTCGTAAAATGAACAATAACATATCAAGTATGCATTTGTTTAATTCTAAAAATGAATTCGATATTGCTTATAATATTGCGGTCAAATTTGTATGCATTTGGCTTTTTCTGTTAAAGGCCATAATACAAAAATCCTCGTAGATCGCATTATATTTATGTGAAATACTCGGAGCAATAAAAAAATGTTTTGATCACTTTTTGTAACCCAAAAGCGTAATGAGTGCACTTGTTTTTGTCCATTAATAATTTATATTGTCTTTTTGTTAGGAGTTTAATCACTTTTTTTTGCTTTCCGATACTAATATTTTTTTTTTAAATATGAATAGCATTTGCATTTTTACTGTTCCTAAGTAACATTATTCAATATAATTAAACGACAGAATTTCCAATCATATTTTGATTTTGTACAAATATGGCGTTAAATAAACGAATTTGGGAACATTCACCAATCCTAATAGAAATTTATCCAATGTTCATGATTATTATATAATATTCACTTATGCCCTAGTGGAAGCTGGGTTTAACTTGCATGTTGCTAACTCATTTTTGGAACAACCCCCTACGGATTTAATTTATGCAGCTGCATGAATTTTGCTGTCAAAAATAGAATTCATACAAATAAAACTAAAAAACAACTGAAATGTGAATGGATGAATAATTTTTGGTGCCGAATATGAATAGAGAACAAGTTATGTTATCTAAAAAACCATAATCAACATTTACTTTTTGTACATTTATTGTTATAAATCCATTTACAAATTGTTTGTAATTGAGAAATAGTGCCACCCGGCGACTAAAAATACACGTATTCACAGACAGGAAAAAAAGAGCGCGCGAGAGAGGGCTGTCATTCAAAATTTGCGGGGAAAATCGGGTAGGTGCACGGGAAGTTGGCTCTCTAGTTTGGTTACTCTATGGTATTGTGTTGTCGATTGAATTAGCAGATAATTCATTTGTTCGATTTTGACATTCAGTCTGTCAGTGGGAAACAGACGTCTTTAGAATGGAATGTTCGATGAGTTACTCTACTCTGGCCAGGTTCATGTTTCTGTTTGTAAATTATCAATTGGAGTAGTGTAAAAAATAGGCAATATAGGTAGGTAGGTGTATATGCAATAAACTTTTGTATATACCGAAGTACACAAATGTCGTTTTCCATTGAAAAAAAAAATTTTATTTTCCTTTATCTTATTTACTTTTAATTTTTCATTTGGAAAAAATCCAATTTCTTTTGGATTTGAATCAGTTTTTGCAGATCTCGATATTTTTCGATTTATAATTATCTAACTGTCACTTATCCCTTGGACAGCCGTTTAACGTCAGTCAGGTGAATACATTTTGGAGTCGCATGTGCTTGCAAGATGTGTGGTTGGCACACCTAATGCAGCTTCCGAATAGCGCACAAATTGAATAACAAGAGCAGATCAATATTGTTTAGTGTTCCATGAACTGTGAAAAATTTGAAATAAAAAGGACGTGCCCAATGGAAAACGAAAATACAAAATTTCTAGTATACGACCGAAAAAAATCTGTCAAATTCATTTAAATTGACAGATGATATGTATTGATTGGTATGTTTACTTTTCGTGCTTGACTTAGGCTGAAATCAGGGTATCAGGGTGGCATTCAGAAATACTATACACGACTCTGCATCGAGCTTGTGAACAATGCCTCTTTTTCGCTGCTGCTTAGTTAGTAGTTGGAACACTAAAAACATTTGTCCAAGAAAGGAAAACATTTTGAAGGGGTTGAAATGGGAATCCAGTGTCTGTCGCGGCACAGCACCGCTTTTTGACAAGTTGCCAGCCTACAACAGAATCCTTGTGTGAAATCAATTGGATAGATTAATAATATGTATAATCAAAATCATAGATTTTTACTCTCTTCTGACCGTAGCCAAATTTATTGACCCAACTAAATAAATGTAACGTATACGCCACCGATAACCTTGATGGTGTCAATTTTATTTTTCCTACATTCTTAGGTCGCATGCCCTCTTTTTAGATGCATTAGCTGTACATAAATGAGTTGCCAGCTAAATGCATTGTCAAGTGCATGTGGCTGTCAACATACCTACCGAAATGCAAGGGCAATACAAAAAAAAATCAGATTCAGCAAAAATCTACACAGCGATGTTTCTTCACGATTTGTTTAAAAGCACAACAAAGACACGTTTCCAGCACAGTTCATCAGTTGTAGTAACTCGTATCAAATCTTCACCATGGGTGAGAAATACATGTTGAATTGAGCCCTTTGAGCAAATTCTCTACATTCTCTTTATTTGTTTACAGTTTTCTTGAAGGGATTATTCGTATTGACTGTGAGTCTTGCCGTAGTTAACTGCGCAGCCGTTACAAGCGCAAAAAATAAGACAGAACCAGCAGTTGGCAAAGAAAAAACACCTAGCAAAGAAAAGGTAGTGCCCACAGAAATCAAGGCGAATACAACAACCCCTTGCACTTGCGGAGTCTTCCTTACTAGTCAATTTGTTAAAGGATCCGACGAACAGCCGAACGGAGATCCCGCTATGATCCAAGAAGTTAATAAAGTCTTCCCCTGCAATGTTATCGGCCAAAAGCAATGTCAAACCAAGTGTTTAGAGGCAGTGAGAATTTTCTTTGGGTTTGAAATTATTTTATAGACATTTTGATTTTTTTTCATAGATCGTCGGTCATCTACCTAACTCGGCGACTGTTTTGTGCGCCACATTGGATCGTGATTGTCACAAAGAACGTGCATATCTCTTCATAAAGAACTGCAAGAACTCGTGGGTTAATACAAACTTGGCCGCCGGAAAGGAGTATTGCTGTAAGGATGGAGCACCATACTCATGCCCGTTAGTTTAAAAATTAGCTTAACTTGTTTGGAATTTCTTGTTACAATTTGAATGTAGTTGAATAGCATTTTATTTAATAAATTATTACCGTGGTTCGGTGTATTGTGGAAAGCGAATTTTGTTGTTTGCTCACAAGTGCAAAGCCAAAACCTGAAAGAGAACAACAACCAGATGAGAAAGTTGCTAACCACCACCAAAATGGAGGTTTTCTTTCGAAACGAATAATTCTTTCGAATGAAATTTGTGTAATATTTTATTTCTTTTGTGCATTTGGAACAATGTTTTCCACTTAGAGTTTAGTTGAAAAATTTCTTCTTAGCCGATGGTACATTAAAAGACAGGTTGTTTAATCTGCAAAAATAAATAAATAAAATTCAACAATAAGGCCCAAATTTGTCATTCTTACCGCGCAATCTTAGGAGTTTGGAATGTACTGTCAGTCGGTTTACTTAGGGTTACTGTCTCATTTATGATATCGGTCGACTCGGAGTCTAGATTCTCCTTTTCATCAGTCGTTTCACCATCGGAATTACTCGATTTACCATTAACACACTGATCGGTGCACTTGCATTTGGATGTACAACTTTGGTTGTTCTGTTTGCAACCACATCGTTTCGTGGAACAGCCACTTCGACATTTGCACTTGATACTGCCATCTGACGTGCGTTTTACACCATTACTCGGTTTCAAAATGGAATTATCCTCAGATGCGGACACATCTGACGATGCAAATTTTTCCCTCTGCAAAAGAAAAGCTTACATCTAATTGGGACATATTATGAATTTACACGGAACTTACACTGAAACTCTTCATTCGTCTAAAGCACGGGGTTTTCTTCCAATCTGGATCGCACACAGAATTATCTAGGAACTCTTCCTCCTCTGATGAGGATATTACTTCCTCGATGTACTCCTATTGAAAAATGTTTTATGCTCCGTTTTTGTTTGCACTTTTAGAGAGCGTCTTACCTGTTTTGGCGAAAGTTTCAACTTCAACTTCGCCTTGATGCTCTTGGGTTTGTTTTCAAGTTCACTGCAGCGTTCTTTGTAGAATTCTAGTTCTTCTCGCAGATCATCCAACTTGTCGAGAGCTTCTTCTTGGATCTTCAAACGTTCCTCTAGTTCTGGAGTTGGCTGACCATTGACTGTTTGTGGGGCGCTATGTAGTTCGCGCAACAGAATAGCTATCTTCTCTTCGTATACACTCTCGGACTTGACGATTTTCTCCTCGTATTCCTTAACAAATTGTTTGATTTGTTTCTCGTTAAATTCGAGCTTCTCTTCAACGGATTCGCGGGCAGACTTTTGTTCTTGCAGCTTCGCAGCGAAGTCTCTCCGTATGTCGGTGAGGCTGGTTAGCAAGCGCTTGAGGACAGCTCTTGCTTCGGGCATGCTTTGGATACCCTCGCACATGCTTTTAATTCGCGTCTCAATGTCTGTGGATACGACCTTTTGTTGCAGGTCTGCTATTTGAGCGTTGCGCAGTTGTAGGGCCTCTTCCAAATCAGCTAGTTCTTCTTTATTGTTTGGGTCATTGTCATCGGTGAGTGACTGGATGCGGCTCGTTATGATGCTACGGTCTTCCATTAGCTGCTCAAGGGAATTTTCAGCATCGATTAGTGAGACAATGATGTCCAACTCTTCGTCGACCCAGGCTGTAATTTGATCTAGTTTACCGGCACTGCCGCTGGCTTTGTTTTTGTTTCGCTGAGATTGAGCAATTTTTTGGCGCTCGAGCGCATCTTTTAATCTGTAAGTGCAGAATTAAAAAGGAAAAATGCAATAACTTTGGAGTTTCTGGAGCTTTGTCTAAATAGGGACTCAAGGCAGCAGAAAATGTCCTAAACTATCATAATCATTCGGCGTCGGTAACATATTTGACACCTTAGGTGTTCGTCCGACTCGATTTGATTTTGACTACATTTGTCTTTAATAACAATAACTCTATGATAGGTAATCCGTTATATTTGACTTACCGCTTATTGATGGCCAACGCTTCCTCGCATTTCCGTTTCAGTACGTTCCTCTGTTTGTTGTGCAGCGCCTCCTTTTTCGCCATTTCGTTTTGCAACTTGCGGTCCTTGTTCTTGAGCTGCATCACTTCCTTTTCGCGACTCAGCTTGAACCGCCGGAAGTTCTCACTCTCGGAACGCATCGCCCGAATCAGCTTCACCTTGTTCTCCTTCATCGCCTGAATGTCGGTTTGGAGATTCTTTATTTTTTCTGCTTCCTTCTCGCGCACTTTCAATAGCTTAGCTTGTTGTATATTTTTGCGTTTCATTTCTGAAATCTCCTGTTCGAGAGCTTGCAACCGCTTACGGCGTTCTTCGGCCAGTTTGGCCGAAACATTATCCTTCACGTGTTTCAACTTCTCTACCAGTTCCGACTTCTCGGCTTCGAGAGCTTGGATTTTCTCTTCACATTCCTTGTACTTTTCTCCGATGGTCTCGTCAAGGGTGCAGAATTTTGTTAAATTCACAGCCACTCTCTGGTGCAGTTCCTCCTTGAGGATCAACTCACGGTTAATTCGACGCAGTTGGTCGTTAAGATCGATTTGCTTGGTGGTGAACTCCTCGGCGTGTTTTTGCATCGCCTCGTTGTGTTCATTGCAATCGAGGTCTGTGTCCGAGTCCATAGGCGCAGTGGATCGATGCTTTTTGTTGTCGTTGATTTCTTCGTGGGACTTTTGAAATTCTATGCCGAGATCTTCCATTAGCTTGCGAATGCTTGCCAACTTCTTTATGTGTTCTACGACGTCCGATGAGCAATTGTCCTCGTTGAAGTGGTTGCACAGGTCGACCACTAGTTCGGTTATCTCTTCGGATTTTAGCTTGAGTTTATCGTACGCTGCTTCGGCAATATGCGCGCGCATTTCATTGTCCGCCACATCGTGGAGGGTGTTTTGAAATTGTATTTGCAGTTGGCGGTATTTTTCTTGCAGCTCATTGTATGATATTGATGTGGAATTGGTTTTTATTCCTTCGAAGCCGGGGCTTTCCATAGAACTGCTCATGACTCCGCAGCTCTTATTCAGAATTTCCATTCGCAGTTTTTGAATAATGCCCTTGAGATGATTGATTTCAGCCGCATGCGGATCTTGGTTGACAATGGGTTTGTTTTTGATTTTCCTCGCACGGTCCGCATAGCGAAGTGTGCTTAGGGTCTCTCCGACATTGTAATCTGCAGGACTGACACAGGCAATCATAAGAGTTACTGAGTTGCCTCCTAGTGAGTCCTGCAATAGTCGGGTGAGTTTTGAATCTCGATAACCAACGTAACCGTTGCCTTGGTTAGCTATAAAATTTAAGTGAGTCAGTGGACTATGATAAAGCTGGACCTGAGACTTACCTCCCAAAGCTGATATGACATTTCCCAGCGCCAACAGTCCCTGATTGATCTTGACGCCTTCCTTGAATCGATCACCTGTCGCTTTGGTTTTCTTTGACCGCTCAGAGCCCGCTAAGTCGACCAAATGAAATTTCGAAGTAGTGACGTTTTTCCTGGAAGAAAATGTTTTTTTTCTGTTTCTTTGGGTATGTTTACTAAAGACTTACACTTCATTTTTGCTGCACGATTGAATGGTGACCGTGAAAATTGCATGTGAACGACTCGACTGTTCATTCATCGCGGTTGAAGCTACAGCTCGTCCGGATGAACCTTTCATTAAACAGTTTGTAGTCTCTTTGGCGCTTGTAACGCTCTGCTCTGTCAGTCCAGGCATTATGATGCCATTGCGGTCTTCACGCATATCGATTACAGCCTGTTCTCTCGGTCCTGTGGACAACAAATCGAACAACTGCTCCTGATACAGCTCCATGAATGAGCAAGTAACTCTAAAATCGCATTCTTTCGACTTTTCCTCGATCCGATTGAAAATATCGGTCATGGCGCGGGGAATCACTCCCATATTTTCGTTGGGATTCCCATCAAATGTCGTACCCATGGTGTACGTCTTTCCCGATCCGGTTTGTCCATACGCCAAAATAGTAACATTGTAGCCTACAATAAAATGATTTCGAATTACCTACTTAGGTTGAAAGAAACCGAATTCTTCAGTTGGGATCTAATTATTTCCGGGCGACCTATAGCCTGACTCGATCATTTGCTATGCAAATAATGTGTTTGAGACACGCAGATTTCGAGTTAAAGTATATTCCTAAGCTTAGCTTACCTTTAAATAACTTCTCGATCATTTCGTACACAGATTCTCTGTATAAGATATCCTGAGAGTCAACAGAATCAAACACATGGTTAAATGTAAATCCATCGGACTTATTAACAGTCAGTTGGGGTTGACCAGGTACTCTTTCAATTGTTGACTGGCAACCGCGCTCTATTTCGGATTTTACAAGCGGCCTAATGCGAATCGCTACGCGAACACAATCGTTATCCGACATGTTTTGGATAAAAACTCAAACAAAAAATATCAATCAATATAAATTAAATCGAAACGAGGCAGTTAAATATGTATTAATTGAATTAAGCTATTCACAAGAAAAAAAAAAAACAATAATAAAACTCTGAAACAAAACACAACTCTTATTTAAAGATTTTGGAGACAACTCTTCTGTTGGACGGCAAGCATTTTTTAAATTCAAATATTGAATGATTGCTTGACAGTTCGAATGAGTGCATTCAAGCTTCATAAGCTGTTCGAAAAAAGGTTTCTTAATTCGAAAGAATGGACGAAATGTAGTAGAAGAACTACGGCAGAAACCGATTTGTTTGCTTTTTTTTTGTTTGTAATTTGAATTGAATCCCTGTCTGTGAACACCTACATGTCTTGAGCTACAAGAAAGCTTGTTCCTTAATGGCCGGCCATCAATCCTCTTGCTCTTATGGCATATCGCTGTTCATTTGTTTTGTGTTTCGTATTGAATTTGTTTTGATTTTGTTGAGGCTCTGATTGAATTAATACAGAATACCGAATTCTTGCAATAAACTCCAATTCAAAAATTCACATATTCTAGAATCCATTTTCTTTGCTATATATAAAAAATAAATTTTTTTTTGTGGGGTTGCCTTAAAAAACCTTTATTTTCAACAATTAATGAATACCAGCAGAAAAATATGTATTGTATTTGGGCTCAATAACGTTTGTCAATGTAAGAGTGCACGAAAATGTTCAAAGAAGAAAAAACAAAGATTTGCTTAATATCTTTTTTTTCAAAGTTAAAGTTATTTTGGTTTTATCCAAACGTTAAAATCACATTCCATTTCAGAAAGCACAAAAGAGTTTTTTTAATTTTTTACAATTTTAGAAATCTTTTTAGTAGAATTTCCCCAATGGAAAGAATATGAAAAGAAAGAAAATAGATTATGCATTATCATTGTGAAGGCGAATAAATTAATGACATATTTTAATCATTAATCATTTCGAATAGCAATTTTCTAATATAAATTAAATCTAAGCGGTGTTTTCCCAATAAGTTTTTTTTTAACATTAGATTGGATACAATTTAAAAGATATTACACCATCTCTGAATGCTTTCATTCAAGATGAATTTCCTAAAATCCTCTACTCCCTCCGAACGCACTCATTTCGTAAACACAGCTCAGCTGGGCAAGCTGCGGTGCGTAAAACTAGAAGGTGCGTGCAGATGTCGTTGCATTTTTTTTTAATTTATTGAATTTAAATGTACATAAAAATAAATACAGAGTTTTAAATTGAAATAAGGTTTAAATTGGCGAAATAATCATTTTTAAAGTAGCTATAATAAATTAGCTGATGCTCTTCGATGTGGCATTTCAAACAAGTAACTACTGATTCGGCTGAACGTGACTGACTCTTTAACCAAGCAAAGCGAACAAAAGTGGTGGACGAACAAATTTTGTTTATATTTTTGTACTGCACATTTTACAAATTTAGATTTTGTAAATGCTTATATACAGCAATTCGTAAGTACATATTAATTGCACATCAACAATAATTCTGTTATCAAATTAATGTTCATTAAACAAATGCTTTCCGCTTTGATGGTTTACAATAATTATTGGAAGATTTTCATGAGTTCAGTTTGCATCTGTAAATAGCTAGTACGTAAATTCAATAAATTAGACGTTTTGTTGACTATTTCTGGAGTTGCGAGCGAAACAACGCATACATAAAATAAAGCAGTTATATTAACAGTTTTTCAATAATTAGGCCTTTGGTTTTCGATTCCAATGTCCCCTGGGTTGACTGGATCGCTATGAGGCAGACGACTAATACTATACCAATTACAAGGTGAAATAAAAAAGAAAAGTCCAACGAGAATGTGTTAAATTTGCTATAAAAATGAATAAAGGACGAACGCGCGCGGCTTGAGTGCTTGATTTTAAACAGCTAAACCAATTCGGTGGATATGTCGAAGGAGCCCTTTTGGTAGGATTGCAGTCAGTGATGAGAATATGGTAAAGTTATTTCTGTTTACTCCATATGCGGAGCAAATCATTCATTTCAAACTCACTACACTAACGTCTAGCGGCTGACGCTGTGTTTTTTTATTCATTTCATAATAATGCTTTCTCAAGGTCCGTTTGTCCGTTCCATCAGAGAAAAGTCTTCTAAATAAAGCGATTGGCCATAAAACTGTGATTTTAGGCCAGGAAAGTTTACAATTGAAATCATTTTCACACTGTGTAGGATAATGATGGAGAAAATTTTCTGCTGCTTTCTACGGCATCTGTCAGTTGACTTCTTTAACATGATACCCACTTAAAAGGATTGCAAGAAACTTTCATGCCAGCTTAAATATTATTTGCAGAGCTCAATGAAATGTCACAAAAGCGACTCAAATGTCGACAATTCAATCCAATCCCCAGCTGCAGAAAAGCTCGTAGGAAATTCCTCTGAATTCAAGGCGCACGCGAAAATTGGAAATAAATAAAACTCATATAACCGAATTTTCGTGATGTGTATATTTTTTTTCTTTCTTGATTGTTTTATTTACATTTATACTAATTCTAAGAATTTCGTGTTAATTTACTTAATTATTATTTCGAAAGTTGCCTTGAATCTAAAATACTGAAATACACTTTCAATTCCCTTCAGTATCGTACATCGTGTTGTTACTTGTTTCCACTGGTACTGCCTTGATTATAAAACGTTTTCGGTCAAAGACTGCTGTCGTTGCATTACTCCCGATTAACTAAGCCGAACAAAAGAGAAGAAAAAGCAAACACACACACATATGGATGAAACAGGAGTCTCAGTAAAAGGTATTTTGTTTTTATGCATAAGCAGTTAAATATTGTATAGTGTTAATATTAACTTCTATTTACAAAACCAACAAGCGCATTATTAGTAACATTCCCATTCAAGCGAGACATTGACTTTAATTTGTTTAATTAAAATGAATTATAATGACAAAACGCATACTCACACAAAACATTTATTTTAAATTCAATCGCATGTTACACACTAAAATGGTTTTTATATGTTTTATTTAATTAAACAAGTTAGACGATGGTATTTGTGTTTGATTTTGTTTGTTTATTTTTTTATTATTTTCTTAGGAAGATGTGTGTTTGTTTGTTGACTGTTTAAAAAAGATCAAAATTGTCTATCTATAAATAAAATAAATAACATAAAATAGGACAAATACAAGAAATATACAATTGAAAATAATGAGACCTACAAGTTTCTAGATACTCAGTTAATTTTCATCTAAATAGAAGTTAATAGTGATCGGGTGCAAGGTTAATTTGTTGGTTAATTTACCTCAGTGCACTTGCATAGATGATCATCAAAGTATGTACCTGTCGTACATTGTTGACTCTCCCTACATCTGCATTTGCAATTATCATAGTCCCAGATTTTTTCCTCTTCCTAAAATTTAAATTCTTTCTTATTAAGGGGAAAAAGACTATTTCAAATGATTTCTTACCGCCAAACACTTGTCTCTTGCGTTGTAATTTGTGCAGTTGCATTTGCATTGTGACGGATCGTACACTTGATATGAATTGCAATCCTGAAATTGGATTTTGAATGTTTATATTTAAGAACTGCGCTAATGTAATGGGCAAGTGAAATAAAAATTAAGATATCTGCAATCAATATTTGTTGACTAAATTTGATCAAACTTAGCAAAAATGAGGGCGTGTCTGTTATACCAGAATGGAGTACGACCGACGCTCTGACAAAATACACATTGCGCAAGTTCCAGAATTTCTTCAACGTCCCTGCAGCTTCTAAAATATTTGCTTTACAGTATGACCAGCTGCTGACATCAGGAAACTAGACAGCAAACTTGTGTGGAAAAAACACACAGAAGAGATAACCAGTATGAGCCTAGTTGGCTAATCCTGGGGATGTAGCCCGACCATCCTCAGATGGATGTATATTCCTATTGTGAGACCAATGATCACTTATGGAGCGATTTTCATGGGTAAAAAGAATTTATCTATCCACCACAAGGAAGACACTCAGTAAAGTGCATAGACTGGCATGAATATGTATTACAGGGGCCATGAGAACTTGCTCAACTGCAGCTATCTAAGTGCTAAGGAACTAACTTTGTTGCATCTTATGGTTAAGGAATGTGCAAGTAAAACGATTCTAAGAATGGCCAAAGAATGAATAGAAAGAGGAAAAGGCATCACATTGAGAGAGTGTTCGACGCACTACTCAAAGAGGGCCAATGATGCCTGCGTTTTTGATCCATTTCTTGTAATATCATTCGTCTCTTTATCACCCGAAATCTCCATCCAGTGGCACCCAGCATTGGGTCACCTTTTCATAATTTTTCGTTCGAATATTTCTAGCACTGGTTTCCGGTCCCATTCCTTTTATCACTTGACTATCAGATAGTAATGTTTTTATGAACATTTCCCATCTAGAACATTTTAGTTTAGTTAGGCACTTGTTGCCTAACAAACAAGTAGACACCACGAAGGATGTTAAATTATTGGAAAATACGATATAATAAATTGTTTGGTCACGCAAATCGCTCTCACATCACAGCGAGATTAATAAACAGCACACCAACCGTTTGAAACCAGATGGAAGCATCATAATTCATATGCACATGTTATGCATAGTTAAAAGTTTAAGTTCTACTTAATGCAATTATAGTACATGTTTGGTTGAATGAATTAATTCGCCGTCGTAGTGGGAATGCTGACAAATGTTCTTTATAGGTTGTTTTTTACCTAAATATAACTATTTACACATGCAGAGAGATGGCTTACCTTTTGTTTTATACGGCAATCGCATTTACATTTTATGTGCTCGTCTATTAAAACGTGTTCTTGTCCCTTTAGTGAACTCTTGCTTTTGCCTATGGTATACTGTAGTTTGTAGACCTAGAAAACATAAACAAACGAGTCATTCAAGTTGTATATTTAGATTCGTTGTTGTATAAAAAATTACATAAAGGATACTAAATGGAGACACAAGGAATTGTGTTTTGATTTGGTTGTTTCTGTGGTTGCAATTGTATGACAGTAAAAGAGCGTTTAAAACTTTTGTTGCTGACTCTTTGAAAGTTCTTACCGTCTTGGTGAGTGTCTGCACTTCGACTGGTTGACATTCGAGCGTTGGTGATGGGCAACAGCCATTGCAACGTTTCACTCTGGTACACTTGGGAAAGTAAAATATCGACGGATCTGTTGATGCATTGAGAGGATCCAAGGACACGACAGTACTGTCTGGTATACAACCGGCTGGTTGCGCTTTAGTTCCTGCAGCTATTTAAAAAATACAAAAAATACGTATGCATTTTACATTTGAAACAGTATGCTTCTAAGATGAATCGCTCACCTCGCTCGACATTGCTATCGCCAATATTTTCTGGAAAATAAGGGGAAACATTTTAAATTTTATTAATAAAAAGAATTCATAGAGTACTAAAACAAAATTCAAATTTTATTTAATACTCGTTAAATAACCCACTCCCCTCACTTAAGAGGGGAGTGGGTGAAACTATTGATTTACTCGACACTAACTTTTCATGCCTATTATTATCTTTCATCTAAACAGATCCAACACATTCAGACAATCACTATGCTTTGAGCAAATATTTGGAACTTTTCAACTCCAACTGTGATTTCTTCAAATATTTCATCGCACAGAATGGTGTCCTGGAGTGGTTTGGACGAACAATCAAAGGGAATCCCAAGGTTCATGATTTTTTAAGGTTTGTAACATTTTTTACATTTAAAAAATTTACATTTGATAAACAATCACTTTGTTAACTACATTTTGGGAGGAATATGGCAATTTAAAAAATAAAAATGAATAAATATTATTATTAATTAAATTAATGGCATGGCCTAGTTTCTCAAAACAATTATTTATTAGCAAAAGCCTATGAATCGCCACAAAACCGCCCTCCAATAGCATCCAAAGTAATAGCCAATCAATAAATAATCAAATATCTAGACGGCCACCGGTTACGAAGCGACAACTGTTATGATCGTTCTTTTGTTTAGCTATATAATTCACTTGATGTCGCAGGCGATCTAACTTCCTGGCGGCTCCGTAGTATTTAACATCTCAACGATTTCCAACTGGGTCTGGAATAAAGCCCACCAAGTTAGATATTCTGAATTGACCACAATCCCATGTTTGTTCTTTATTTTGCTAGCATAAATAAAAGAAAAAAGCCCTTTCTTCTTTTAAATTTCAGGTACGAAGTATGCCCTCAGTATGACCATTTATTTTTCGAGACTGCACAACTTTGTGAACCCTTCGAATCTAAACCTGCACATATGGAAACGTAAGTTTTTCGGTGAAATTTCTCTTAAGATCTTGGCGATTAGTAGATTTTTTTCCCGTCTACAGAAAACATTATCCGACTGAAAAAGAAGAGACACTAAATAAAAGTTTACCAGACAGTTCATTCGCTGGCGACAATGCTGTCTATGATGCACAAACCCCACCAACAACGGACACCTTTGACAAAGAAAAAAAAATAACAGACCGACGACGCGGCTCAATAACGCCTCCATCGACCGCAAAGCGATTCAAATACGATGACGAGCATGATCTCAACCGCAGCTTTCCGCCTTTGCTAAATATAGACGATTACTTCGACAGAAAGGATACCAGTATAAAATTTACTCCACCTACTATCAAGTCTTCATACACGCCATCAATGCAAGCAAGCACAAGCTCCAGCACTGGTTACAGTGACTTGCGGTACTTCGAAACTACCGGCATCCTAAGATCTTGTACACAACCCGAGCATAGAAGTTTTCGCAATTCAAATACTTTGAACGCGAATGGTACCTGGGATCGTGAGACGCGAATAAAAGTTTCCTATCGAATTCGATTGCACGATAATGATATTCAATTTGCTTTGATTATCTATCAAAATGTCCATCACTACAGTTCAGTATCGAAAAGAAATCTAATGATGGAATTTGATGTTGTTGCTACGCCGGGAAGAGCAGTGGCTGTTAATCAGAGTAGCTCGCCAAAAAGCATACCTACTCCTCAGCAGATGAAGCGTAAAATTGGACGACGATTGAGACTACTTTAGAAATATGTTTACTTTATTTATTTGGAATATTTTGTACCTTTGAATAAGAGGTATGAGGTTAAGTTTTCTATTAAATAAAACTTTTGTTATAAAGTAACACTTGAAGAACGGGTTTAGTATTTTTGTCATAATTTGGTCTTTTTTGATTTTTGATCTTTGTTGATTTTGTGGGAATTGAAGCGGAGTTATGGCGAGGGGTTCAGTAATCCAGCACACTAACAGCTGATCCGCAGACTATTTCCTACCTTATTTGGGTATTTCAGAAGGTAGTGCCTGTAGAATGTGCGCTGAAAAAGCGGAGAATAAGAGCGTATAGGAACCAAAACCCAAGTATAGCTGCCAGCTACTCCAAAAGCGTTAGTTACTTTCATAGCGAACGGCACGTCAGCTATAAATAGAGCACATTACACCAGGTCCACTTGTGACCGCGGTGATCCGGGATTATCTATATCGCTTCTATTCTACAATCTAATCTAATCAAGCGCACTACACTCAAACCTAACTCGCAACTTTATTTCAAATATTTACTTACGTTGTATGCCATACTTCGGATCTATGCTCTCCGGTTCGACAAATTTGTCTATAAAATCGCTTATATCTGTCACATTGTCCATTTGCTTGAAGAAGTCAAGGGGTATCTGAAAAAAAAATTTGAGTAAGGATTTATTTTCCGTATAATTTAAATAACCTCAAGTAAATGAAACATTTCGTAAACATGTTTACGATGAGTAGTTAATTGATGAGTATTGAGTAAAAGTGGAAAATTGTTTTCCGAAAAAGTTGGTAGGTATAATCTAATCTAATCACCTGATTAATAGTCATGCATTGGCATAAATTTACACAGAAACTGTTTTAACAATTGAAGTAAGACAGAGTTTATTAATAAATATTTTTAGAAAATTACACAGATATTTTCTACTACCATGGCTAGCAATTTCTGTTGTTAACCACAATTCTGCACGGATGTTAACGGTCAGAGGCAGGGTGTACATAAGTATATGTATTGCCACTGTTGACGATGACAATACGTGTGAACGTGACTTTCTGCATACTCGTTATCATTGTTCCTACATTTGTACCGAGTACGCAGTTTATTAAAAATAATCGTTGGACACAATTATAAAAAGGAAATTGAAGGTCATCAACGTGCAAGTACCTACATATACTAACAAAACCTAAGTTCAAAATTTATAACAAGCTTTCAAAATAGTAAATGGGAAACCGTATTTTAAAGAACAAAGTATTCGGAAAATAAAACCCCCGCCGATAGAAGGACTATAGCTATCTGCCCTAAGAAGAAGTGAGCGATCGATTTCATGGTAGGGTGGGACCTAGAAACCAGAGGCAATACATTTGACAAGTATGATTTGTCTATGCTAGAAACTATTATAAATTGGTTAGAAGAAAAAGAAAACCTGCATGCTGTAATATTGGTTTGGTAGTATTGGTGGATTGGTTTTTTTAAGTTTAAGTAATCTGATCGTATAATAAAAAAATTCTCTCACGGATTGCGATAGGACCCACCTAGGTGCTGTTTTTTTATTGTCATCATCAAACCTTACCAAAAAAATGCTTTTTGGCACAAGCTTGAATTGTTTTATGTTAAATTACACAACTACACATGTTTTGTAAATTCAATAAAATATTATTGACATATACATAAAAAGCCTTTTACAATCCATTCAATCAATGCGAGGGTAGGGTTCATCACTTATAAACGACCACCACATTTGATCTAGATCTGGAAATACTATTTCACTCGATGTCTAAACTGACAGTCGTAAGTGATGTTTTAGTCAAGAATTGATTGTAGTTCATGAAACCTTAAAAATATCTTCTAATCGCAGGTTAGGCCATTAAGCCAATTCGAAATTAAAAAAATAGAATCGAATTGCCCTTTCTACCAATATAGCAAATATATATGTAATTGTTCGTTCTATGTTTTCTATGTTCCATTGAAAAAAATATGCGCTTCCTTGAATTTCGGGGTAATGCAACAAAAAAACGCAATAAGATAAAACAAAATTGCCTTTGCCAAACCGTTATATTTATCATTACAATCCCTTTAAGTATATTTTTGAATTTAACAACTAACAAAAGACCGATTTGTGGAATGCGAAAACTGCTTATAAATAGTACCACACCAGTTCATATGATATCAGTAAAGTTAAGATGCGTTTGACACAATCCAAATCCAGTAAAGTATTTAAAAACCCTTTCCCATTATTGAGTCATAGTATGCAACTATGAATAACTAAATGAATAGTGTATCTACCATGTACATCATTCTCCTACTTTGACAAAAATATAAATATATTTAAGGCATGATGGAAATCCATTATCGGAATGCTTTCTGAATTTTAATCATAATCAATGCCAATGGTTAAAATAAAAACAAACATTAAATCACATACCTACGAACAGTATGTACAATTGTACATACTTTAAAAAGTTAATTGATGAAAAGTGCAATAAATGAGTAACTTTTGTTGACACAGCAAGCAGCACAATTTTTTTATTTTTTTATTTATTCATTTGTCAATTACGGTATTTCCTCTATATGTATCATAGCACAGGTGAATCATTTTTTATGTCGTATTCGTTTCTATTAAATGAATGAAAGATTACAAAGGTTTACATAAGATATGAAATACATATTCATATTTACTCACTTTAACAATATCGCAGTTATCTTTGTCGAGCAATCAAACATTTTTGTATTGATAACAAGAAATCAGGTGAATTTTTAAATGGCCTGGATTTTATGGAAAATACAAGGTCGTACAATGACCTACTACCATGGAAGTGGGGTTTGGTCATTACTCGTGTTTGTTTTGAATTAGTGGACCGAAGGTCATTTCTAAACCAATTAGTTTTTGAATGGAGTTATCGTGTCGCTTATATGTGTCAAATTTTAAGGCCAGATTAGCTTAACTTGATTGAAAAGGTGTATAGGTATCACCGAAATTATTCTATTTTTGGTATACCTACGTTAATTATTGGAACCTTCATCGATCGATCTCAGAGAAGCTAAGTAAAGTAGGATTTTCATCATGCAATTACAACAACTATGCTCTACTTGACACTTCGAGACTCAGTTGTAGTTGTTCAAATCGCGTGCTGAAAATCCTACTTTACTTTGCTTTGCTGAGATCGAAGCTCAAAAAAACACACTTATATCACTGAATTGTCCAATCTCTGTTTACTCCTATGCTTGGTAAATGTTAACGTATGAATTTAGCACTACCTTTACCAACAAATGAATGTTTTAGAAAAATAACTATTTTGGGCTTTAAGTCTTTGAATAAAAATAACATGAAACGAAAATTAATTTAGAAGACAACTCGGAGGGGCGCCAAAACTTTTCTAAGCGAACATAAATTCAATTATCGTTTTCGGAGGAACAAACACGAACTACTAATGACAGTCCGCCAGTTTTGACATAAATCCAGATGTTACTTTTTAAATCCTCTAATATTTTAGCTATGCTATACATGTTCTGCGGCCGCAAAAGAAAGCTGCAAATTTCAGTTTTGTCCAAATTTCAAAACGCGGTTCTCGTTGTGTTGCGGACTAAGAGATAAGCGACATTTAGCTTAAGAGTCTAGTTATAGTAAACATTTTCCTAAGTAAAGTTCAATATCCAACATACAATTACAACAGCTTTATTCGACTTGACACTTCAAGGTTAACACTGGTATTTGTCCCAAGTAGAATAAATTTGGGATTGGGAGTATTTTTATAGCTTTCTAGTTCTGTGTTCATAACACTTGCTTGTATGTGTAAACAACTTTCAGCGCCATTCGCTTCCAGATAGGAACTTTACAAATATACCAGTTTATTCCACGTTGTCACAAAATGTGACTCCGTTTGGCTTTATTGTACATTCGTCTCCTTTTATTTTTATTGAACACTTCTAGGTACCCCCGTATTAATAAACAAATGTGCACAAGTAAGTCCGTTAGCAGACGTCAGTTTGCATACAAAAATTTGACGTAACTGCTGTGATAACTTTGACGCAGCCTTTATTGTATATATTTGCAGAAACAATTTCCACTAGAGTTCGTCGTATCGCTCCTTGTTGACATTTTTTATCTGAACCTTGTTTAAAAATGATGTGGTTTTCCATTGGGACCACCAGATATTTTTTTCAGATCTCAGATTCTACGCGGCTCTTGGAAAATGCAACGATATTAATCTGCTTTTGTAAATGTATTTGAGAGCAATAATCAACATCAGCTGTAGATACAAATGGAGTAGTTTCGTTGATTCGTAGTTTCCAGATGATGAAGAAGGCAATGAAGATAATAATTCCTTCAAAATTATATCCATGGCAATTTATGTATTTCTTTATTTTGGTTTTCACGAAACTGCGCATTCGGTTTAAAACAACATTCTTAAAATGACGTTAAACAGCTGTGCAAATTACATATATCGGTATTTGTGGTAGTATGTGTAAATCTGAAAAAATATCGAGATCTGCAAAAAGCGATCCGAATCAAAACAAAAAGATTGATTTTTTGTCCCAATGGAACATGAGAAGTGATTTAGATCAAAAAAAAGATTGATTTTTTGTCCCAATGGAAAACGACATAAGTCTTCAGATGACAGAGAAGACGGAGAAGATAATAATTCCTCCAAAATTATATCCATGCTACCTTTCTTTATTTCCTTAATTTCACGAAACTTTGCGCTTTTGTTTTGAAACAAACTTCTTAGAACGACGTAAAACAGCTGTGCAAAGTACATACTTGAAATAAACTTCTTATCACTTGGATTGTTAATTTCATTCTTCCGATTTTCGGATTTTCGATGATCCGTATCCGTATTTTGTTTGGATAAAAATCGAAAAAAAAAAAAAACGCAAACGTCAGTTATATTATAGCCTTATAACCCTACTACTACTGACATATTATTGTTAAAGTGTCATAAAGTCTTTTTATAACTAAGGGGTAAACCTTTTTTAATGTCATTCTCGAAATAGTATACATACTTAGGTATAATGTGTAAGTGAAGGCATTTTATCGGGGAACTCCAAACCAGATGTATCAGTTTATTACGAGTTTTTGTTAATGACGTGGATTGGCCGTCATTCACAATACGTGTTTTCGTTTTCTACGGAACTTCTGGTATACATTTAGTGCGATAAATTAATCGTCAAGATACATCCGATGTTTGCATATATCTTTACCTATATAATATTATGTTGTAAACACCTGCTAGGTATATTCATACCGAGAAAATTGTTTGAACAAAAAGAACTTGCTCAGTTAATAGAGATATAAATTCACTTAAAATAAATAAATAGTTGGCGCAACAGGTCTGTAGAGACCCTAGGCCTAGCTTCTCACAACCATTCGTTTGTGTGAGTTTTTCATTTTTGGGACGAATGGAAGGGATCTACAATCTTATGCCGGGTCCAAACGGCTAATTGAGAAGCTCCTTCATGACAGTTATACTCTCGGATGTTTGTCAGACGTTCACTTAAGAAATGTTATTTTTATTTGGTACCTATGCCTAGATTGAAGAGTAATACCTCCACACAAACATCACCATAATGTGTGAAGAAGTCAACAAAAGCTGAGTACTCTTAACTACATATAGGTATAACGCAGTTTTTCGAATGCAATTACTGCTGGAATAGAGTAGTGGTACCTAGGCGGCGCTTATATAGCTTTAGTCTCGTGAATATAAATAAATATTTAAGGGCTTACCTTACGTTAACCTGGAACCGCACCCAGACGCAGTAGTGTCGGTATTTCCTATAAAATGGCAAACTTATGCCCGTACAGCGTATCATACCTGGCAGCCCAGATTCGTATTGAATCAGGAGACTCATTTTTTATTTTTTTGCATTTACTACACTTACCTACTTATGTATGATAATTTAGATTACGAATTTGTATATTCTTTAAATGCGTCACCACAGTCAGTTCATACCTATGCTTCAAAAAACAGATAAAAAGTATAAACAACCCACAGTTACAGAAAATAAAATGGCAAGGCTATTGTGGTAATGTCTTTCCTGAAACATAATGCCTATACATACAGCCATTTTTATTCTCGAATATAAATAACGTTCAGTTTCGACTTAAATGCATAATGCAATTGCAATCCGCGACTGAGGGATATGTAAATTGGACGGCCATTGACTTGGCGCGGTAAAATAAACGTTTTCGCAAAGCAAAGCCAACCAATTTTGATTGCATTGAAATCGTTAGGTAAGGTAAGTTTTTTTTTTTTTTTTAATGTCTAGGTGTCTGTCCTCTGTCGTCTTATTCCTTTTGCAAGTTCTAACATCAAGCTGGAAACGTAATACGCAAACTCAGAATAAATTTCTAGATATACGTAAGGTTTTTTTTATAGCACCTATCTTAGCAAAAATAAATCAAAGTAAAGTACTCTCATAAAAGGTATAAGGCACCCATCTTCACAGATGTCTCAAAGACAGAGAAAAGAACAGGAGCAGGAATCTTCTCAGAAGAACTAAGTATCAGCCAGTCATACCCAGGCAGAGATCTACGCGATTAAGAAAGCGGCTATAACTGTCTAAAAGCGGGAACTACGAGCAATGGAGACTACCTTCTGCGTGGCTTTAAGCGGTCAACTTTAATCTGGTAAACTAAAAATCTGAAAGTCAATTGCATTCGTCATTAGAAGATCAATAAACCATCAAGGGAACTAGTCAGCAGACAAACTGGCCACGGGGTCAGTTGTGGTTTTCTGAAAGAGTGAACCGAATAAATCGTTTTCACTGCTTTCATTTTTTCGATTCATTCAGTACTAAAAAGCGATTCTCGTTCAATAAGTGAAATGAGTGTGTTGTATCTCTCACTAAAAACATTAATTTGAAAATGACTACGTAAAAAAAAAAAATATTCATATGAACATTTTTGATGTTTAGTTTCACACTTTCGTAGAACGAGAATCGAAAAGGTGAAAAGGTGAAAACATTTTCATTTGACTTTTTCACTCTGAACTGAGCATACTATTAGCTGACAGACAAGTAGGTACTAACAGTTTTCAACGCAGCTAACAGCTTCATTGATAATGTCACATTTAATTTGGCAAAAGAACAATGAAACAACACGCACGGTTGCACCATAACACAAGAACACCGCTACTCTTGCTTGGGAGCACGGTTCTTTGAAGGCTTGGAAGATATAACATATCTATAACAAATAATGCCTGCCAGAAGCTAAACATTGCATAATTTATTGATTTATTCTAAAAAAGACAAAGTCGATACAAGAACTATGCAAATTTCAATGACCTGTCGCTTACGGAGTTATTCATTCTGACGTGTATTCAGTTTCTGAGATAAACAAACCTTCCTACGAATTCAAACATCCAGGTCTCACAAGTCTCACAAGTGCAAGACAGAGAACAAATATCCTTAGAAGACACACACAACAACAACACCAACCAGACGTCTCTATTTGCTTCAAAGTATCCCAGGAAGCCGTGTTAAAAATAAACAACGAACTTGAAGATATCTAACTTACACACGGGAGTCACTACTTCCTTTCAAAGAGCGAAAAAAAAAAAAAAAACACAAACCACAAACAAAAAATGGTAGAATGATGAAACATTGTGGGCAATTAAAGCAGACCCAAGACAGCACGTAGGTACTTAAAACTCTGTCATAGTTTACCACTTTACAGGTGGTAAACAGAATATAGTCTTAAGGTAGCATTGAAATAGATGCGTGTGAAAAGCCACCAGAAGGGAGGTAATAAAAACGTAAATTCCACACCTGCCTGCACTATGCGGATTGTAATTTTTGTTGCCAGCAAAATCATACCTTCAACACACATTGAAAGCCGGTATGTGGTTGAGGCAACACGGTAACAAAAATGACCCCAAAAAAGCAAGCACACACGATTTTTTTTATTGTAATAGATTCTGTGATGAAATAGAAAATTGTGCACGCGAAGCAAACGCAATTTGCTGACGCTTTTGTAATTTCATGGGCTGCGAAAGCTTAGGCATATTGAAAGTGTTCCACTTGCAATGATGCTTAATAAGTCACACACCACTCATGCGTAACTGTTCAGTGACACAGGTGGGGAGGGGCAAATCACTAAAACTACAAACAACTCAATGGTGTTTAACAATAAGTTCTTGCTGACATTAGTATGTATACAAATGACTCAATGTCGGTATTGTTCGTCTAACGATAGTAAAGAACTGTAAAGAATTTGACGGCATCGTTATTAATTAATTCATTTGTATGAAGCTGTGTATTTGACATTATCTAACCGATTTTATCAGCAGTACACGCTAAGCAACTGTTTTTCATGGTATTGACTGCAGCAGTGTTATGTGTACGTCAAAGTAAGATACGACAACATGAGTCACTTTGAATGTCTACGTCAACCATTCTGCAGCAAATTGGAATATTTGCCTGAATCAGGTAACTTGAAGTGAAAATCACATTCTTGAAAGTGACAGGGGAATTCGATCATATTGCTGAACCAGGGATTCCTCGCAGCCGCAGCTGCATCGTCCACCACACACAATTGGAGACGTGCAATATATGGCGCTGGCTGGGTTGTGAGTAATTGAAAAGTTATTTCACCGGTAAGTAGTATTAAGTATAAACATGTTTTCTGGCGAGCAAATAACCATAGAAACGTCAGCTTAACACCCCACCATCGAAAGACATAAATTAGCAACGTGAACTAACTCATCTTTGAATGAGTGAATTCCATTATCGAGCGTGTCAATGGGACCATACACTGGCTGTCTCCATGAGACAGACCTCAGAGAAGAGTTGGTCCTCTTTGCAATAATAGGTTAATGAGAGTTATTATCCATATGGAGTAGGCGCCATGCTGTTACAGCTCATATATTCAGGAGTTTTAATAAATTTTGTAATCGTAACTTTGCGCAATGCCATCAGTAGGTGGTTCTGCAATTGATCGAATAGGAAAATCCATAAACGAATTGCAAGAAAACTTTTGTACATGTTTATAGGAGTACGTGGAAATTGTTCATGTTCGCGTGTTCAAATCAACTATTCCAGAAGTGCAATCACAACATTTCGAAGAAGACCAAAAAACAGAAGACCAAAGTATAAAAGAATTTTATCGATGTTATTGGTTATGTTGAGTTTAAGTGAATCGATCAATTGTGGATTATATTGGCATACACCTGCGACCTCAGCTGGGTCAAATCGCACGATCTTGGTGGCAAATTCAAGTCTCCTCTACAAGAGATACGAGTAACCATACCCTCAAATCTTTTGAGCAGAATGTGCATCGTGGCATCTGTTGTCCTGTCATGCTGGAATTACATATCGTCTACCGCCAAAAGAAATTAGTCTGCAACGTTATTTTACAAAAAGCACCTACGGATCAATGTCGCAGGAGCGCAGGCCAAATCGTAACTTTTTGTGGATGCATTGCCACCTGGTGAATCTCGTGTGGGTTGGCGTCCATATATGGCAATTTTGTTTGTTAACATAGCCATTCAACCCGAAATGCGACTTGTAATGATTTTTCGGTCAAAATTGTGGTCCTCTTCCAAACGCTCCAAAGCCAAGTCAGGAAACAAGCGGCGGCGTTGTCAATGGTCCTAATAAGCTTTTAGCTCCTGGGTCAGTTGAATATTGTAAGGTGGTAAGCGAAATTCGACAAGTTAAAGTCTGCAAAAGGCCAATTTTCTTGCACGGCTAGGAATTGACTACCTATAGGGTTATCTTGTATTCGTTCACCGGCCGCAGCATTAATCCGGCCGATCTGGCGTTTCTTTGACGTACGGGTATTTGCTGCTTGTTTACAAAACCAGTTGTCTAGAATTTGACCACCAAACGTTGGAGAGCCGACTTTGAAGGGTCACCGCGTCGGTATTAAAATTGGGGCAACGCGCCCAACGTTGCACTGACGAATACTTATTTTGATAATAAAGTCTTATCATTTGGACGTGATGCTCAAACTTGCCACGGTGGCTTGGCATCAGTGTGTCTAATGTGGTATTCGATTGGACGCTCTCAGAGCACTTTCTTGCTTTTTTTTAGCTGAGAAAGGCATGTCATCGGGTGGACTTATTTATGTAAATAATTTATGTGCAAATATTTAATCTGGGCGAGCATTTTGAATGTTTCATATAAAATTTAACCAGTGAATGGAAAATTATTAGAAAAGTGTCGAATGCTTCACATATTCAAATCGCACAAATATCAACAAAAAAAGAGCAAGTGACGTTTTTATGTTCGATTAGACACACGAAATCTGAAATCTGAGAACGAATCTGAAGAAGCCCAATCGAATACCACATAAATAACAAACTGCAGATAAGACAGACTCCCCAAAACAACATGGCCGCCACAGGCTGCCAACTGCCAACCTAACCCAGCAGTGCAAAAAAAAAATCGGTAATAATAGGGCGACTTCACATTAAATATTAATAAAGCAAAAAAAAAAAACAGAGTAGCGTAAATATTTATTCTAACCAAAAAAAAAAACATGTGTTCTTTACGAAACACTTTTTTCATATTTTTGTATTCCTTTTCGTTCAATAAAGAATAAAATCTTACTAAAACTGAAAGAGGGGCCATTTTGATAATTTAAAAAAAATTGAATCTTGAATCTTAAAGAGGGGACATGTGGACTGTAAAGTGGCTGCATCCACTTATGTCCCAGTTAGTTGAAATTTGATTAGGTAAATGGATTCCGGAGGTAGTTGAACCTGAGACCCTTCGCTCGGCAGTCCAGCACCATAACCACTGAGTCGTTGTTATAATCAGTCGAAACATATAGTACTCTGGTTATAAATATGAACACGTTCATTTAAAAAAAATATATATAAAACTTATTTCGTTAATATTCATAGTTTCATGCTTTTAAGCTTTAAATTGAAAAAAAAATCCAATTAATGCATTTTTTTCCTTTCTTTTACCTTTTCAAAATAAAAAAACAGAAAAGTTATGCCCACTTCTTTTCCGGTAAACCACAGGTAAAGTTGCAACTGAAAAGCCATGTAGAACGCACCTAAATCTACTAAACTTTGCAAAACAAACATTTATGTCAATGGATACAGAGCAATGAACGCCACTGTACTTGTATTCTTATTCTTGACTTCCAAGGTCAGGAAGTGAAATCGCGCACGAAATTGAAACGTACTACCCAAGCTTAATGTTTAATTGTTAATACTCTCACAACTGAAGTAATATAAAACCACTAAAATTATTTATATCACAAGGTGAGTCAATCAGAATTTTTCCCCTTGGTATGATTCGAATTAAATGTCGGGTTAGAAACAGTAACGTCTTACGTCAATAAAAGTATCTCCTCCACATTTCTATACAAACATTCTTGTTAAGTCATCAAAGTACACGCGTCAAAAAATCTAGCTCCTTAAGTGATCCTCACTGTTAGATTTAGGTAGTGATAAGCAGGATTTAAATAAATACGCTGCAAGCTATGGGCCATTTGATATTTAAAAAGCAAATTTAACAAAAATAGTAGGTAAGATAAAAGTTAAAGCAGAAATTTGAAAAAAATTCTTACCGCATGATTTTCTTCGAGTAGTTTTAGATTAGTATCTGTATCTTCGACCATACTTGATGAAACTGCTTCATTATTTTGTTCATCGTTGCTTGTACTTCCGTGACGATTATTATAAAAGAATCTGGATCCAAATTGTCCATTTGCCAAGCTGATTGTGATTGTAGTTATGATTAAAACTGAGCCCACCAGTGATTTCATTTTCTGTCTCTATTTATGAGTATTTGTTCACCAAATACCTGCTTTTGGATTTGAAAAGAAAGTCTGTTTTGAATTTAATTTTTTTTTTTGAAATATATATCATACAGGGTGATCTACAAAACATTAAAAGTAAAATGTTACAGTGAATTTGGTGGTTGTTTTGAATTATTTTAAGGACAATTTTTTTAATCATTAGAAAGATACAAATGCAATTGATTGTAAACTACTATTTTTATATTCAAATGGTACTATTTTGAATTTATACTACGCACCAGAATCTTGTCATATTGAACTGTATGTTTTGCGTTAATATTTATGTTCCCCTTTGTTAGCGCGTCTTTATTCAAGACTCGTCAGTGAGTAGGTACATGATTTTATGACCAATTTGAAATTAATTGTAATACATCCGCTCTCGGGATTGCTTTCGATCACAGTAAATATAACATATCTCGAGCTTAGGAAAACGAGAATTGTTAAGGAAATTGGCTGGGATGAAAAACTGACACCATATTGAACGATATCACACTTATTTTGACATTTCCAGTGACAATCGGCCTTACTAATAATCAGAGTTTAACCTGCACACTAAATATTTTATAGGTCACAATATGTAATTTTGTATGGAAAATTTCGCCATTGTGAGTTAAAAACATTTTGCCTGGACAATAAAAATGATTATAGTATCGCGGATTGACAAAAACTACTGTAAAATTTCCCAGGGTCTTTTCTTAAGGCACCAAGTTACAAAGAACAGAAACAGAAACTGCAGCTGTCAAATGACTTCCACTTGCGATACGTACTGTGAATCTCAAGAAATGGCAAGTAACATGAAATTGTTGTAATTGTGTGCTGGAAGTTTCTACTTTATTTTGTTTTGATGAGACAGATGCTCAAAAAAACACGCCAAATGTACATTTGAATATAATGGGCCTTACCAATCATCACTTCTAGTTCCGACTCTAAATGTTAGTAGGTCACAGTGGCTATAGTTTCCATACAAATTTCGCAATTTTGAGCTTCCTTGAATTTAAAGTCGAGACTAAAATCTGTTATTAGTACGGCGCAATAACTTGTGAAACCGATAAGAACAAAACTTTATTATGAGAAAATGTTTCCGTTGACATAATTAATCAGATACCATATATGATAACTTCGAAAAATTAATTGCTCTCACACATTCAATAGACTTCGACGCATTCGATGATTTGCTTATATTTTTCTATCCGATCTACGTATTTTTATTGTTTGAATCCTGTTTGGTACCAAATAACCAACAGTAAGTCTTTATTTAAATCAGCGTTTGTAAAACGCGGCAAACTTGAAAAGTTCACTCTGCCCAATTAGTCTCTTTGACCAATTTTGTAAAATGTTGTTATAATTCGAGTGTTTAAAATGAAAAAAAAACGCAAGTGAACTGATTTGAAACAAAAAGCAAATTCATTTGTTAGCCTCTCTTTACCGAACTGAATTTTGAAACAACTTCGCAAAATTAGTGATCCCTACCGGTTTTGATTTTTTGTTATTTATATTGCCATGTACCTAGCTATTGGCTGGATATTGCATATATTTAGGTATTACATATTATACAAAACAGTTTATTTATCGGTCTATAGATCACCCTGTTGTAGTATATAATCTAAATCCAGCCACAAATATAAATGTGACAAAAAAGCAAACAAAGAAAATATGATTTTCCTGACAAAAAAACAACAAAAAACAGACAAATTATACTCTACATGATAACAACTTGTTTGAGCAAATGCCTTCCGTCAATATTTACACAGTTTTAAGCGAGAATTCCAAAGTGAGAAGCTATTTTTCTGTTCGCCAATATCTACGCAAACAAACGTCAAAATTAGCACTAATGTTAAAAGATGAATCCCTGCTCTGTTAAGCAAATTACAAATCATGCGAACATTATTTCTCAGTCACTATAATTAAATCGTTGTTGCTTAGAAATTATTTTGTGTACGAATTTTAATTATTATTTATCACGTTATTACATGAAATCCTTCATAATTGTAGTAGCGTAAAGTACAACTTTAATCCAAAAGTAGCGAAGAACATTGGCATATTATCTTCCTTTTCTATCTTAAGCACTCTTTTTTTTATTTGCCTTTTTATTATTTACCCGTCGCTGCTTGTCGTATTAAAACGTCACTTTTTGTTTGTTCAAAAATTGATAAACAAGTTTCAGCTACGTATTTAAATCATGAGACGAAATTCAAAAAAATCTCAATGTTTGTATACTTTGAAATATGAACTTCTTTCTCTCAGGAATACAGCAACGAATGTTCGGAGTTTAATTACTTTCACTTTTAGAAATATTTTCAGCAAGTGGCTTTGGAAAATTATCATTAATTTTGATTGGTATTGGAATATTCTACCTGGCAAGAGACAAATTGCATTCTAATTTGGGCACGAACACATTTGCAATTCAGCCTTGCATTACTCGTGTATTCAAAGTCTATTAACAATTCGGCGTTAATAGGTTTGCTAAAATTGTGATTTAATACCAAAGTGATAATCAATTTGCAATGAATTTAACAATACGTTTACCCACAATACAAAGAAGATAACTTTAGAAGAGCTCGCATAGCACACACCTTCATATTGGATATTATAGGCAAATCCATGAATAGGTAGCTCAAACATTTTATTTTGTTTTGCGAAACAAGGGACTTGCGAAAAGTAGTCTGCAAAATTGCTAGTCTCAACTGTGTGAATTACGTCCACCTTCAGGAGTCAGGACTCGCTTTTACGAAATCAAAGCAACAGCGTGCTTTAGAAGATGGGTTATAGTACCGCACTATTTTCTTCTGAGGGTGATACCTATCGGTTTTCATCAAAGTTTAGTTCTATGAACGCTGTTTTCGAACGTAATCTATGATGTGAAGACGACAAATTCTGGATAGGTGCGAAAGAGAAGACAATGACCGATCCCACAAAGAATAATTTTTTTAATCTTCTTCTTTATTATTTTGACGACTCATTCAACTTCTTTTACTATTATTACTTTTTTATAAACTTCCTACATTTCAAAAGTTTTCTCTAAGCAAATTTATCAATTTTTTAAAACGTGCATAAACTACTTAAATTTGACAGTTAGATGGAAATATTTTCGAGGTTCACAAATGTTTGTGCTTCAAAGAAAAATGGTTGATGCAAAAATGTACTGTATCGTGTAAATAATCTGCATGATGCCAAATGTAGAAATAGTAATCACTTCTGACAGTTTAACGTTGCGAAATATATCTCCCCACCAATTAATTTTTCAACAAACTTTTAGCATAGGATAGAATAGTTGGCGCAACAGGTCCGTAGGACCCCATTGGTTCTGTGTGAGTTTTTCATTTTTGGGACGAATGCAATAAATCTACAATTTTATGCCGAATCCAAACGGCTAATTGAGAAGCTCTTTCATGACAGTTTTACTCTCGGATGTTTGTCAGAGGTTCGCAAGCGGTGCAGCAGTGGAAGAAAACTTGAAGATGGAATTTAAGCTTTTCCGGGAATCGGACCACTAAGCCACTCAAAAAAGTGTTAAACCGTATATGTATAGGATGGCAAAACATGGCAATTAAAAATGGTGCACAAAATTCGAGAAATGCTGATATCCTGATACTTATTTGCTGCTTTCTTGATTGCAAAGCGTGTCAATAATTGTTGGTTATTTTTAGAATGAAAAAAGCCGTCAAAAGATAGGAGCAGTAGGGATCAATGAATTCCCCCACAGATAGAAAAACTTCTGAACAAAAATTTGGGAAACAGTTTGAAACCAGAAATATTAAATTTAAAAAAATGATGTATTTAATTTTAAAATAATAACCGATAGCTAAGTGAGTTGTTTTTACGGTACTCCGTTGGTAGTTAAAAGAAGCATAGGCGGAAATGCGTAAGAGAAGCCTTATTGGCTATATCTGTCACCGTACCCGCTGTACTGAAACCAACATTTTCGGTAGATATCAATGAAGAAGGGCATGCTTAAGATGCGACGAGAATCCTGCTGCCAGAACATAATGTGGAGGAGAGTCAAAATCGGAACACAGACATTTTACGAAAGCGGATTATTCTTGGCCAGATTTTGAATTCAACTGACATTAGGTAGATAAATAAATATTGAGCAAGTCCAGTTTTTAACAAATATTGTTGTTCAAGTTTTGTTTTTGCACTTATGCAAGGCGCCTGCTACTTCACATTGAATACACAAAGTCAACAATTTTAATATTGAAACCACAACAACGTTGATAAATTACGCAACCTTGAGAAATATTATTCTTGGAACTTGTAACAAACCAGCTTTAATACAAGAATTAAAAAGTGTCGTTCAACTTTTCACCAACAAAATTCTAACAGGTATTTACTGGTGCATCACTTTGTTTTGTGAAATTTCACAAAGCCTTAAATTATTTGTTTGCATTTACAATATTTCTTAGTCACTTTAGCATTCTTAAACAAAATCGTATTTTCGTAATTAGCAATCCTCTCTGGTCAATTATCACTTTTATGTAGACAACAATTATTTTGAGCACATGTGCTCTCCAAAAACCAAAATAAACTTAGCACAAATTTATCACTCGCCATAGGTATTCATTTTTATTTTAAATTCAAACAGGAAGTAATAGAAACAATACTAATGGCAAACAAAACAACTTTGCTCCGCTTCACTGCGTTTCGCGTATTATTAAATTCGTTTATCGAAGTACGATAGGAGAACAAAATAAATATATAACAACACTTATTTAAATGAACCAGTTTCCAGATGCATATACATTTATATATCTTTCTAATTCTATAAAAAAAAAAGCACGCATGAACAACATAACACCACTGATGGAGGCCAATTATATATACATTTATTTATTTATTACAATATAATTAATTATTTAAATTACGAGAAACTGGTATTCACTTTTTTATTAATCAACGCAAGAGATTAACTTTTATTAAGCACTGGAGTGATGATTTAAAATCTTTTTGTTTCTACACACCAAGTGGTATCAACTACGCGCAATGAGATATCGAATGAAACTGATATTGCAAACTTGTATCTGACACTCTTTAAACGTTGATTAGCTATTCTGTTGCATTTACTCTACTCGTGGGCTTACGCTCACACAGGTATATTCTTAAATGGAGCCAGAAGCCACGTACGATCTACAGGTGTTTTTGATAGCAGTGTTGCCCCTTGTTGCTTTCAAACTGAATTGGTACTAAAATTCAGAGAGATTAGGTCCAACCAGAAGTTATTCGACTTGAAATGGAAAAATAATCTCATAGGAAGAATGGCTGGAGTTTCAAATGTATATGTGGGACAAGATATCAACGTTTAATTGTTATCGAAAAGCAATAAATTTAATAATTTATAATTTATTATCTAAGGGGGCAGCACTGGTTGTACCTACACTATACTAAACTGCGTTCTCTCAATGGCTGTTATCTTTTCCAAGGGTACTCCAGTACAAGCGTTTCTCTTAACTCGAAATGCATGCTATTCCCTATGCCTATCCAAAACAGAAATACCGTATTCCGGACCGATACCGAACTGATCCGAGGGAAAAAAGAGAGACTTTGGTGATTCTGACCTGACTATGGCTAATGAAACGAAACCTGTTCAAAGGTACGAGTACATACCTATTACGTTTAAATTACGAAGTTGTTTTTATCAGATAGCACTAACTCTTAGTTTTTGCTCTCGATGCTTTTGGCAGAGCGCGAGGCGTTGACGTTGGCGAATGACTAATCGGACAAGATTTCGACATCCAGTGTTGTTATAAATAAATATCTTTAATGAAACGGCGGCTAATCCAAAACCACAGCCTTACGGATTTTTCGTTTCATTGGAATTTCTTAATTGAATTCATTTTGAAAATCAACTGATTCACTGCATTTTTTTGCGAAATGCCAGGTATCGATATATTATTTTAGGTCCATGCAATGACTCGGTCATTTGGACAAGACGCACCAAGATATTTTGTACTTTGGAACCTGTTCTGAACATTCTCGTTGTCGATCAATGACTCTGGAAGGAAAGTTCAAAATACTACTCACTTATCGCACTTCCGATCACCACCACAAGGGTGGTATTTATACAACTCTACTTTTCTCCGCTAAAGTTATTTGCAGATTTCCGACTTGTACAATACATATGAATATGATACGTACGTGCACCCGTATAAAGAAGTTTTATATACTAAGTTGGATGGCCCAAAGGCTGCTGTATACGAAAGGAGTGTGTATAGTTTGTTGGTATATATATTATTTGGACCACTAGGTCACGCACTTGTAGATATTTACGCGTTAATGCAGCTGTATGAGAGAACATGTTTATATAGGAAACTGAAGAAACGTTTCTCTTCGACTTTGGTATTATTATTTATAACTTTTTTATGGAGTACATATTAAATCTATTGGGAATTGATCCTGATGGGTACAGGTGCACTGGCTCAACGAAACCAACTTCCTTCTCATATTTAGATAAATGTTCGTTACTTACCAATAAATACTTTTAGTTTCGACTCTAAGTTTGCACAGTTTCGAAATTGTGAACTTCCGTAAATTTAAAGCCGATACTAAAATTTGTTATAAGTACGGCGCTAAGACCTTAAACTTATTTCTTATGAAATGCATTCAAATTTCCTATATTTGGAAAAACATAGATATGTTTAAAACACAATAATTGAAATATTGAGCATTAAAATAAACTAACGTGTTAGTACTTGAAAATTTGTTACGGGGGAGGGGGGGAGCTATTTATTAAAAGTTACGTAACCAATTTTTTTCTTTTTATAAATTTTCATGAAATTCATGTGCAAAAAAAATCAATTTTGTTTTGTTATTCCAATAAAAAAATTTGTCAAAAAATATTTAAAAAGTGTTTTAACTTTTGTTACGTTATTCCTCTTGGGGGGTGGGGGTCTTCGGAATTTGTTACGATTTGTTACTATGGGGTGGGGGGGGGGGGTTAAAAAACGGCAAAAAAAGCGTTACGTAATTTGTGAACAGCCCTGAGGGTCTGTAAGCCGAAACTTTCAAACGTTTGTACACGAACGATTTACTTCTGAAACTTACATAGCTCCAACGTTTTCGCCTTACAGAATCTGACCCCAGGAGTTAGTTGTAGTGTTTTTTTACGGAATAGTGATCTGATAACAAATGTGCTAACAACTGAAACTTTACTAACCAACATCTGAATTTTCAAGGAACCATACTTATTACGACTTGTTAAGAAAGAATGTTTTTTTTTTGTCGGATATGTATGTAAATATGTATAAGATGAATTTTTTTTAGTCCGGCATCATAGCTGAACTTGAGTTCCAAACAGCAAAAATGGTTGCAACGACTAAAGGAAATACCTATTGGAACGAAATTTAAATAAATTTTGTGATTTTTGTTTTTAGCTTTCCATTAGGGGTCAGTTAAATATTGGATATGATAGCGAAATGTGGGTTGCTTAGCCCCTAGATAACTCAATTGGTAAGAGCTCTGAAGTAAATGGTTGGTTGGTTGATTTAAATGGCTGTTTCCCGGTTACCTCCGAAGGGAAAACAAATAATTAGCGATTGAGCGCCGTTTTGCGGCCTCAACGAGACCTGCAAATTACTAGGGAGAGGTATGTTAGAAAAGCTCAATACTTGTGCATTTGAGAAATTCGATGATATGTTATTGAGATGTGGATACATTGGATTACGCGCGGTGTTTGGTGTTGGGCCGAACACTAACGACAGAAAATATAAGACTGTTTCACTCTCGTTTGTGGGTGTTATGGGGCATGCCAAGCTTGGCTGCGTGAATTTCTAAAGGCCAGTGGGCCGTAGGTACTAATTGGACATCTGTACACGTTACAGCAGTATCGTAAGTTGGCCGAATCATCGGCATCCCAGAAGTTATCTTCCCAAAATAGAAAACAAAACGAAACACTCAAAGACAAAATAATCGATGTAAGAGATCCATATAACCAGCTTCCTCTCCCAACTACTTTATTAAAGAAAACTCCTTTTTGGTTCGATAAATATATACTAATATGTATGTGTGTACAACAGCCATTAAATTTTAAATTAATACAAAAGAATTGAAGTGGAAAAAAATTGATATCATTTAATTTGGTCCAAAGAGGACACCTTTGACGGCTTGAACTAATGGAAATTTTAAATTGTCCGTTGTTATTCTGCCACGAATATTTGGTTGCGAGTTTCTATCACAAAAGCCACCATAATCATCGGTGTTAAGAGAAAATATCATAGCACCACCCAAATCGTTGTCTACTATGTACTTTGTTTTGCATGCAATACTCTTCTCGTCCTCAAAAGAAATCCACTCGGTTCCACCATAGATATATGGGGAGCACGAAGCTTCATCAAATACTGATGTTAAGAATATATTGTTCTGTTTGAACCAACAAATCTCGGAATAAGAAGCAAATCCCATACTGCCGACACCGCCGATAGCACTTGCTGGACTACCAATGCCATTATTAAAGGGATTAACTAAACTGCAAGTAAAAATGAGAGAAATTAGTTAACGGTTAATTGATTGTAAAGTATGGACAATTGGGCACGTACGTGAAGGAATGTCCATAGGTAGCGAGTCCAACAACTAGCTTATGTCGGTCAATGCCACTTCTAAGCCAAAAATTAATGGACGAATTTATATTCAAGGTACCCATGATGGAGTGCTCACTTGGTCTGGCGTAGAGTGGTGAATTTAAGCCTGTTGAAGTAATTTTAGTTATTATGAAAATGATTAAACTGTGCTGGAAATTATAGTCATTTCATGAACAGAAGTGTGGAAGACAAACTCTTTTCACTTATTCTGGAAAAGATGCCTTCATTCCCGAGGAACAAACGGAAAAAGTAAGTTCAACATTTTTTAATTGAGAAAAACTGTAACTCATCTAAAATAAAGTGTCTATCCTTGTTGTCCGTTCGGAAACTCTTAACCAATGTATTCCAGACTATAGCAATTACCAGTAAAAGGTGAGCTCCTTGCATAAAAATGATAGTCATAGGTCATTATGTTGGCAAAATCCGCGTACAGATTGATTTCCCGAGCATCATACGCAAACACAGCTATACCCTCAGATGCTGCAACAGCTACGGTCAGTAGATGATCTCTTTTCTCACGAATGTACTCCTGACGAATTTCATAAAGCAGCTGCGAGAAATGCTGACGCTCTCTATTGTAGGCTGTAGGGAACTCCCAGTCTAAGTCCACTCCATCCAGTGAATAGTTACTCAGAATACCCTTTAGCGAGTGTATAAACTGCTTCCGATTTGCGTGATTACTCACCATGTCCACAAAACCATTTGAATCAGCTCCACCTACCCAAAGTAGTATTTTGATGTCGGCATTTTTAGAACGCAGGCTCCTGCTGTCGTTCAAAGCTGCATGCAGATCATTTGTAACCGTTATGGTATTGTTTTCTACACTAGCTATGCCAACGTTAATGTGCGTACAAAGCGAGCCATCAACCCCAGTCAGGCGCAGAGCGTCAAACTGTTTCAACGGCGTTGGTACAGTGTAATAACAAACAAGACGTTTCACTGGCGAAGCTTCGTTAGACCGGTGAATCATGTCGCCGTAATCAGCGTCCTTGACATCATACTGCACAGAGTTTCCTTCAAAGGGTTTAGACTGATTCTTGAAATTTTTCAGTTGATAGATGCGGAAGTCATGCGATATCTTGTCTGTGTCATGAATATTGTTCGCATAGTAAAATGCTCGCTTATACCACCATTCCGGAACATCTGTTTGATTCAAATTAGTAATCAGTACACAATCAAATTTCTTTGTTTTGCTATCGGAAAGCAATCTCAAAATGCCTACCTGATAAGTTTGGAGGGTACACCAAAGGATGGGTGTAAATGGCGTTCCAATATGCAAATACTGCGATTGTTGTTAGAATATACAATGCCACTAATATAAACACACGTAATCTGCAATAAGTATAGCTGCGAAGAAAAACACATAGATCAACATTTTGTAATGTCGATTTTTTTTCTGTGTTATTCAAACATACCGATACCCATTTGTCTCGTCGAACAACTGATACTCAGCCATGGTGGTGATCCGAAAGGCTCAAAAGCAATAATTTAATTTTTATTTTTTAAACAGAAAACATAACAAATGCATTTTACTAAAATTTTAAAACTGATGTGGCTGCTAGAGGTGCAAGTTTATTTTGTTTTTGCAGATCGCCTACGATGCGGATATAAAAAATCGAGAGTGACTGAGGGAAGTAATGTCAAAAAATGGAAGGCTGTGTTGTGTACTAAAACATGAGAGTGGTAGTGTGCAGTGCCAATAAAGGGATGGTTATTTTTAAACGAAATATACTTTTTTCCAATTATAAATTGTAAATGATTTGTGGGGTCATACAAAGCGCATGGTAGGAATTATTTAAAATACACTACTATTTCGACCATCAATAGTTCACTAACTTGTCTGGCTATATTGTTTTGGAATAATTCAGGTGTTATTCTACCAATTTAAGGGGTTGAATCTGGATCATGCATTAAAATTCTGTTTGGGAGAGAAAATAGAAAAATTAAATCACACCGTTTTTTGTTTCATTTTAGAAGGTATATTTGTTTAGCGAAACACTTCTTCGTGTTGATAAATATCATTTGCTGAAAAACTTCGTACATTTTTACGCAATGGTTAAGTAAACAACATCGTAGAAGAATTATAAGAATATCGAATAGATATACAACTACTAGTATAAACAAAGTACAATAAAAATAATATTTACTTGCTTGAATTCAAATATATAACTACATCCAACTTCATTAGTGTATATGCTGGTTGTGTTATAAATTGTAACAAACGACCTCTAATTGGCTATTGAATGGGCTCCTATAATCCAATCCCATTTCATACCTATAACCGACGTACCAAAAAAAATAATAATAAAGATTCCGCTTATTGGCCAAAAGTCATGTATTTTTAAATAATTTTCTTAATAAACATGTGGATCTTCGTATCCATCTCCACTAATTTTTTTAATCGCTTCATAAGAAAATTATATTTTTTTAAGCTCTGTCAGCTATTCTCTTCAGGCGAAGGGAGAAGCCAAAACCCTTCAGTTTTGACAGTTCCGTCAAAACGCAGTTGTCAAGTAGATGTGTCTAAAATTTGTTTGTAGGAATTATTTCCAATTAGTTTCGGTCTTTTACTGTTAAAAAAAATTATTTATAATGGGTGAAAGTTCAAGTGCCTCGACAAAAGAAGATGATTTACAATTAGTAAAATTCCGAACTCTTTTGTGGGGTCAAAATATACGGGTCGATGTATTCCGGCGGTGGTCACAAGGTTTGTGTGCGCTCTGCCCCCTTTACAATCCGTTTTTAGTCTTCTTTCGTGAATAATAAAAATGGACATTGCAATTGCCAAGTCTCTAGCCTACACGAATATGTGTAGAATAGTTTTCCCAGTGCTGTAGGCAATAACTGCAACTAATATGCAAATTCCAAATGACTCAGATCTATGCAGGAAAAAATCATTACGTTTCCTTGCTATTTGGATATATAAATGACATAATTAGAAATGAATAACGAATAAAAAAAATCACTTTCATTGTAGGCTTCGAGTTCAGTGATGTGGAACCATCGGCACTTGTGCAGCGACAAGGGGGACCCTGTGCTGTTATAGCTCCTGTGCAAGCATATTTACTGAAAATTCTTATGGATACTCCCAACCATTGTCTTAAAGATGTAACTGAATTGTATGCTAAATATAATGCGTTCCAAGTAATGATATCGTATTGTTCGTCCTCTTTTAGTTGACTCATGACAAATGCAAACAACTGCTAATCCAAGCACTTTGTAATATTCTGGTTAAGTGCAAAGTTACCCATTTTAGAATTGTAATCTTGCATGATGAGGGCGTGGAAGCAATGGAAGCGACAGGAGTCGCTGATATCGAGGGAAACATCAACACATCGGGGGATACAGACGATGCTCCCGAAGCAGTAAGTATAATTTTTGTCAAAATTTTGTGTACAGGAAGGAGCTCTTATTTCAATTATTTTGTCGAGGCGCTTGATTAATACAATTTTCATTTTAATTTTTTCAATTTTGTCATTCTCTAAGGCAACTGAAAAGTTACCAGAAGACTTTCACAATCGGCTGTCCGTGATAAGCATTGATAGTGTAGATGATGTATCAACATATTTCTCTGAGAACTTTCGGACTCTAACAGATAACTATGGTGTATTGCTTTTCATGTATAGTGTTCTCTTGACGAAGGTAATTTGCTTTTGGTTCTGTTATAATAAAAGTATCCAAAATATTATTGATAGGGCTTCGAAAATGTTACTTCAGAGCTTTCCGACACATCTGAACCACTCATACACAATACGTATGGTTACGGATCGCAGGGTTTAATTAATCTTATGTTAACAGGACAAGCCGTTGCTCATGTCTGGGATAACGAAGAAGATATAGGGGGACTTAGTATGTACTTAAATATTTATTGAAGAAAATGTAAACTATTAATGATTCTCTGTGTGTGATGTGCGATTAGAACTTCGAGGTATTAGCGAACAAAGCGAAATCGGTTTCATAACGCTAATGGAGCAAATGCGCTACTGTACGGTTGGCTCCTTCTATAAAAATCCAAAAAATCCCGTCTGGGTGATGGGCTCAGAAACGCACCTTACTGGTGAGCTTTCATTATTCTATGTTTCCTTAACGAAATCTAACTTCCATCTGTATCATTAGTTTTGTTTAGCCACGAAAAGAGATTAGTCTCGCCCGAAACGCCTTCAGAAATAGCTCGAAGGGTCTTTAAATCATTCGATCCCGAGGGAAACAATTTTATACCGACGCCAGTGCTTCAGGATGTTTTAGCGTCGTTGGATCTAGTCAGTGAACCGGAATAGTATGTTTTCAGTATAACTCTACATATACCTCGATTATTTCTTATCTTTTACTTTCAGTGTCGAAATAATGCAAAAAAAGTTGGACCCAGAGAGTTTGGGAATAATACTTTTAAATGGATTTATGGATGAATTTTTCCCGCTAGAGAAACGTTCTACGCCAGACACTTTTGATTTGTTGCACTATAATGGTATTCCTGGATCAAACGAAGGCAGCAAAGTAAGCGAAATTTCTTTCTATTTGGTCGAACTGAAACGTATTCATGGATGTGTGACCGTTCCATTTTAGGTGCGTTACAATAGGGGCTCGGCCGTTATGTTGGAATGTGATTTGAAATCAGTTTGTATATCGAATCCAATGCTAACGTGTCTTCAGACGAAATGGCCAAACATTGATGTGAATTGGGGTGCTTTAAAAGTACCATCGTTAAATTAATAAAAACAGAATCTCAAATAGCAACTAAAAAAAAAATTAAGCAACAAATAAACAATAATACTAATAAAAAGTCACATTCACCTTTTCATAACAGATTGGCATATTAATTTAATTATTTTCTAATTACCTAATCGAACAGTTGAATGCATCTTTTATCCTCATATCTCTGCAAAACTAATATTTTTAGCAACAATGCCAAATAAAGCAAGCAAAAAACTAGTGTTTCGATTTTTTTAAAAGCAATCTCAATATTTTCTTTTGATAATGTAATTGGGAGTCAGGGGTTGAGAGCCCCGTTTTTTGTTTTATTGGCCGTGTCAAAGCCAAGCAGACCAATTCTTAAACTCAAATTTTAAGTACTAATTGTACGGGAACAGACATGACTTTCTTCGTGTAATATAGCCTCAACGATTTCTTCGGTTATTTGCTGTCTCCATTGTTTAGCTTACAAACTAAATTGGATGGCGCACAACAACGTGTGGCTTTAATGAATCTTGTAAATCTAAGGTTATGGCTAAGGAAGAAAAGAAAAACAAACCTTGCGCCTACTCCTCACGACCAATCGTTTTGGACTGTGACCATTAACAGCAGGATTCAAAATGAAACCCACATTTTTAACGTATTTAACTTTATTCAAATACTTTACTTTCATTGTTTTATTTCATTTGCTTTTGATCTAGTACAACGATCTGCTCAAAATTTCAAAATTTCGAAACGTGTAGTTTCGTGAATTTAGATTTAAATTGAATAAGTGATATTCAAGAAAGAATGTTTAGTAGACAACTTTCGGTTTTCAAATAAATAGATAGAGTCGGAGGCATTGTTGAAATCTTAAACCTCTTGTCTACTTTTCGTAATTCACCGTTGAACCCTATATGCGATCTTACAGTTGACCATAATAAATGGCATAGTTACAAAATTATATCCTATATTAAACCACAGCCATTATAACCAGACAAAGAAAAATAAAACATAACTTTCCAATGAAAAGGCTGTTTTCCCGAAAGATTCAAGAACTCACGCAAAAATGCGAAAACTGTCATACAAAGTGTAAGAGTGTATTACTAACTTATTTAATCTAATAAAATTTAAAAAAAAAAACCTACAATATAAACAAAGCTATGTGAGTTTCCTCATCTATGGCCAAATCATGAGTTTTATTATTTGTGAGCTACCTACATTTCACTAATTCGCTTGTGAAACGTACTAGATTACCATCTCACACTAAAAGCCAGATTAAATAACTCTTCCCAGCGCGATGGCAATGCCAAAGCCGGCCTGCTCTTTCACTGCTATTGAGGTAAAAGAAAATGGCGAATAAATGTCAATTTAAAGTATAATGATAAGAAGTAAAAAAATCTTTTTCGTAATAAAAAATGACAATTTTCCGTGAAACGCACTAAATAAACTCAATAATTTAACAATCGTTTTCACAAAGAGAGGCGTCAAACGCAACCATAAAGTGTGTTAAACCGCGATGCGAAACAATCGTCCCAATTTTATTTCTCGGAACCAAAATAAATCCCACTGAAAATGGCTTCTAGCTGGCGCATAGGAAAAAGGAAGTTTCGTGCCAAAGGTAAACACAAATTGCTAATGTGTTCCCCTACTTGGGAATGAGCAGAGAAATGATCAACGCAATAAAAATAATAATAAGTTTCTTAAATTGTTTAACTTGTAAAGTGCGTAGGATGGCCCAAATGATGATTGTGGTTGACATGATGGAGGACGCGCAGGGTGTAAACATAATTTTTTGTTCTGCTATTATTTTCGATCTTTACAATACAACCCGTGATTTGTATTTAATGTTGGTATTTTTAGATTTACATACGAAAATATAATATAGTTTTTGGGGAAAATAGCCGCACGGTGAAATCTGCAAAGAGAGAGCGGACCCGTCATCGCTTAAGTGAGTTGTGAAGCGTATGTATCGCATCTTGGTAATTGATTTTGAACATGCAGTAACGCACCGCAAAGTTATGCACATTACTATGTACTATCATTTTACCGATTTGTTTTTTTAAAATGACTACGCCGCCAGTGCGGTCATAGCTAGAAATCAAAATGACTCATATTGTCTTCCTTTTAAAAAGCCAATTTCCCAAAACAAGTAAAGGTGTAACGTAACATAAATAAAAAAATGTTTAAGCTAATTAGGGCAGCAAAAAAACACATTCGTCGAAGCATGATTGGTGGTCACATCATAGTATACGGAATGCTTCGTAAAGAGTAATGCGAATGAAATGGTATGCCGATTAGATGAGGCTTTCTATCTAATTTATTATTTTCTTTTTTATTATTTATTGCTTTGGATCGTATTGATTTAAAATCGATAAAAACAAACTAGAAACACTAGTGCGTAGGTGCATGCATAATGATGTCGGCCTAGTTTAAAAGGTGTATCTGCAACGACATAGGTAGTAAATCGTGTACTATTCACTAATTTCAGTATCATTTTACTGCTATGAACCTGCCTGCTCTTTTGGCGATTAAAAAATATTCGCAATATGCGTCTATGGCACATAATTAAGTTATTTTGGAAAGTTACTTGATGTAAATCTATCTGTCTTATAGACAATATTAGTCCTCATCTTAGATAGTAGAACTCCTTGTTGCATTTGTCTAACTTGCAACAAACTTATACCTTTTTTTTTACTCTCATCAATCCGAGATTTTAGTACAAACTGTGTTGATTAAGTTTAAAGGCCTTCTCAAGCTTGAAACGTTACCTTTCCCATTCAACTTGTATAAAATCAACAACCCAAGCTTGGAGTGGTACCAACATTCAATCCACTCCTTAGTGTATTGAACACTTGTAGATCCGTGGCAAGCCCTGCTCAATGAAAATAAATATTTCCAGGTTTAACCGAACAAACGCAAAATATATTTTTTTTTAGAGTAAATCCATGCAAGTCAGCTTAAGCCAATTTGCGTTATGAAACCAAAGGCCTTTTTTATTATGCTCACATGATCTATATAGATCATTGATTTCCACGGTTTACAACAATAGTACGAGATCCAACCTTTGTTGTAAACCATGGAAATCAATGATCTATATAGATCATGTGAGCATAATAAAAAAGGCCTAAAAATAGGATTATTCGATTTGAAGTATTTCTCAGGACCAAGTTTGAACTTCGTCCATATTTATTGCATCGAATTGTTTAAGCCAGAGTTGTAGCTTATTTTATATAACCACATTTCAATTTGGTTCTAGTTTCGACGGAACCGGAAGACTATTTCCGATTGGATCCACAGAAAACACCAGCTGAAAATGCATTCGAAATTTATGAATCATTATGCGACAAAGAAACGAGAGACGCAAAACGTTTGTTTCTCCTCAATGGATTTGCTACCCTCTTCCAGGAGAACAAGACTTCGCATTTCGGTTTCACCACAGAAGAATTTCTATATTGGTTGGTAACCATTTTTATTTGTTTTCAATTCTCTCATTTTCAACGGTACAACTGAACATTTTTCTTTGTTTAAACAGTTTAAGTGTCTCACTAACACACTCATTTACGCAAGTGAGAGCAGCTGGCCTGCGCGCTATCCGATATGTATTATTAACGCCAAAGGACATTAAACTATTTAATTCGCTGCAACTACCATATTTGGTTTGCCGTAGTATTGATGTTCTCTTGAAGAACGACGATGAACGTGTGCAAGGAATGAAATTGGTAAGACAAAATCACATTCACACTGAAATTGCAACTAATTTCCAAAATGCTTAGATTCGGAAAATTCTTGCTGTATCACCGGAGGATGTTAGTCCAGTACTGGTTCGTTGTTTAGTTTCTCTAGCCAATAGTGGTATCGAGGATAGCGACAATATGTTGCGAGCCTGTTTGGCAACGCTATGCGAATTTGGAGTTTTAAATCCAACATTGATGATCGTTTGCGGAGGTGTTGGTGCACTGACCAGAAGCGTACTGGAATGTCATAATCCGCGAATAGCCGAGAGTTTGTGTGGGGTATTGCTGCATTTGTTAGAATGGCCGCACACGAGGAATATTTCGGGTATACGATTGGATTGCTTGGCTGCTCCGTATTGCGATTTTACCTATCGTCTGGGTATAATGGATAAAAATAAGTAAGTACATTACTTGTCGTGCGTCAATCGAGTGAATTCATTTTACTTTCTTTGTTTGTTATAGGGATGCTCGTGAGTTGAGATACACCAGCAGCCGATTGGCATTACTCTCAGTTCTGCGCAGTTGGGCTGGAACCATAGAGTTTTGTAATCCTAGCAATCCATCCGGACTGAAAGCAATAGTTGATGTACTGTACTTGAATCAGTTGGAAGTTAGGGTGAGTTCAAATGCATATCGTGGCAAACTATTACAATCCGTTCAAATATGGACCATGCTTTTATAGTTCAGTTCATTTTCTTTTTTGTTTGTTAAGAAAAACAAGGGCAATCTGTTAAAGCCTAAAAGAAAGTTTCGCAAGGTACGTACTTTGTATTTTAAAGGCCCATAGATAAAGCAGCGCATCACAACTTCCTAGTGTGTCCAGTTTCGATTTCTCTACTGCAAATACGCTGAGGTCGCTTTTTAATAGCATGCAATTGCGGAGGTATTCTTCTTCTGCTGCGTTGTCCCCCTGGGCTATATTTAATAAATTTAATGGCCAGAAAGTTGCTTAGATTCGATCAAATACTTTGTATAGCCCTTAGGTATCAAATCGACCAAACAGTCTTTTACATACATATCTGGTGATTGTACTGCCCAACTATCTCGTTAAATAATACGTGGCAATCTTTCATCTCATTCCGCTGGGTATTTGAGGTTTGATGGCAGCTTTCGCGTGGATAGCAATGTTCATTTAGCCTGTAAGACTGCGGCTTGCACAACAACCAAATAACTCGCAAACAGATTAAGCTGCTCCTTGTTAAATTTCTACACAGACGAACATTTAATTATACATACCTCCTATCGATTGTTTAGGGTCATGTGGAGTGACCAAGTTTTTCTGTTATCGTTTATGGTCGTAGCATTTTTAAATCTAATACCTTCGTTTGCAGAAAGCAATTCTGGATTTGCTATACGAATTACTAGGGCTTCCGCAACCCATTTGGACAGACGAATACTCGGTTGCCCTATCGACCGTGGATCCATCTGATTTTCAGGTAAGCCTCTCTGCGTAGCAATACAAACGTTTCGTTTCTTACACATTTTAAATTTAACAGGACACCTGGTTGCTAAGCAATGGATTTGTTGCAATGGAAGGTCGTTGCATTCTGCCTAGTCTTGCAAGCCGTGCAGCTAATATCTGCGAGCAGCATTTGGCCTTACTACTCTATTGTTTCCTAGAGACAGGCTTGCTAAACGCTCTCGTCGAAGTCATTGTGTCGAGTGATACATTTATTTCGGTTCGTGCAACTGTTTTAATTGGTAAGTTGAACTAATTGTCTGCCGTTCGCTCTATATCGACACGGATTGTTGTTAGGTAAAATTCTTCACCTGACGCATACTCATTTACCTGCTGATATATGTAGTACATATCCAGCGTTACCAACACTAGTTACGCATGCAACACAGGGAAATCATCAGGCCATCGCCTCAATATCAGCTTTACAAAACTACCATCAGATGCTACGAAATCGGCCGGTTTCATGCAGCTTATTTTTGGACAGCATTATTCAGGGAGGAGGTAAATTTTCATTATACGTAATCTGATTTTGAAGATTAAAGTTTTAAATTTGCAGCCCTTATCAATACACGACTCTTCAAAAGAGACATCAACAACTACGAAGTGAACAGTGGCGGTGGCAGTACGTCAAACACTGTACACAGTGCCCATGAAAGCTCCGAGAGGCGACGATTGGATTCTGTATCGTCTAGTATTAGCGGCGGGGGAACTGACGAATCTCATTCGCTTCCGTCATCGGCCATGAGGCGGTCAAGTTTTCGCTTGAAAAAGAAGAAGTTCACACAGTTCTTTGAAAATATGCGAGAATTCAATCGACTGGCTAAGGACTCGAATGTACTTATGCTCGCAGATGGCAACTCTTGGGACTGGGAAATAGTAACCACTATTTTAAGGGTATGTATACTAAACTGGGTCAAATAACATAAAAAATAATTCCTGAACGATTTGATTGATTTGCACGTTTAGACGGACGCTATCGGCAAACTGGACGACACTAAAGTTAGGTTCCTAAAGAGAATCGTGCACTACTTTAAGCCAAGTAGCAACCGATTTTCCCATCAAGACCTTGCACACGGTAGAACAGTTCCGGCTTTTGTGACAGCAGGGCTCGATTTAATTGATTGGCTGCTCGCTAGCATAGAGGTTGGTATTTTTCAAAAGTCACGTCGCACTAGCCACATTTGCAAATTAATGCATATTTTCAGATGGAGAGCATGCGCATGATTACGGACTTATTTTCGGACATTAGTCAGCACCTACTAGCCATCACGACATCAAACCGAGCGCACGACTGTCTCTTCAGTCCTCAGCATATGAATAACACAATGTGCCAACAGTATTTCCTATTTATTGGCCGAATGTGCCGCCAGGAGAAGGGAATCAGTATTTTAACTAATACAGCCGTTTTTGAACAGTAAATTCCGTTTACTTGATTTGATTCACTAATAGTTTGTCCGCTGTTTAGATTGACGACTCTGGTTTCGAGTACAGACCACGTGTGCTATGTCAAACTCATTGTATCAGGCTTGGACTATGGTCTCGATTCGTACACAAGAAAGATTCTCGATAGGGCTTTGACATCGGCGAAAACACGAAGCGGTCGTCTGTACTCGACGCAGTTTCTGCTAGTCTTGCTAAGAGCTAGAATTCCAAATTTCGAAGTGTGGGGCATACCACTCTTGATCAATCAAACTAAAGACTCAGAACGGAGTATTGTTTTAGCAGCAATTGACGTTCTTGACGAAGCCTGCTACGAAAAGGTAACACACAATTGATTTGTTTGCAACAACAACAATAAAGCAAAGAATTTGTACACTTTCAGAACTATTTGGAGGAACTCGTAAGCCTTTGGCCGAATTTTAAGGCCCTTGGCGATGTGGGACGGCTTCTTATGTCGCGATACTATTCGATTTATCGTGGACTAAATCATCGGAAGGCAAAGATCAAAGAAGAGATTGAATTTTGGAAGAATGGTTACAACAAAAGGTGGGCTGCAAATGCGCATAGCACCACAGTAACTTGTTGCATTTATATAATTCCATTGCAGATATGTACTCCTTGTCGAAGCCGATACGCATTCCAGTTTGACGTTGCACATCAAAAACGAAGACGGCTATTACAGCCGACGGAATTGTTCGACACGCCCGATTGTGATTCCACCGTATATCCAACCGCATTTATATGGCCAGCTAGTGCAGACTAGTCAGGGAACTGTTGCGTTGCAGAATTTCGCCGATTTGCATAGTATGGTGGATTGCATTAGCAAGTCTAAAGTTACCGATGAGAATGATTGCCTCGAATTGAAGGCAGCTATGTGGGCTCTCGGACATGCATCTACACATTCTAATGGGATAGAGCTGTTTCTGGAGTATTTTCCTAGGTATGATGGGTGTAGAACGTAGGAATTCATTGTGAAACATTGACTGTGACGTTTGTTCATTGCAGAATTTATGAGAAAATAATATTCTTGGCAACGAAGGCGGAGGTATACTCCATACGAGCGACGGCATTTAGTGTTCTCGGGTTGGTTGGAAGTACAACTGCTGGTGCGAATTGTTTGTTCAAATTAAGTAAGTTCAATGTTTTCGTGGCATCATGTTCAAAGCTATTCGTTCTCAAATGTATATTGCAAAAGGATGCAAGTTTTATTTATATGCTTATATCTTCTATTGGTTTTGAAAATAAAAAGCTTCCACACGAATAGTTGTGAGAAGCTGGGCCCAGGGTTCTATACGCACCTGACTTCCGAAAATCGTTCTTTTGTTGCAGGCTGAAATCTATGGAAGCTGCGCTTGGATTACCTCCTTTTCTTTCATTTTGCTACATTCAAAGTTATAAGTGATGCTCTTTAGGCTAGCGTTTTTTCTTTTGATTTTATACACAATTTAACTTCCAAAAGTGGGGTTAAATACGTAAAGTGATATTTTAAACAGCGTTCATTTGCATTTTTAACGATGATCGATGTCTTCTGAGAGGCTAGTTTCACAGCCACACTATAAAAATAACTATATCGTAATAAATTCATACTTATTCAACAACTTCCATTTCAGATTGGCTGTGTGTAAGACATGATCGAAACACCATCTGGCCAGTTTATCAGCCCGAAGACTGGATATCGAATAACTTCACACCGGTGAGACATCCCTGTGAAGATGTTCCGTCGTATAACTACCCGAGTATAGATGACCAAATTGAAGGATCGTATTACACAAGAAGTGACTGGAATTTGCTACTCGCCGATGACAACACCACAGGCGAAAGCAAGGGAGATAGCAAGGATGAGGTTGGTTAAAACGTGAATTTTTTAGTAAAACAGCAATTGCTAAAATTTTCTCTTACAGATCGTAGGCAGCGCAGCACAATCGAAAACAATGACAGAACCCGGATATACTCGCCCTGGAAAGCATACGAGATCCCTGTCTGAATCGAAGACCACCGATGTAATTAGTCTTATACATACAACACATCATTATCGGATTCGTCGCAATTCCTGCACGGACTCAAACACGTCCGGTGTAAGCAGTTGTGAATCGGTACCGGCACGCACAACCGTTGGGTAAGTTCGCGTGAATTTTATTTTTTCGAAAATGTTACCCGTCATTTTTGGGAACTTTGCAGGGATTTTCAACAAATCCAATTGAGCCCAATTCCATCAATGTCCAACTTAGCCGATATACCGTCCAGACGAGTACACCCTCTTCAACGAAGAACATCCCTTCTGGGTACATTTTACATACAAACTCCGATAAGTCACTTAGATTATGAGGGCTATGCCAAGCTAAGAACTCTCCGACGGCATTGCAGACCGGTATTGTCGGAATCCGCAGCTGACGAAATCGCTGAATTCATCGATCGAACTGAAATCTATGCAACAATTCGGCAGAGAAAGTCTTCAATCAGTGATTTGCATCGCAAAATGAAGGTGCGCAGTTTGGATCGGCAAACCACATCTCTGAATATGTACGCGTAAGTACTCATGATTCGTCTTAAAGAAAAATGTTGGTTTTTTTTTGACACTGTACATTTAGGCAACTGACTCCGGAAGACCTTCAAGTTCCTCTACCAACATTGGCAGCACCAAAGTTCCTCTTACAAAACGACTCAAAAGGCCCTTGCTACTCGGGTAACTCTCGAAATTCATTCATCATAAATTGAAATTCGACTAGTTTATTTTTATTCTGCAGGTATTTGCCTCCCCAAACACTTGCTTGATCTTTTCCCATCACGAAACATGACTAGCACATACGTTTCGCGAGACATACAAGACCAAGACCTAGTGGACGCTAACCTTTTGACCGCCAAACAGCAGTTCTTTAACGATTCGATGAATGAATGCGACGAAAGTTCCGTAATAAGTAATTTCTCAGACGTTTCCTCTGTGAGCAAACGTTCCAAATGGATCAGCAAACACAACCGTAACAATTGTTTACGTTGCTCCCGCTCGGCAAGCAATCGACCGAACAAATGCAGTGATACATGTATATTTAATAAGAAACTTAAATCTTATCCCAGCTCATCGATTCAGCTCTCCGAGATTTCATTCAACTCACCTGAGAGCATCCTCAGCGACGACAGTATGCCCGACCACTTGACAACAGTCATTCTATACAATGTGCTGCGACTGGCGAATCCAGTAAGTAGCAAACAGTGCAAGTTCGCCCTGCTCGAATTGAAACAGAAACAGCCGGACTCCTTCCAGGACATTTGCCTCTACTCTGAGGTATGCAAATTCCTTGGTCGCAGTACTTATCGCATGAATGCGAGGCGATTCCTCCAGGAACTGTTCTTGGATTTGAATTTCGAAAGTTTTAACATTGAGCCGAGCGAGATCATAGCACGAAAGGTCAAGGAAGCTCCGCTCAAACCTTTGCGAAACAATGCAGATGTGAACGAAGTTAGTTCATCAGCAACCTCTTTCACTCCATCGGCGTCGATGAACACTGCCGCACCGCAACAACAACCTTCGAGTGCCACCTCAACAATGCAATCTCCACCAGTCATCCCAAATGCTGGCTGGTTTCCAGCGTACAAGTCTAACATTAAGTCACCGGCACTCGAGAGCGTCTACGAGACCAGCTGCGAAAACCTTATCGAGTCCATTTGTTCAAAACTATCACCGTCAGAATCGAATCAAAACAAATCATCTACCACCGACCCCAATAGCACCACTACACACACATTATCGTTAAAAAACGATCACACCGTGAAGCCTAATCAAGCTAATAACATTCATCGACGGCTGCTGGTATCCAATTCAACGAAACGCGAATATTTGGCTAACATCAACGACGCCGGCGCCGAAACGAATTACACTAGCACCATAATTAAACAGCCTGCAGCCGTCATCGAGAATGAGAACAAAAAGTACGCGCGCGGTCGTTTCTACACCCTCGAACTGGATCTAAGCTGTACAAAGAATAAGTTCCCCATAACCGACCGACGGAAAAATGATACCTGTCCGACGACTTCCAATACGACACTCGAATCACAGACCACTATGGTGACGAGCCGGCCGCCATCAAACACAGCCACCACACCTACTACCCCGACCACTTTGGGTCAACTGACGTTTACTAAAAGTCTATCCGCGTCACTGTCAAAGCCCATTGGCAGCCTGTTCTGCGAGAAGCGAATGCAAACGTCCAAATCAGAGGCTGTGCTCTCCAAGGCTAAGCAAACTTAAAATGAGTTCTATCGAATAAGTTTTGTGCTGAGCGCGAAAGCCTGTGACTTTTTCAATGGTTTGATATATCTCAACACAAACACTATCCCTATATATACATATATACGCAGACGTATATATGTATGAATATTATTATAAATTATTGTTTCCCCACCCCTACCATTTTTCTGTACATTTAACTATACCACCGCAAGAGTTTATTGCAGTTTTAAATTCACACGAACAATTCCATTTCATAAGCAAAATGTTGTCGTAGTTTACTAAAGAAAACAAAACAAAAACAAGCAAACAAGTAATAATTAAAATTAAGCGAGGAATGAAAGTAATAAATGAATAATAGAGAAACTAATATAAATAAAATTCCATTAATTTTAGCTACATTAAATTTTATATTTATAAATGCATTATAATATTATTTGCGAGATAAATAGAACAAAAACAAAAAAAAAAAAACGATTTGTCAGTAAATCAGTCCATTATATTCATACAAATACAACAACAGGAATAGTTATTTTCACACATCCTTTCGATATCATTTAGCGACCAAATGCTGCTTGTATCTTACTTTAAACACACATACTATTTAATGGTGTGTTTACAGTGTTTTACTATTATTATTATTACTTTTCTTTTTTTTTATTTAACTGTTCAAAACTTGTACTATATTAAAAATTCGTTTGTTAGATAATAATAAAAGAAAAGAGATCATAAGCGAAACTGTGAAAATGAGCATTCATTTCGTTTCAATTCGTTAAACAGGTTATGCTGCTCTTTAACATGAAACTATGTTGGTGAACATTTTAAAATGTTGTCATCGGAATAAGGTTTGTTTTCGACTCAACTGTAATTGAAAAATAGGTACATTTATTCTGGTAGTCCGAGGAAGTATGTACGTTAATGCGAACCACCAAATCAGCTGTGATAGAACAGAGCCTTTTTGCAACAGTTGGAACCACTTTGTACATCATTATGTGAGATTTAGGTTTCTGTTGCTAGTTTTTGCCCGACTGGACACAAAAGGAGGGTAATGTGTTTCGGGCGCATCTACGTCTGTTTCGACGTGACCTCCTGTAGCCTAAACGACTTGACCGATTTTGAAGAGTGAGATGTCATTAGATTCATATTCTTCCCCGGAGTGCCATCGGTTAAGAGGTTAATTAAAAAAAAAAAACAGAAAACCCGGCTGACTGTGAAAAAGAACTACACTAGATGTGAACAAGCCACATTCAAGTATACCTAACTATTTGGCAGGGTAGGCTACGCATATTTTTATTATTCTGTGTAGTCAGTCTCCGATTGTGATTTTTTATGAATAAACCCAAAATGTTGGAATTAAAGTTTAGTTTTGGACAACTTTTGTTTGTAGAAAAACAACAAACATGTCAATATGATATCTTGTAAGTGTGTCTTATGGTGTTGTCGATTGAAGAAAAGAATTGCCCTTTCTATTAAAAGGGTTGTTTCGATAACTGGTGGACTGTATACTTACTTGTAAGAGAGCTGAGCCTTTGAATATATTTTTTATTCCTTTCATATTTAAAAAAGTAAAAAATAAAACAAAAACTATAATAACAAGTATTTGCGAAAGACACATTCATCGGCGGAGTTGATAGGTAGGTACTATAAAAAAATAAATAGTTGGCGCAACAGGTCGGCAGGGACCCTAGGCTTAGCTTCTCACAACCATCCGTTTTGTGTGAGTTTTTCATTTCTGGGAGGAATGGATCCCTTCCTATCCATTCTACAATCTTATGCCGGGTCCAAACGGCTAATTGAGAAGCTCTTTGATGACTGTTATACTCTCGGATGTTTGTCAGACGTTCCTGATAGGTACTTTATAAAATTATTAATGTAAAGTGTCCTTGATGCGTAAGCAGAGTCTGTTTAAAGGTATGCACCAAGTATTTGAAAAAGTTTAATAGAAAACTGATTAAATTTTGTGCCTCTCATGACGCAAGAGCGAAGTCTTTGTTGACGTTCTTTATGCTTTTTGTTTTGGGTAAATGAAAGGTCTGACTGCAGGTTAAGCGGCCCAACATAAGAGGTGAGTAACTAAACATCTAAAGAAAATAAAAATAACTCCTAAGCACGCAATTAGAACAATTCAACAACTGCACTCTCCTTGAAACTAGAAATTACTAGACCAAGTCCAAGTCCAAATTACAAGACCGCAGCATTTCATGCTGACTTCTTTTTTGTGATGTGTTCATGACACAGCTTTAAGACGTATTTCAGCGACATTTACTTTCAGAAAATACAGGAAAATTTTCGTAAAAACTGATAGGCAATGGTTTTTACCACCCTGTAAGCAAAGTTTTCTCACGAACCAACCCTTTAGAATACTTTCACCAAGTATACCAGTCGGTGAAATCCAAAATAACAATTTTGTAATACGAGCGAATGTCCCATTCGGAGGGCACGCTCAGTGCGCAAGTACAAACAAACATCTTGTAAGCGTATTCATGAATGAATTTGATGGTTTTCGCAGGAACTTAAGATTTATATACACAGTGCGCTTGGATATCATTTTTTTACATTTGAAAAGTCGATTTTTTACCAAATTTTTACATAATCATATCTAAAAAAGTTTTAATTTTGTTTAATAAAAAATGTAATCAACTGCCAGATGATTGTAATATTAAGGGAGATTGGTGTAAATGTATTCCTTTCGGCGGTGCCCATTTTTTGTGAAACAATTTGCTGTTGTATTTAATGAGAAGAAAAAATGTTTGCAAATTGGTATTCCAATCTTAGTAATCGCACTATTGCGGTTATATTCCTTGTGTGCATATCTGTTTTATATGTATCCTATACATTTAATTCGTGTTTAATGTCCCGTATAAATCGATCTTTTAAAAAGGTATATTTCTCCGCTGCTTTCTCATAGTTTAACTATAAATTTATTAATGACCCACATACTTGCAGCAATCCTTTCCAAATTCAATGGATAGTGTCATGTCCCCGATTGTGATGACAGAACCACCGGAAATAAAGATTCTCGGTTCTATAGTTCGGATAGTGCCCCTGATGTACAACTATACAGAGATGGATGGTTCGCCGAAATATAGATTTCTCCGGCAACAAGGTCTGCGACCGTCGCGACATTTACCCGATACTCTTATTATTGGAGTGAAAAAGAGTGGAACGCGAGCACTACTGGAATTTATTCGTTTGCATCCGGATGTTCGGGCTGCCGGGTGTGAAGTGCATTTTTTTGATAGACATTATAATCGAGGACTTCATTGGTATCGGCATCATATGCCGTACACTATAGAGGGGCAGATAACTATGGAAAAGTCACCCAGCTATTTTGTGACGAAGGAGGTTCCCCAGAGAGTTCATCACATGAATCCGAGTACAAAGTAAAAATTTTTTCAATACATACACATGTATATAATTTATTTAAATTGTATATCTAATTTTGAGTTGATGAACGCATTTAAATTTTTTTTTGAAAATAAGTTCCACATACGCCTTGGTTGCCGCATTGTTTTGTGCGTACAGCTTTAGGGCTGTGCATATTATCATGATAACTAATACACTCTCTAGATAAACCTTCTCGACTCAGCCGTTCGGAGGCTGCATAAAATATTAGATCCCCTTCATTCGTCTCAAAAAAGAACGTCACAAAAACTAATGGTTGTAAGAAGCTAAGAGTTAGGGCCTAGGCCAATGTGGTCCTCTCCATGTAAACACATTAATTTGATTCCCATGACCCATACTATAAGCAAGACATCGCACCGAAAAGGCAACAGCTAGGTATGTTCATAACGTAGACTGATGTGGGGTTCATATTTAAATCGTGTAAAACCAGTTTGTCCAATTTGTAGTCTTTTCTAATACGAAATGATTTGTGAATGACACTTTATTTCTACAGATTTCGGGCAATATTGTCCCGATATATTCTGTTAGCTCAAGATGACTAAATTTTTAAATGCGTCGAATAATAATATCGAAAGCATTTTTTTTTTTTGGAACCCTTGCTGTGAAACTATTTGTGTTTAAATAAATATGAAATATGAAATATGAACTGACTCTGAAAAGATAAGTAAAGTAAACAAATTTGGGATATAATGTGTTAGACGTCTAACAAGTCTTTGGAACTAATCATTCATTCGGGTACAGTTTAAATCGAAAACAATCGATATAAATCGATTTATAGACAAAGTCTATAAAATGTCAGAAAAAGAGAAAATTGTCAAAACAACGAGTAACGAGCAGGTCCTCTCTCTGGATCAAATGAGCTCAGAGAATTATCAACCCGCATCGGAAAGTACTGATAAATATTTCAAATGCACAAAGTTGACAAAAAAACAAATCCAAAATTTAATTTGTAATATACCAATACTAGTACGTTTGAGTTTGACAACTAGCGGAGTTTGTTTACATTTTCGTGAAATTTATCAACTTAAAAGAAACGAATTGCATCGGGTTGATCTATTTTTTTTAAATTATTTATGTACAAATGTTTAGAAATTAATCTGGGCCAGCATTTTGAATGTTTTCATATAAAATTTAACCAGTGAATGGAAAACGCTTAGAAAAGTGTCGAAGGCTACACATAATTCCAATCACACAAATATCAACACTAAAAGAGCAAGTGACGTTCTTATGTTCGATTAGACACACGAAATCTGAGAGCGAATCTGAAGAAGCCCAATCGAAAACCATATAACGAAGAATTTCATGACTCATTTGACAGTTCGTATATGTGGCTGACGTAGAAAAACTGAAGTTTCCACGAATACAGTTTTTTGCGTTCAGGGTACATCACGTCCAGATCAATCTAGTCCACTTAAGATACCTTACCAGATTTTTATGCTTTTCTTTTATTTCAGACTTCTTGTTGTCGTACGTGATCCTGTCACAAGGGCCATATCCGATTACACACAAGCTGCAAGCAAGAAAACCGATATGAAAAAATTCGAACAGTTGGCATTTATGAACGGATCCTTTGAAGTCGTCGACACATCGTGGAGCCCAGTAAAGATCGGAGTCTATTCCAAGCATTTAGAAAAATGGTTGCAATACTTTCCACTGTCACAATTGCTTTTCATTAGTGGTGAAAGACTGATTGTAGATCCAGCTTTCGAAATTGGCCGCGTTCAAGTAAGTACATTTCATTTATTGCCATACAACAGCAAATATTTAAACATTTAAACATTTTTAGGATTTCCTTGGCTTAAAAAGAGTTGTCACTGAAAAACACTTCTACTTTAATTCAACAAAAGGATTTCCCTGTCTTTTCAAATCAGAGGCAAAGTCCACACCACATTGTTTGGGGAAGACAAAGGGACGAAACCATCCATATATAGATCCAGCTGCAATCGAAAGACTAAGAGAATTCTATAGACCATTTAATAATAAGTTTTATCAAATGACAAATATAAATTTCGGCTGGCCATAGTTTGGACTTTAGCTTTCCACTAGTCATTTTCATTATTTTAAATGGAAATTCCTACAACCGTACCCATTGCCACTTCTTTTTAAAATGTTTTTTTTTTTTAATATTTACAAACTGATCGAAACATTAAATAGGGCACTGGTATTCCCACTGTCTATGTTCTAGCATTTAAATTTACCTACTATGAAAAGTGTTATCAGAATTACGTTTTTGTAAAAATATACGACTATACTATTAGTTGAAAAAAAAATAATGACATATTTACAAATTAAGTTTATATATATGTACTTGCAGCTTGTCTTACTTGTTTTTGAAATATGTTCAAATATTCAAATATAAATCAATTTTTGTTATTTTGTATTTTAAAGCCTTATTTGCCTGATGATGATGCTTAAAAATCCGAAAAAAAACATCAAGCTTCTCGCACTTAAATACATTCCAAATAATGAGACGTACATCTTCCGTAAATTAATACAAAAAATAATATATAAGTCACTATGCTCAAATGCACAATTTTAAATAAAAAAAAAAAACTTAATCAACATTTTTGTCTTTCCTTCATCCCAAGTCTAGATGAGGCTGATTCTTATTCGAAAGAAGTAAATTCGCATCTGAAGCGAGTAACCCGACAGTAGCTTGAGGACAGTTTTACGAAACTCGCAAGCCAACACCGGGGGCTCAATTTTTCAAAAGTCGGTGCAACTATTATAGTTGCCGACGACATCGACAGCATTGACAGAACACAACGAGCTGCGACTGGTGGGTTTGCAAGTATCAGAGCAGAAGCTGTTAGTGGTGAATAAGGGCAAAATAAAATATATGCTACATAATGGTAAAACACATCATCGACGAATCGGACAAAACGTCAGCATAGACAGCTATAACTTTGAGGTAGCTAGGGACTTTGTCTACCTCGTTTCCGTTATTAACTCTGAAAATGACATCACATCGAAAATCAAGCGGAGAATTACACTTGCCAATCGCTGTGACTTTAGACTAAGTAGGCAATTGTTTAATAAGGCATTGCAAGAAACGCCGAGCAGATGCTGTACGTATATGACCCTCATCCTCCCAGTCCCTCTTTATGCCGCAGAAGCATGGGCGTGGACATATAGAAAAGACGAAAGAAAATCTCCTGGTTAATTCATTTAACAGTGAATTCTACAAGCTGTACAGCGACATCCACCTGGCAGAAAAGCTAACCTCGCGTTCGTGGTGCGTGCAAGTGGAAGGGGACCTCAACCAACTTGCGCAACTGGAGGCAGTTAGCCAAAGATCTCGCTAACTAGAGAGGCTTGTTGGTTGAGCTCCACCCCGGACTTTTTCGCCACCTAAGTAAGTCGATAACACCACTTTTCCTACGTCAGCCACATTTACGAACTGTCAAAACTTGTACTTAGTCACAAAATTCTTGACTAGATTCGTCGGCTACTCCCCCATAGACGTCAATTGAAAAGGCTCTTCAAGTGATCGATGTAGACCAATCAAAAGTGAAGCACATAAAGTCAGGCGGCTGTCAGATTTACGTGCCCATTGTAACTACCTTTTTATGCGATTTGATTTATATTTTTTAGTTTTTATAAATAAAATAGATGCAAGAACAAACATTTAAGCTTATGTTCTTAAATATTAAATTGTACTTTCTTCTGCTAATATATAAATGATAAATGAGTATTCCCGCCCAGGAAAAGTAAGCAATTTGCAAATTTGTGGCTCAACGCGTTACACTTAGAGAAATGCGACATTTAGCCAATATTGTTGACATAGAGAGTATGGAAGCAGACGTACTGAGTTTCGGATTCAGGTCAGGATATCAAAGTTTCTGCTGATATTGCTGGGCAAATCTGTTTTCGGCATAGATTAAATTGACATTGGCGAACCGCCCTTAACTACGTCCTCCTTCGAATAATAAAAAAAAATCTTTTCAATAATTCGGAAGAACATAATTTTGATCTCAATCTCTCAATAGCATGGGTATATTTTTTTGCCCATCGCCTATATCTGATTGATGTATTAATCGCACACTTTACGATGTGGGAGACTTGAGGGGAATAACGTTTTGTAAGACTATAGAGTAAACGCTACATTTCGACAGCATGTTACGGCAAACAAATGAACACGAATAAAGTACTAACAGTAAATCTGAATACACTTAAATATAAATAACATGACCTAATGAAGTTATATTCCAATTCATGACCTTTTCATCATTAAGGCCATAATTACGCAGTAAAACATACCTATAAACAAATATCAGTAAGAATTCACTTAAACGGAAATGCCAAATTGTATGTAATTAATTGATATATGTAGGTACTCTGTTTTAATTTACCGATAGCATACGCTTGAAATTAGATTAATATGTCGCCGGCTGACAGTTTATTTTTACGAAAGAAGACGTTTTTCTAAGTTACGTACTTGATATTTAGCTTGAGGATTGAAATGGGAAACATTCAATTATTTTATTCATATTCCAGTTAGAGTGCTTTCGATTAAAGAAAAGAATTACCCATCAATCCAAGGAACGAATCTGATGGTGTTTTTCATTGAAGATTCTAGAGAATTGCCCCGAATTGCTCTTTTCAAAGAAATTCGTTGAGCACTTTTGTAATAGAGGGACAGACGATATGTGAGATTTGGTTTTTTGTTGCTTTTTTTTTTACAGTAAATATGAATGTTTTAATAGGCCAAATCAATATACATATGTATTTAAATTTTAGTCTACATTTGCCCGAATAATTGGATATTTTCGGATCACGTAGCTCAAAATTTGTTTCTAACAACACAACAAACATTTCAATCTGAAATTTTGCTAGTTTGTGTTGGTGAGTTTAAGGCAATTCTTTGAAAATATTCCGAACACTTCTGTCGTGTTAAGAATTGACCTAAAAGTACACTTTTTTTCAACGAAACATAGAAAACAACGAGCAAAGAAAGAACGCTTTTAGATTTGCTCTTTTCATACAAACGGCAATTATTTTCTTCAATCGAAAACGTCGGAAAAGTGTTTTTTCTATGTTGGATTTAAGAAAACCGTGTAATGCACAGGTCAGTTCTTAACACGACTGAAGAGTCCGAGATATTCGAAAAGAATTGCTCTTAACTCGTGCAATTGTAAACTTTTATTGAAAAATGTTTATTTGGCTCACAGAAATATTCATTTATATTATAGAAAATAGACAGTAGGAGAAAAAAAAAAGGAAATCTTGCTTATGATGTGTACATTGCAATTCTATCCATTCTGAATTTTGTGGGCAACTCTCTCATATTTTAAATTAAAACAGTGAAACCTAACCACACTTTCGAGAGATGTTTCTTTAGTAAAATTCCCACTCTTTGAACTGTCACAACTGTCATCGGCAGAATAGCAGTGTTGGTTTCACTCCCGTTCATAAAGGTTTGCAACTGTTATCACCCGCTGAGACTTGTTTGTGTATACGGGTCCTCGTTTAAGATCGGTTGGACTCCACCAATCAACCTACTAGTTGCGCGCAACTTGAACCAACTGGCTAGGGACTGCTGAAGCCGGGGTTCACCACGAACTCTTAACAAAAAAAAAAAAACCTTTAAAGTAATATGAAATCTGAATTAGATTCCACAAAGTTAGCTAATTTGTTTACTTCCTTTGGAAGTATGGTGGGCACCATAATGGCATAAAGCCATTATGGTGCCCACCAGGTTGCAAAAAGTACGCCTTTCAGGTTCAGCCCACATTCAAATATGCATCCGTAAACAGTAGCTTCCCATCTTTGAGATGTTTTCCTAATAACACCTTTTTGTTAGAAAATCCCAAACTGAGTCAACACAGATTTAATTATCATACAAGTTTGTCTCACTGACATATTTTTTTTATGGTAATGTCAATTATAATGGGGATGACTTGTTACCAATGACTCGTTCCTTGGCAATAGAACACACCTTCGAAGCGTTACCAATATTTCAAATTCTACCGCATAGATAACTTCAGCTGTGCTTACGCTATTCAATGCTATCTCGTATCTGTTGTACGAAGAATGAAGCTTTTTCAAATGTGGAAAACTTGCCAACGCTTTCCAACAACAAATCACTAATCAGACGTGCATTATAACTTTACTCGAACATGAGTTACACTGTCTTTCATTCAGAAATGTCCACGGTCAAGTCTACAACTACCTTCGTTGCATGACAGGGGTTTTTCAAAAAAAAATATATATATATACTATACATATATTCTGACATACAGACACACCAGTGTTTGCGCAACAACCGGGATCGGGGATTGGAGTAATAGCCATTACACCAGGTCAACATTAGTTGCCGCCGGAATACCACCTTGTTCGGAGTGTTACTATATCGCAAGAGAACTATCGCACTTCTCTCACCATCAGTGAATGTGTGTTTTGATATTTACTAAAGTATACCAAAGTTTTATTATTTAATTTTCTTTGATTTAATAACTGTGTGGCGAAGCAAATAAAAAAAAAATTACCTGCAATGACAAACCGGGAAAAAATGTGTCTATCCGGGGAATAGGTTAAATACAAATATTTAATATTCATCTTTGTAATTTGGAAATCAGTGAATCCATTGCATTGTTTACCCATTTTATATGTGCTAAGCATGTCACCTATAGCAGCACGAGTTTGCTGCGTTCAAGGCCAACTGGCAGTATAGGAAAAATGGATTTTTTATATTTCTCGTCTGTCCAAGGAATTCTTTTCCAGGTATTTAATCATTTTACCATTAGTGGGTTTGTCGGGTGTGTGTTTAGTTTTATTAAAAGGAAAACAGTGGAAGAAAATAAATAAAGTTTCGCCCTGAAACTATGATGTCACTGCAAAAAATCAACTTTCGAGTTTTATTTGCAAAGCATAGGTATAGGTACTTTCGATGGGATTTTGCCTTTCCCGGAGAGGGTTGGTTTCTTTTGTACTCATTGAGGACATTTACCTCTTATCAGACAGTAGATATACTAGATAACACAAAACGCATAGCGAAGCAAGTAGTGTTGATACGTAGAGTCGTATCGGATAAATAAGTGTGAGCTTACGTTTTGGGTAAACAATAGTTAGGTAAAGCCAACCATCAAAGAAAGGGACAGTCACTTCATTAAACTTGGTTATCGCTTCGCATATCTAGTGTAGACAGCTTATCTATAGATTTATCTAAGCTGCAATCTGCTTTTAGACGTTCACAATTTCCCAAATATGGTTTCGCAAATAGCACAAACTGAAAGACAGTTTACGCCGTTGAATAATAAAACATTTTTATTTAAAAGTTGACCCGGCGCCAGGGTAGTACCTAATTAGAGAAATTCATTTCCGATTGTAACGTCACTTTTTCCTGTTTTTATCTGTACGCCAATATTTTTTGATTGAGCTGTAGCAACCCTAGCCAGTCAGAAAAAGACGAAAACGCTGAACGGTGTCTTAAGATCAACTGACTTCTCCGAAACTATAGTTTTCAAGTTTTATTTATTTCCGACCTTTTGCATTCCTTTTGTTTTGTGAAGCGTATGCTTCCCCTTACTTTATAATAATAGCTCTCTAAATTAATATAAAAAACGCGATTTTTATATATTAGATTTTTATCTAAATAAATAAATAGTTGGCGCAACAAGCCCGTAGGGTCTCTAGGCCTCTAGCTTCGCACAACCATTCGTTTTGTGTTTCTAATTTTTGGGACGAATGGACGTGATCTACGATTTATGCCGAGTCCAAGCGGCTAATTGAGAAGCTTATTCATAAGAATTATACTCTAAATTATACGATGAGATGAGTGGAAAAAAAAAAACCTAATGCAATTTGGGGTTTTTGGGAATCGAACCTGGGACTCGTCGCTTAGTAGATCAACACACTAACCTAAAATAGTATTGCGTAACAAATTAATAAGGAGAAAAAAAGGCACAACTTGATTGTATGGAATGCAAAAAAAGACAACCTTAACCATGTTTTCTAGAAAACTGCAGCGACTGTGACACAAATCTTTATAGACGAGCAACTTATCTATCCTAAGGAATCCATACACCCTATTGGTGCATCACAATCAATTCGGGAATAACAAGACTGCGGCAACATCGCAAGATCAGCTTACAGTTAAGTTGCCTATAGGCGAAGTTAGTTTATCGTAGTGAACGTTTAACTGGCCTGTACTTCGAATGCCTTTATACGGCTATGAGTTTATCATAAAGCACTTGACACTATATAGTGGGCCCGTCGAGAACCCTAGGAAACCTTTCACAAGTCTGTACAAAGCCGCAGCAATTCGTATATGCTACACGTCTCCAGAGTATAGAAAGTATACAGAGTAAGAGCCATAATCCCTAGCGCAACACAATGGATCAACTTTGAGCTAAGTGCTAAATTTTCCAAGAGACGTCTTAAAAAAAAGAGTTTCGCTGCTTACATCACCAACTGAGCAAACCTCCATGACAAATTTACGCCCGAGCAGGAACTGGTCTATGGTGACTCCAAGTGTACCAAGGCATCCAATGTCGGCTTCTTCCGGTCGGATGGTTCACTTCAAACCTTCTTCTCGTTGGACGGTTGGACTCTGAATATAACCGAAACGAGAAAATCGTCTGAGTTTAGATTTTCTCGTCGAAAATTATGGTGTTAACTTGACATCGGTTAACAAACGTTCGATTCAATTGGTTGCAATCATCTGAAGAGCACCATTTGGTGTCTTCTTTTCCAACTTTACCTTTGTTTTTGCAAATATTTTTGAAACGGTTCATTTAGGGATTAGATCTAAAATCAAATTTCATCACCAATCATCTTCAAGATTTAAGTAGCGAAATGCTTATTAAGATGAGTTTATAATTTTATGTGCGGTCATTAAAGAATCCACTGCGGTATCCTTGAATTGGCAGGACAAATGAATTTACAACTTTTACCTTTTAGATAAAAAAATAAAATAAAAAAGAAAACGTTCACTTTCACCGGATGTTGACTTGAACTATAGCCACATGATCCTTGGTAAATTTATGTACAAACGGCTCTATTATGCCGTGTGGCTCTTTTACTTCTTCATGCGTTTATATATTCTTGCTCGTTATTTCTAATCATCCCTTAACCCTTCTGCATTGTCGAGAATATATTCGCTACTTCAATTTTATTCATTTATTCGAAGACATTTTCAACAACTAGTGTTATATCACAGAATATTCTGACTGCTTTGTTGCTTTGCCACTTGTTCTGCTTGAATTATTCATTTTGTAAATGCATTTTGCAAAATAGGAGCAATTAACAAACTCCTCTGCATTAAATGAATTGATGCGAAATTGCCTCTTACTTTCAATGTAGGCGGTTTTTGTACAAACATATGGAACTCCTCTGTGCTATTTTCCTGATGTAAATAGTTCAAGGGTGTCATGTTTGTTTCTGTCGTTGGGATGATAAATTGATGAACTATATATATGCATTTAGCTGACAAAATGTGGAGAATAGAAAAAGGGCCTTACTAAAAATAATTTTCAATGCCCAAGTTAATAGGCCACATCATAACTTTAATGTAACCATTTTAAGTTAAACGAGCTCACAATTCAACACTTTGCATATAAAATCAACGATTGTCACCTGCAAAAGAGATTAGTTACCAAACGAGGCATACATTTACAGCACTAAGTCGATTTTACATACGATACAAAAACAGCATATAATTTGTTTCCACTGCGCCAAGAGTAAAACTGTCATATAAGTGCTTCCCAATTAGACATTAAATCCCTTCCATTCGTCCCCAAAATGAAAGAAAAAAAAGAGACTCATATAAAATGAATGACTGTAAGAACGTAGGCCTTGGGTCGGTCCCTTACGGACCTGTTGCGCCAACTATTTATTTATTTGTAAACTCTGTTTCTTGTATGGGTATCTCTTTAATCTAATTTCTTTTTCTGTATTACTTTTCGCATTCATTAGAAATCATAATGCTTATATGATCATAAATTCTGCTCAGGTTTTTACTTATACTGGTTAGTTAACTTTTTCTGAGCTCAGAGTGTATTTCCTTGATTTGAACAAAACAAATCAGCATCTTCACACACCTCAGATGTGCTTTCTACCCACAAAGTTTGTCAATCGGTCGTAGTTCTTAGCCACCGTCAATATTGTGACGTGCAACTAAAGTCGTCTTATTGAAAAGAAAAATGTTTTATCCATAGATTGAGCAGTATCCAATGTTTCGCGTCATTAGGTCTATTCGCGTACTTTCCCGACAAAATTCAAAAATAGAGCGAAAACCCCTCAGAGAGCGGAAATATACTCAAAAGTACGTGGATAGACTTCGAGCTAGTTTGAACCACTCACATTTTTGACATCTAATCCATATCACAAATAAAATAAAAGATAACCTACCTTTTTGCAACACGTAAAACGCTCTGCGAAAACAATCGACTGCCACCGAATTTTCTTCATTTTCACAAATTTTTTTTCTATGCAATTTACTTTCATGACGGATTTTGAGTTTGTTTCTTGTCAATTTTGTACATATTTATCAGTACTTGCCGCTGGAAATCTCTGGAATCTCTGAGCTGTTTCAAACCAAGAGAGGAATTTCTCGTTACTCGTTATTTTGCTAATTTTCTCTTTTTCTGTCATTTTTGATGAGAACGTGTATATACTTTGTGGGATTGCTATCGATTAAAATGATTGCGTTCGATTTTAGCCGCGTACGCAAACGAACCTATTCCGCTATACCAAAAATCATTTTTAATGTCTAGGTTAAATTTTTCGAACTCACAATGACTTTTTTTTTTTTTTTTTATTTATTTTTTCTTAAAATGTTAGTACAGAGTTTATATTATACATTTTTTCATTAACGAAATTATTAAACATTTTTCGAAATAGGTATCATTCTATAGCACTTGTGTGACTAGAGGCGAATGATCCATCTGTTATAATTACAAAAGATAATAAGTGTTTCATGTGGGGCAAATACAAAAAGATTTAACTGTAAACCCATTTTTATTAAAGAAAAAAAGAAACAAAAGCTAGAAAATGAAAATTGATTATGAAATATAAGCTGATCTCAACAACGTTTTGACTTTAGAAATATCCATAGTAAAAAGCCATTTTTTAACACTGCAGAAAAATAACGCGGGTTGTTCTATTATTCTTATTTCATATGGTAATTTGTTAAAGAGCCTAGGTGCCATCGCAGTATAAAATTTCAAAAAGTGTGTTTTTCTAGCTACAGGGATATTTACAACTGCCATATTATTTACTCTTAACCCGTAAGCACTTGAACTTCTGAGAGTGGCGCTGTAACCGCTTCGCAGGAAAAATACTTTAAGAACTTTAAAGATGTAAAGATGATTAATTGGTAATACTCGGAGATTGTAAAATAAGGGCCAGCTATTTGTTAACCTGTTCGCTCCACAAATAATTCTTATAAGATGTTTCTGTGCAATGTTTAATACTTCAATTGTGGAATTGTATATACCACCCCAACTTGCAATACCATATTGCAATTTGGATTGCACAAGTCCATAGTATATCATTAACATAATTTTTTTTTGAGCAATGTGGTTTCAATAGATACAATTTACGCGTAACAGATAACATATATTTTTTTAACTCCTCTATATGCGCTTTCCAGCTAAGATTCTTATCAATTAAAACCCCTAGATACTTAAAACGTTCTACACTTTCAACTTTGAAACAATTTAGACTACATACAGAATCTACTGAATAATTCCTTTGTCCGCAAGCATGAACAGCTAAGGACATTTTTTCGCAAGCAGCGGAGTGAAAAATGATGTCGCAATCATTAGGACATGAACCATTTAAATTGCAAACCATAAGTTTAGTTTTGTTGCTGATAAGTAACTCATGTTTAGCAAACCATTGGCGTAGTATTTGTAAGTCCATATTAAGATTTACTACCGAATCAAACAAGTTTTTATTTGTATACGTAAATGTGATGTCATCGGCAAAAGCAGTTATATGACTACTAAAGTTTTGAATAAACAAAGAGTTGACATATATCAAGAATAGAATTGGCCCCAAGACTGATCCTTGGGGTACACCAATAGAAATTTTTAATTCATCGCTGTAATTTGTATTTAATTTTACACGTTGACTTCTTCCCGACAAGTACGAAGAAAACCAATTATAAATTACTCCTCTGAACCCAGCTTTGTATAATTTGTCTAAAAGTATATTGTGGTTAACCATGTCGAATGCTTTAGTCATGTCTATAAAGAGAGCTATACTAGTATTATTGTTATTAAAGCCATTATTAATTTCACTACTCAACTTAAGTATGGCATCTTCAGTGGACCTCTTCTCCCGAAAACCGTATTGTTCGTCACTAAAAAAGTTATTTTTATTGAGAAAGGATATTATGCGCACTTTTACAAGTTTTTCAAATAATTTAGAAAATGTTGGAAGTATAGATATAGGCCTGTACTGTGACATTAAACTTCTATCACCTTTTTTGTACAGGGGAATAACGTCAGCGACTTTAAGAGACGAGGGAAAAATACCACAGTTGACACTCAAATTAAATAAATGACTCAAAACATCAACAATAAACAGTGAAATATGCTTTAGAAGGCAGTTGGTGATACCGTCAGAAGTGCTGGAATTTTTGTTGTCAAGGAATGAGATTTGTTTATAAATTTCAAATGGGGTAAACGGTTTAAAAACAAAAGAATTGCTTTGATATGTGTCATCAACTACATTTTCATATAAATTACAACTACAATTATTTTGTGGAGGAGGCTGCTTTGTTTGAGTTGCCACAGACACGAAGAATTGGTTAAAATTATTGGCAATAGAAACTGGATCAGATATTGTTGTACCATCAACTTCAATTTTCAGAATATCGTTTTTATCAGTTTGACTGTTAAGGATATTATTTACTACTTTCCATTCTTCTTTCACATTCCCCCTACAGTTTTGCAGTTTATTAGCATAGTATCTGTCTCTACTACACTGCACCTGTATTTTTACATCTTCATTTATTTTTAAATAATATTTCTTTAATTTTGTATTATGTGGATGCCGTAAACATTTTTTCCTAATCTCATTTTTTTTATTTACTTTTTTTAGTAGTTCTTTACTTATCCACGGCCTAAGACGTTTTAGATTGCACTCTTTTTGATTCCGTATTTCAGTACAACTTGCAATATGATTTTTTAAAATATTCAAAAAAATATTGTATGCCACTGACGGATTATTTTCTGTATACACAGGCTCCCAGAACTCAAACATCAAACAATCTACTAAATTGTGAAAATTTATTTTCTTAGTTGTCCTAAAAGGCACATATCTGTTTAAACTATTTGATTGGAGTTTACCTAAATTTAAATTAGTCATACAGTGATCGGTGATTTTGTGATCAAGAACTTCTGCAGATAATTTAAATAGACACTTTTTGTCTAACCTTACAAAAATGTGATCGATGCATGTTTTCGATGAGTCTGTGATACGTGTCGGTTCCATTACATAAGGTTCTAATCCATATGACGACATAAGTACCATGTAGTTGTCAGTGTCCACGCATTTTTTTAAAATGTCTATGTTAATGTCTCCTACAACCAATAAATTCTTCGTCTTTACATCCTTAAGTAAACCATTCAGCTGTTCTATAAAAACACTTTTGCTTAAATTGTTTTCATGCAAGCGATAAACACAAAAAATTGTAAAGTTTTCGTCATAAATACGGCAATTGATTTGTAAGATATCGGCACTACTCATACTAATTCTTACTACGTCATACTTATATTGGTAATCTGTTTTTATATATACTACTAAATTTTTCATACAAAATTCCATATTGTGACCTACAAAATATTATTAGTAAGACCCATGTTATGTTTTATTATTGCTTTCCGTAAATTTCCATAGCCCTTAGATTTGCTTGTGTGTTTTATTTAATAATACGAGACCAAAACTAGTTTTGACCATCATTCTTTAACATTATGAATATGAAGTTTTATCTAAAACGAATTTCAAGATTGAAAGTTTTATCTGTCAAATCGCCCTTTAGCTGAAAACAAATCCTTCATAGCTTTGACGTATCCGCTCGGCCGGATACGTTTGTTATTAAATTCCAACCACAGACTTTAGTTCACAATCTACAGCTATCTACACCGACTTTGCGTACGTTCACAAGGATTGCATCTATACGAAGAATAAACTAAGTTGCAATGCACTTTCACCTATAATAATACAGAAAACCAAATACCACATAGCTAGATTACAGTTATGTTACATCTAACTTCAGCCACACATTCGTTCTTTAAATAAAACGTAAGCCTAATTTCATGTTCACGCTTTTGTAATTAAACCATACTCAACGAAAATTAAATTACAACTAGCAAGAAGTTTTATTGGCCCTGGCTGGTTATATCTGACAGTTAATTTTCATACGCTGCCAAAATGATAAATAGCTTTCTTAGCAGCGCATTAATAATATATATTTGCGTAAAGGAAGTTAAGAAAAAATATTTGAATTTATTAGATATGTGACACGAAATGCATGTGGCTTTTTAAATGGTAACCCAAATAATTTTTGCTATCTACACTTTTATTTACACACATACCCCTTCTGTGCATGACACTAGTTTGATATACATTTTTATTGCTTTTGTTTTAAAACAAATAAGTTATACTTTTTAACACAATTTGGCATTTTACCATTTTGGGAGTGTCCGACTGTGAAAACACATTAACAGCGTTAACCATTCGTTTGATTATACCCCTCTGCAGCCAATAATGGCGTTTTCGATTGAGAAAAAGAATTGGCTGAACTCACTACCACACATACTTGGCAAATGTCAGATTGCAACGTTTTTTGTTTTGTTATAAACACATTTTACGCTTTGAGATCCGAAAATACGAAAACAAGCGTGTTAAATGTAAACTTTGATTGAATTTGTTAATTTGGTCCACAAAAATCTTCATTATTGCTCTAGAAAGCAAACCAGAAGAATAAAAAAAAAATGATGTGCATGTTGTCTACCACTGTTGCAAAAGTGCTCCAACGAATTTCATTGAACAGAGCAAATCTGAATTTTAGAGGAAAATTCTCTCGGATCGGTTGTTCCTCCTTTGTACTAATGTGGTATTCGATTGGGCTTCTTGTGATCGATTGTGACCGAACATAAAAACGTCACTTGCCCATTTTTTTTGTATTGTAAACATGTGTACATAAATAATTAACAAAAAAAGAGCTCCACCCGACATGCAATACTTTTCTTTGCGGTTGAAAAATTTCACTAAACGTAAACAAACTCTACTAGCTGTCATTGGCAGTCATTGGTATTGGTAAGTCTAAAGCAACTCTGAGAAAAAAATCCAGATTCGAAAAAGTGCTCTGAAATCGGAAAAAGTTTTTTTTTTTTTTTTTGTACCAATCGAACATGAAAAGTGACATAAGCCAAAAAAAAGTGCTCTGAGAGTGACCAATCGAATACCACATAAGAATAATTACTGTTAAATTGACAGTGGTACCTACAGAGAGAGAAATCGGCAAATAAGTTGCGGAACGCTTTTGTAGGAAAAAGCAACAAACAAATTGACATTTGTTTTCGCAGAAATTTTCGCAAAATAAGTACATAATCGGAAACTTATTTTAAAGTCTTGCTCTAGTTCTTGTTTCTCCACTAAAAGTTCCAGTAAAATAAACAACATACAATGATTAAGAACATCGTTTAGTATTGTTAAATGTCAAACATCGTTAAACTTTACATCATTTGCAAATGAAAAGTGACAAACAGTTGAAGTTTAGGCACACAATCTCATCGTAGCCTTAGAAATTTAAAAGTACTAGTAAATGTTCTTCCTTTCCCAGCTCAATTAAAATAAATTCTAAGAAAATCGTTGTTTTAAAATGAATATCCCTCCCAAAGTTTGAATCTGACAATATACTATTCCCTTTGGCCTAGAATAATTTTATATATAGCCTCCCTATACCACCTACATATCATATAGACACATGTAATTAATGGTGTACACGATGCACGAACTTTTATCGATTTTTTGTACTTTCTAAACGTTCACATGTTAATTTTTTTATCAGGAACAACTCTCACACGTGCTAAGCAGTTAATGCATGGTGTCCAAGAGACAATAAAGCAGGCAAAACAATCTGGTTGACAAGTACATAGATGTAATTTAAAATGATGAATATTTTTGCAAGCGCGTCGTATTCAAAAACAGTCTTAAAATACATTTCAATACCCAAGACTTTCACTTTTTATATACAATAGAATAATAATAATAAAAAAAAGGCTCTGTTTATAGGGTAAAAGTATCCTGGACACCATTCACCATCTATATACCATACCTATGTATATTAATATGCATGCGATCATAATGACAAAGGCATCGATTTCAGTTAAAAGTTACCCTACCAACAATATTCCTCAATGCAACATGTAGGCGTGTTCTGGATTAAAAGTTTCGATACCATGCGTGCACATATTGAAAGCAGGTTTATATGCCGCACTTTTCTCATGGGTCTCATGGGTTTTTAATGAGCTCAACTTGTAACTTCGTTAGATTTTTTCAATTCGTTTGATAGTAAATATAAATTGAGAATTTTCATGGCATATGACTTGCGGAAGGCTGTTCCGTTCTAAATTTACTATACAAAAGTTCATATATGTCAATTGTAACACTGACAGTGAGTTGGTTCATTAAATGTTAGGTTTATAATTGCCAAAGCAAGAAGGTTATTTGAAATATAGACGAAGCTGTTAATTAATTGTTCATACCATCTTGCTTTGGGTAACCTTAAAAAGGGCATCATTATAGTTTGCGAGTAAAAAGGAAAAATACATATCTTGCATGAGCTTCGTAGTAGATGAATTAAGAACTTGTTCAATACTCTCGTTAATGGTAAGCCTGACAGCTGTCTGACTTGATGTGTCTCAAATTTGATTGGCCTAGATCGGTCAAATGAGGCATTTGACATTTACGGAGAGGTAGCAGATGAATCTAGTCAAGAATTTCGTGACTTGACAGTTCGTATATGTGGCTGAAGTAGGAAAAGTGTTTTTGAGTTCTTGTCATGTAATGTCCAGAAAAATGTATTTGACTAATGATATTTAAATTTTTGAATCTGAACAAATCAGTTGAATCGTGACACTTCTAAAAGAGAGACTGCAGGAATACATCAAGCAAAAATGCTGCCTAATTTGCAGTCAAAGTCTTCTATTTAGAAAAGTTTTTTTGACCAAGGACGAATGTAAACGTCAGCGAGTACGAAAGCACGAAATTCATTTATTCATATCTTGTATAACCTACGCTTGTTTCATCTAAATGCATCTTGTTAAAAGTTATTCCTGATGTACCGTTTTATAAATGAATAATTTGGATAAAAACCATTCCAACGATTTTGTTAAAATGCGTAGTCCCAATAACCTTATTTAACGACTTATGGCATTAATGACATTTGCAAATATCGGTTTGAGCAGTAAATGTACATGAATTATACCCAACATTGAATAAATATCATTATTCATTACTCAATTAACTAAGAATAAGCATAAATTAAAAATGACTTTTCGCCAATAGGCGTGCAACTTACTTATTACATTACAAATATTTGGTAATACGTAGTCATTCACGAATCATTTCCTTTAATTAATTATATCAGTTACAGTTGTTCTTAATAAGTACGATATGATTGCTTATTGTTTTCTTTTTACTGTGGGGATACCATTCCATGCGTATTTTATGTACCTACATAATTATATTATATAGGTTAAGGTAATGCACTTAAAGGCGGGCATAGGTGTCTGGCTTCAATAAACTTTAATGACTCGATGACTCACTTACAACGCCGTTTAAATTTACCTCATGATGGCGCCATCTATTTGTTTGTAACAGGTGTTTTATTGAGAGTGATTGAATTTTAGTTTTGTATAAAAAAGCAACGCTTCTTCTTCATTTTAAGCTTTGGTAGTAGTTTTCAATATCCTCCAAACGTTTTCAACGCTGCCCGATGAAACTGCAAAACTATACTGAATACTTTGACAGAAAAAAGAGTAAAAGAAGAAAAATAGGTTATCTATAACAGGAACTGGCAAATCTCTATTAAAAGATGCTCCACAATTTATTACACAAACAGAAATGATCAAATGAAATTATTTTGGGAACAGACGTGGTTCCCTTTTCTCTAATTTTCCGTAGCATACTCGTAACTAGTATATACTCGTACGTGCAAATCCGCCTGCATATTCCCGTGTACCAAAATTGGTATTCACAAAGCTTTGTGAATACCACAAAGCTTTGTGATCAAAATCCAAAATGTACATTTGTGTACATTTGTGATAGGTAACTATTTTGATTGGATTTGAGCAATCACTTACACTACAAATCCACTATCTACCTCTTTGCTAATGCAATGCACCTGCTGAATGAACTCGTGAGCTTGACAGCTGCCAAGATTTTTTCATACTAATCAGTCCTGCATGAATCAAATCAGTGCAGAAATATTTGTCGTAATAAATTTCTGGATTGTCGTGTGGACATCGGAATTACCAGCAGGAAATCCGTGCATTCCAATGGAAATAATTCTACAGTACTCGCCCAAATATGCCATATGGAATAAAGTGCGTATTTATTTAGTATTACCTACTGGGAATTACCCTCTTACGTGAACATTATGGTTAATATTTGGTAGATTTACATTAAGTGGTATATAAGGATGACCCCTTGTTTGTGATTCAATAATGATAATAATGACCCACTTTGTTTCAGATTCTTAATCAAACCAAAACCAATTTTAACAGTTTATCAACAGTTCGTTACCACGGGTAACCATATTTGTGCTACTTATTTTGGCGGTAGTATGTATGTGGGAATTGTATACAAAAATCAACAAACGACCACGTAAAATGTACTGCGGGGCTGGTTTTGGACTGAAAGAAATGAATCGAATGGGGTATCCTAAAATCGCTTATGCTACCAACATGGCGGAGCGTGGGTTTTGGCATAATATTTAGTTTACCAATTGTTTATTTTTAACATTGCAGTGTACCGAGTGATGATGGAAAGTGATGGGGTAGGTAGCTTAAGTAGAAAATAATAACCTTACTTTTATTATACACATTTCAGCCACACGTGCAAAATCGGTTGGTGTTTTTTTCCATTTTCTTTTTTGCATTGAAATAATAAATATAGGTACCTATTTACAATCTAAATCACAACATATATTTTTTTAGTAAATTTGTATCGTTCATCGCACGTTGTGTCCGAAATCAATTCGTTTTATCATTAATTGCGTCTCCGTAACAAATTTTTAGAAAATACATTAGTCAAACAACAAAAGCACGCCTAAGGTTATTTTTGGCACTTCAGACCTAGTAGGTCTACAAATTTAATTACTGAATAAAATGAAGACTAGTTTATACATGACTGATATTTTGATTTTAAGAAAATCATTAGCAATAAAAATAGAATAACCGAACTGGGGCTGTGTTTTTTGTACTTATGGATACGAGCGTTAAAACAAAAGATTGCTAAATCACCACGCAAAGCACGAGATTTACTATAAATTTTAATTATTATTATCGCGGATCATGATCAAAAAACTTGAATACGATGTAAAAACATGAAATTTATTAACTAAGAGTAAAGGCCTGGCAATACTGTCAGCATTCAAAAATGAAAAACGTTTATGGAATCTCAAAAGTAAAGAAAGTTGTCTCTCAATTTTGTAGGTCAATGAGTCAAGTTCTCAAAAAAAGAAGACATAAAACATAAAAACTAAATCTGGGATTAAAAGTCATTTTATTTTATCCACACAGATCTAACAGACTAATCTAGTCCAAAAATCGCGCCAATCGAAGTACTCTAGGTCTACGTCACTTTTTATGTTCGATTGGTACGAAAAAGCAATTTTTTCCGATTTCAGAGCTTGGTTACTACTTTCATTTGAGGATCACGCCAAATAAGTCATTTTACAGCGCGCTTTGGTTTGCTTGATATGAACTCTAGACGATAAGCTCATTGTTATCTGACTGAACTTAAATGTATCCAATTAACCAAAAAACCTGGTGATTAAAATCAGGGCGTGTTTTTACTGTTTGCCATGTGGATTGAAAGCGCACCCCAAAACATGTCAACATGTGTACCATTTAATTGGAGAAACTTTGTAACGACTTATATCCTAAACAACTTTATATATATTAGGAATGATTTCATGACTAACCCAGATTGAAATTCAATTAAGTAAGAAGGCTGCAAATTGCAATCTACTCTTTTACGATTAGAAAAATCCTGACTGACAAAAAAATAAGAAGAAAAACTAAATAAACTCCTCGGCGAAAAACTTTATGCACTCTCATCACGTCGTGACTGAAAATGTCAGGCATTGCGACGCATTACAGCACTTTACATAAACATTAAAATACGATTACATGTGGCATATTTTGACGTGCTAACGTCAAAGAATTCGGCTTTCGTGAGAGTGCGCTGTGACAGCCCGCGTGACCAGACGCTTGACAGGCGATCACACGTAGTGACAAATTTAGCAAAAATTTTAAGTCGGAATGTCAAAATTTGACATGAAAAGTGCCACGTGTAATCTTAGCCATAATAATGATTGTAAACATAATGGAAATGCTTAGGTAAGGTTCGGTTAACTGGCTGTCTTCATCTACAGAGATAGCTTTAGACTATATTGATAGGTCCTTTGTGATACCATATGAGTGAGGGGAAGGGAAGATGGACAGAGGAATTGCAGGTCGTACTAATGGGAGCATTTTTGCTGCATGCATGTAACAGTCTACCCCTCGTTTATTATCCTCCGAAACACCGACAGAAGAAGTGCTTGGAATAATCAACTTAGCCGTTGCAACAACAAATTTACAATGCCAATGCTTAGTAAATTCAAAATTAAACCAACTACATCCGCTTTACTCAGTACTGCATGTCAAACTACTACTACAAATATGAACTAAATAAAAATAAAGATAGCTTCTGTCTTATAAAAAAGACTTCGCTATTCAAGGGTGTAATTAAATTAAAAATTCATTATTATTAGCCGAAGAAACTTTTCAAAAACTGAAAAAATTGGTCGAACAAGCGCACTTGGGGTTCTCAATTATCATTTTCACTATTAAATATTCAAATAAAAAATAGAACAGCTAACATGCGTTTGGTTTCCTTGCTTTTATTTCAGATGGTCGTGATCGTGCTTTAAAACTTTTCATGGAATACTCAACGTTAACACTTCGGATGTCATCAATTAGCCTTAAACGAATGCCTCCACCGTTGAAACCAAGACCTCCGGGAAAGCTATTGTACCGACATACACATTCGAAATATATCTAATGAAATGAAAACGAAAAAAATATTTAAATAAAACAACAAGTGGTGGATAATATTTGTGAACTTGTTTTTTCTCTTTTGCAACGTTTTTGTGTTTTGGTTTAAAGTGTCCTCAAACAAGCGCCTCAAATGTTTTAAGATATATGGATACATTTTTAAGTTGCATTAAATACATAAATTCGTCGAGATATCACAATGCCAGCAAAATCAGCAACGCAAATTGGTGAGTCTTATGCATAAATTACTTTTGAACTTAATTAAAACATATAACAGAATGGTCAATGTTTCATATCACCTTGCAAAAAGTGCGCAGGATATTCTATCATTTCATACAAGATATGAGTAGGTATGTCATAACGCGTACCACTGCCTTTTTTTTTAAAGAAGATAAAGTAGCATGAAGCTATAAAAGAAAACACAAAAACAGGATTAGCCGAATGTTACAATTGCAACGAACTTGGGATCTATGCAAAATTTCTCATTCGTGGTTATGTGCATTGAAACTAGTTGTATGCATGTGCATGTCACCAACTAGTTCCTCGACATGTCATTATCTCTACGTACTAAATATCTACTCCTATACAATATCGTTTGAAGGTCGTGTATCAATTGCATGAAGTTCTTACCCTCTTACACTTTTATAAAATTTACACTGAAATCAAAGGTTTTGTTGATGTAGTACAAGGATAACTAATAGATAAAGCTGTAAAATATGAAAAAGAATAGAATAAAAGGAATCTTTTTCAGATCTCAGAGCACTTTTGCGAATCTGGATTTTTTCTCAAATTTGCTTCAGATTTACCAATCACCAATCCAAGTTCGTTTGGGTTTGACATCTAGTGAAGTTTTTTTACGATTTCGTAAATTAGTTCAACTCCAAAGAAACTCATTTCATCGGGTGGATTATTTCTACATAAATAATTAACGGAAATAAATCCGCGATGCAATACGTTACTTGACTAGTTGTTGTCAAACTCAAACGATTTTGTATTGGTAAAAACCTAGAGCAATACCATATTAGATTTGCTCTCAAACTTAAGAAACATCGCGTCCAATCGAGCGTAAAACAACAATAAATAAGAGAAATCCACTTGTTTTCAAACTCAAAAGTACTTGCATCGGTAAATTTATAAATAAAACGACATTCGGAAAAACAGCTCTCATTCCCAAAAAAATATTACTCTCTTTCTACTAAAAGAACATAAAAGTGCTCTAAAGCAAGAAAAATTGCTCAATCATAAACCAGCCACATTTAACAGAAAACAATAACCAATTTGACAAATAATGTAATAGTGAAACGTGCGTAGTGACTGAACATCCTTAAAATAAAGTTAGACTGGTCACCCTCATTTTAGTACTAGTTTCAAATTCACCGTGGTGAATATCTACCATATAATTTGTGTAAATAGCTGAATGACGTCACTGGCCAAATGACATTTCTTCCCCAAACAACTAAACAGCTGATGTTTCTGCTGTATATGAAATTCACTGTTGTGTGCAGTGTTGGGGTACAAATTGGGGAAATGTGCATGCATGACAACTGCACTGAAGTATTTTTCTTTCGCTCGGTTCATTCGTACTTTTCAGTTTCGGTCTCTATTTTTAATTGATAAATATTTATACTTTGTTTTTGTGCAACAAAACCGATTGTTTAGCATAAAAGATACCTATTTTGTTATTATATTAAAGAAAAACCAACCGGAAATCATTTATTTGGGTAAAATATTGAGACGGTGAAGTAAACGAAGACAGAAAAAAAGCCAAATGAAGCTGATTCATTTTACTCGGTGAATGTAGTAAATAGTTGCCGGAGGAGAACTTATTGGAACGTTTTTAGTACTGTTATATAGTTTTGTCTGTCAAGTACACACAGTAACTGCATTAAAAACAATAAAATTTGTAAACAAACTAAAATCTGCAGCGAAACTCGATCCATAGTTTCGCAAGTCATTTATTTAATATTTCCGGAAGTTGAGATTGCTATTGAGTTTTCTTATGTAATTTGCATAGATGTGATTGTATGTTGATTGCGATTTGTGAAAAGTCTAATTAAAATGGAAAGCGTCTTTGGATGACGAACGTGATGATGACTGAATCCCTTATTTGCCGTTGTTTTTTGTTCGTTCATTTGTTCAGTGGTTTGTCACACAAGTAAACTAAACAATATTTATTGCATGTCGCATATGTTTGCAAATTGTGTACATTTATAGTAAATAACCGATTCCATCCGATTTTGAGTTGTTGAACTTTGTTAGCAAGGGATGTATTGCAAATTTCATTGACCAATTATAATTTTATTTTTTGAAGAGAACTTGCAAAAAATCAATATAAAGAGAAAAAGATAAACAAATAGCTAAACCCACGTAGCAGTGACAGTCCATTTTTACAGTTTTCATTCATGTTCCCTTTACTCATTAATGATAGCGTGCAATTCTCAGACAAAACACATTCTGCATGCAATGTTGAACTGAGTATGTCAAGACTGCACTAATCGTTTATAGATTTCCAATGTTCAACAAAGTGTTGCGACATCATGCAATGGCATATTGTAGTGAAGACACTGCTGAAGGTTTTTGGTTTACCTAGAAAACCTTGCTACATAGTGCCAGTAAACCATTGTCAGCTATTTACTGCATAATGTTGATGAACCTGTAGCCCCATAAAACTGATAGCATAGACAAACCATACTATAACATAGTGTTGCCTCAGTTTGATAGTATCACAGTGATAAACGCTGTATCGCCGTTTGAGTCACATATAAAAACAGATATACATTTCATTTTAAGTTTTACTCAACCTAATTGCAGCGCAGAAGTTACTCATTTTACAGTCTTTTCACGCAAACTGCCTGATCTTTTGTACTTCTTGTCCTCTCCAAACCGCGGTCAGAAATTCGAGAGTTATTCTTGAAACAACAATGCAACTTCATGTGTCCGACTCCGATACACAATTTTTAGTTTTAGTTTTACTTCAAAAACAATTATTTACAACTGCACTTTAGTTATGCGTAAAAACGTCTCTACGACGGAAAAGCATTAAGTGCACTTCATAAACCTCTATAGGCCATAACTAACATAAATCATTGATAACCATCTACAACACTTTATAGAAGGACGAAATGAGTAGAACTATTTCGAAAAACACTTTAATTCTACCTATAAAAACTTAACATTTTCCTTCGTGATGTACGTACCATTTAACCAGCTTTAGTTTCTCAAACCAGTGACTCGCCTGAAAATGTTCGTGGAATTTATTGTCATATAGTGATTAGCATGAATTGAAACCAAATTCGGCTTGTTCCTTATTTTGTAAAAAACAACAACAGTGATTCCCACTGCATGGACGTATTGAAATGCCCTCTAGAATTAGCTATACATATTAAATAACTCAAACATGCATGCCACATGTACCAGCACGTCCTTAGACGACGACTCATTTACGTCAACCGATAGCGCAGCCAAGTTTTTAGATAAGCCAACGGATACCAGTAAAAACACATCAACTACCAAGCTAATAAATCGAAAACTAAAGACTAGAAGCCTCTACAGCTTGACTACACCGCACGAGTTTGAAGAAATTCAATTGCAACAAAGGTCCGAATCGAATATTCAGGCGCACTCGGTTAAGATCTCGAGCCTTGGAGAAAAAAAAGCAACAATAACTCGCATCCATAAGCCCAATGACACAAAATATCCATTAAATAGCGGTGACACCCTATACGATGTACAAAAGTGCGCAGTCTTCGAGGATGAGTCGACTGTAGAGGACGATCCATCTGCGGCTACATGTTGTAGCAGGACATCGTTTAAGTCGGTGCTGGGAAAGCTCGGTTTTTGGAAGAATTCAAATTGTAAATCCTCACAAAACTCGTTAGGTTTTGAAACCGAAGACAATCTCATGTCCGATAAAAATATACGTCGATTGTCACAAATCAGACGGCGACGAAATTCCTACTATTTTTCTGGTAATTTTCTGTTTTTTTTTTTTTAACCAAATAAGTTAGTTGTAAAACATAATACAAGAGAAAGCTAATTGTTGTTTTTCTTTGCAGAAAACGAACGCAGAATCCGGGCCAATGATAGAGAGTTTAATGCGCAATTTAAATACACAGTAAGTAGAAAATGTCTTAGGTTGGTAAATTTAGTACTCATCTGTTTATTTTTTTTTCCAGAACAACTACATAAAAACGTCCAAATATAGCTTACTAACTTTTCTACCACTCAATCTACTAGAACAATTTCAACGTCTTGCCAATTTCTATTTCCTGTGCCTTTTGGTTCTGCAGCTAGTTCCGGCCATTTCATCGTTAACACCAATAACAACAGCGATACCACTTATAGGAGTATTGACTTTGACAGCAGTAAAAGATGCCTACGATGATATAGTAAGTGAATTCTTCTATTGTTGTCCATAGTTAGGCTCTACATTTTTTTACTTACTTCGCATGGTGAATACTTCACGCTTATAGCGATTCCCCTAAGATATTCATAGTTGGGTTATGTTTTCCTGCAATCGACTGACGGAAATCTGCCTTCTATACATCGTTCTCATGCTTACCATTTCACAACAACACTCAATTATACAAATCGTCATCAAACCAACTACAAACTAAACCATTTATATCATAAGCTGTCGTTTTTCTCATATCAAAATTTCAATACCACTTAGACTGGTATTTCTTGTGGTCTCAATTGATTCCTTTCCATTTGTATCTTTCCACCATGTACGTACAACTAAAATGCTTGTAACGTATTAGCCTACGTTCCGACATTGTTAATATTTGATCGTTTCTTTCATTTCAGCAACGACATCTGTCGGATTCCCAAGTAAATAATAGAAAATCAAAGACACTGCGAAACGGCAAATTAATCGATGAAAAATGGTCAGGTGTTCAGGTAATATACTATTTATAATTCCATTAATTATTTCTTATGCCGTTTACGCGGAAAAGCCAATAAATCAATACCAACTGTTCTTTCAGGTTGGAGATGTGATCCGTATGGAGAACAATCAGTTTGTTGCAGCCGATATATTGTTGCTATCAACCAGCGAACCGAATGGCCTTTGTTTTATCGAGACCGCTGAGCTGGACGGCGAAACAAACCTAAAGTGCAAGCAGTGCATAACAGAAACAATCGAATTGGGCCAGGCGCATAACTTACTCTGGAGTTTCAATGCGGAAATAATCTGTGAACGGCCAAACAATCATCTCAATAAGTTCGAAGGTACGTCTTGCATACGTCTCATAAGAAAACTGATAAATTGTAAAAAAAAAAAAAAAAATGTATCATCTCAGGTACACTCATTTGGAACAATCAGCGATTTTCATTGGATAATGAAATGATTCTTCTTCGTGGATGCGTACTAAGAAATACACAATGGTGCTATGGTGTGGTTGTATTTGCCGGCAAAGACACCAAACTTATGCAGAACTCTGGAAAGACACAGTTTAAGAGCACAGGAGTAGATAGACTTTTGAATTTTATTATAATTGGTGTAAGTTTGACAAACCCTTAGCTAGATTCTGCGGCAAATCTGACCCACACTCTTTGTAGATTGTGCTTTTTCTTCTCTCTATATGCGCGTTTTTTACAATTGCTTGTGCAATTTGGGAAAGTCGCATTGGACAACATTTTCAGGTAACTGCACCATCAGTTTTTTTTTTATCTTATTTTACCTAGCTTGTGTTGCAGGTTTTCCTACCCTGGGAGAATATAATTCCTACGGATGTTACTCAAGGTGCCACTGTTATCGGCTTACTAGTATTTTTTTCTTATGCAATCGTTCTTAACACTGTTGTGCCAATATCTCTCTACGTTTCAGTGGAGGTGAGTTTGAGTTTTAATAGATTCAGAATACGGTTGTTTTATTTACCTCACTCTCTCTCCATCTTTATTAAGGTTATTCGATTTGCCCAATCGTTTTTAATCAATTGGGACGAAGAAATGTACTACGAAAAGACCAAAACCCATGCTAAGGCAAGGACTACAACGCTTAATGAAGAATTGGGCCAAATACAGTACATATTCTCGGATAAAACGGGAACTCTGACACAAAACATAATGACGTTTAACAAGTGCAGCATCAATGGGAGAGCTTTTGGCGATGTCATCGATCTGAGAACAGGAGAACCAGTAGACATTACTGATGTAAGTGCCTCTTGTTTGCTTTATTGTTTTTTTTTTTTTACTATTACTATTAGAAGTACATGCCTTACTATTTGTGGATAAATGCACTCATCGTTATTCGTGGAAACACGTTGTACACAATCAAGCCGTATCTGTTGTGTACTGCACGCTCTATTTTCATCAAGCTCTTAACATTCCAAAGGAACACCATTTCTGATTTATTAAACATTTTAAATATAACAGCAAGCAAACAGCAATTGTTTTAGATGACAAAATTGAGAACGATAACTAAAACCGATTGCACAACTATTAGGTCATCTGATTATTTGGACATCGCTTGTACTTACTTAGAAACACTGCATACTGTAACCTTCCATCCTCTTCGTTACCAGTCCACGTTACTTCTAGTTATCCACTGGCATTTGTGATGCCTCTGTCTTTGAAACGTCAAATATGAACTGAAAACAAAATCGGCATATAACATTAAACGCACTCCAACCAATACACTTTTTATAATCACGAGGCACCCAATCTTGTTGTAAATTCGAGCACTGCTTAATGTTTTTAATGTATGAATTAATTTATTAATTGCCAAATTCCGCTTAAACTTACAGGCCATTCCAGCGGTCGACTTCTCAGCTAATGTCGAGTATGAGACAGGTTTTCGATGGTATGATCACACTCTTTTGGACGCTGTAAAATCAGACCAAGAACATGCGCATACATTTTTTCGTCTGCTAGCCCTTTGTCACACAGTTATGCCGGAATATGTGGAAGGAAGGCAGGTATCTTCTTATTGTCAATTCGCACTTTATTAACACAAATATCCATAACAGGTTAGAGTATCAGGCGCAGAGTCCAGATGAATCGGCTCTTGTATCGGCAGCAAGGAATTTCGGTTTTGTTTTTAGATCGCGCACACCAAACAGTATTACAATAGAAGTCATGGGCCGAAAAGAGGTTTGAATGAAAAAATAGGCATTTGTTTGGTGTGTTTATTACTTTCATGTGTTTTTGTTTTTGCAGGAATACGAACTCTTAGGGATATTGGATTTTAACAACATTCGCAAGCGAATGTCGGTGATATTACGCAGAAATAATAAATTAGTTTTGTATTGCAAAGGAGCAGATAACGTTATATACGATAGATTAAGTTCCAGCCAATTCGATATTAAGGCTCGAACGCAGGAGCACTTGAATGTAAATAATTTAATTGTGGGTCATGCAATTTAGGTACTAAAGGTTTTGTTTTTCTTCTACGTGAATGCAGAAATTCGCTGGTGAAGGCCTTCGAACGTTAGTTTTGGCTGAGCGTCATTTGGATGAAGATTTCTTCAATTCATGGCGACGGCGGCAGCAGGAAGCCGCACTGTCTCTCAGCGATCGAGAAGATAAGCTTGATGCGATTTATGAGGAAATCGAGTGTGAGATGCAATTGGTGGGTGTAACTGCAATAGAAGATAAACTTCAGGATGGTGTGCCACAGACAATTGCCAATCTGCAACTGGCTGGAATCAAAATTTGGGTTCTCACTGGTGACAAGCAGGGTAATTTATTTATTTCACTGTTAATTTACAAAATTTAGATGCAAAGGAGTCTTTTGTTTTTGAGCTGTTCCCTTTAAGACTAGATTTTGACATAAAAGCCAAATGATGCATGATATACGTGTGGAATGGCGGCCTTATCCATTGCTATACCAGATAGATTATTCGGATAATCCCCGATTTGTGCTGTTAGCTGGCAGTTTATTTCATAAGTAGTCTTTAATCGGTACTAGCGCCAATAACCGCTACAATCAGATTGCCTTTTAGGGTATGGGAAGGTATGGTATTGCTTTTGTTTCTGGCATCGAAGCCTTCTTCCTCTTCTTCTGAACGCATTTAGACGTTCTGTGCGTTTCCAGTAAACTTATATTTCTATCAATATTTTCTCGGAAATCAGGCTATTTTCGGGACGGGGTGCAAGCCTTGCGGAACAAGGTCTTTGTCACAGCACGAGCTACATGTGGCTTCTACGATTATTCATATTCTTAACATTTGTAGCTAGGAACGCGCTGCATTATGCCAGTAACCTAACCTAACCTTAGGCCAGATATCCTGAAACCGTATTCGCAACAGTACTAAAAGGACTCTCACACGGGTTGATGATCGTCAACGGTTACATCACACTTTGATCCAGTTCTTCTCCTTCTTTTCCGGGCTTGGGACCATCATGCATCTATATCTAAACATATCTGGGCTAAACTTAAAAAATGTTGTTTGTTTTTTTTTCTTTTTTAGAAACTGCTATTAACATCGGATACTCTTGCCAGTTACTCACAGATGATTTCGCCGATGTGTTTATAGTGGACGGATTGACGTTAGACGAAGTAGAAAAACAGTTAAAACTTTTTAAGGAATCAATAAAGATTGTAAATAAATTTCACCCCAATCCTCGTAAGTAACTAGAGACAAAAGCTTTTAGCATTCACTTGAAAATTGTTTTTCCTGCAGCAGTTGTACAAAATTTAACTTCAGAGTTGAATAAATCAAATTATAATGGATCATCTGTGATGAATGAATTTAAGACCACAGTGCCGTCACCGCCAGCGATTTCAGTGGTAACGTTTAGGTGCGCTAGAAAAATATTTAAAATATGATTTCGATGCTAACAGAGATTCTTATTTTATTCTTTTTTTCAATACACAGTGCTGAATGCAACGAAATGTTCGATGAAATGGAAAGAAATTCGGCCAAGCCTATTGGCGAAACGGAGGAAAATGCCGGTTTCGCGATAGTAGTAAATGGGCATTCACTAGTGCACTGCCTTTCGCCGGAACTTGAATCTCGGTAAGGTTATAAAATGCTCATTCTTGTCGGAGTTATATTGACAGAATCGGATAGAAAAGTTTCATGTCTTGTGTATTTCCACCACGGACAACAACAAGAACCAGACCCTTTCGTGCTCTTTCTATTTCCCCTAAGAAGTAGGGTTTCCATGCTTCAGTTTTGCGGTCTTCTCCCTTCTGTTACGGCTCTTTGGCGTTTGGCGCTTACAGTATCCGTTTTTTTTCTCGAATACTTTCAATTTGTTATTATTTTATCTTCAAATTAACAACTTTCAGATTCATGGATATAGCCGCACAATGCAGATCAGTGATTTGTTGTCGCGTTACCCCTTTACAAAAGGCCTTAGTCGTTGAGCTAATTAAGCGTACAAGAAACGCTGTAACGTTAGCAATAGGTGATGGAGCAAACGATGTGTCCATGATAAAAGGTTAGTCTCAAATTTGCAGGCAGAAAGTGTTGATGACGCATTTTTTTTTTCTTAAACAGCGGCGCATATTGGTGTTGGAATATCTGGTCAGGAAGGACTGCAGGCGGTACTCGCCAGTGACTACTCGATAGCGCAATTCAAATACCTCGAACGACTGCTTTTAGTACATGGGCGCTGGTCGTACTATAGAATGTGTAAATTTTTGCGATATTTCTTTTACAAAAATTTTGCCTTCACCTTGTGTCACTGTTGGTATTCGTTTTTTTGTGGTTTTAGTGCTCAGGTAAGTTGATTGTCCACAATCGAAAAAACTGCGAAATCTAACCCCTGGCTATTTTGTAGACCGTTTTCGATCCAATGTTTATATCAGTATACAACTTATTCTACACATCACTGCCAGTTTTAGCGCTTGGTGTTTTCGAAAAGGACGTATCTGACAAACATAGCGTAGAATATCCAAAGCTTTATACGCCCGGACTAAAGAGTTCTCTCTTTAATACACAGGAATTCGTGCGTAGTGTATTACACGGAGCCTTTAGTTCGTTAGTCCTATTTTTAATACCATACGGTAAAGTGCTATACATAATGTTGACTTCCGTTTAGATTCTTAAACGAATTTTGATTACCTGCAGGTACATACAAAGATGGAATCTCGTCGAATGGTTACATTTTGAGCGACCATATGACTCTGGGCGCAGTGGTTGCAACGATATTAATTATAGACAATACTACTCAGGTACATACTAATTTAATTTTGGTTAAGTAGACACTTAATGGGTTTCAAACAAATTATAGGTCGCCCTATATACGTCCTATTGGACCGTAGTTAATCATGTAACGATCTGGGGTAGTCTTATATGGTATTTTGTTCTGGACTATTTTTACAACTATGTAGTTGGTGGACCCTACGTTGGTTCTTTGACTATAGCGATGAAGGAAGCTACATTTTGGTTTACCATGGTGATAACTGTAACACTTATTACAATGCCCGTATTGGCATTTAAGTTTTACTTAGTCGATGTATTTCCTAGTTTGTCCGATAAGGTACTATTTGTATGACGCATGTAACTTGGTTGTGCGGTTAACTCTTGATTTTCTTATGTGTTTAGATTCGGTATAAACAGCATGCTGCACAATTAAAACTTAGACATGGCACTGACGTACAACGAGTATCATCGACTAGGAGAGGCCGCCGGTCATTGCGATCAGGATATGCATTTGCCCATCAGGTAAGACTTAATGCTAACGTTACCGCTTACGTGTTTTATGATGCACATAACTTAGTAATAGACGCGAACAATATGAGGCTTAAGCTATCAACGTGAAAAAAAATATTTTTAAAGATTTTAAAATCTTTGGCGGTGTAGTCGCTAAAGCGTTGGCCCAACACTGAAGGGTCGATTTCGGGAGTGGAAAATTTATTCAATTAGAGCTCAGTTTGGTAAACACCATCCATGCGGTCGCTGCTTCTACTACAGAAGATTCAGGGTATGGATTAATAGTGAAAAATTACGAAAGGGCAAATTGTTTCTTACAGACAGGTCGAATTGGGTTTTTAAAACACCAATACAGCTATTTGAATACCCAACACATTCACATCGTTCGTAGATCATAGCGATCAGTCATTAGCACGTAACTTGATACACTCGAACTCTGGCAGCACCTAATTTGTTTCAATCGATTATTCTCCATCGATTATCCTCGATTGAGACAAATTAGGTGCTATTAGAACTCGATTGTATCAATTTTGAGTACGGACTCTGTCTTTTTCGGTTTCACTATAAACTTTGTTTGATTATTTTTTTTGCCTAAGATGGAGACTGAGTACTAAGGCAAAGTAAGCATGAATCGGTTTGGCCAGATAAAAACGACATAACAAACAGAGAATATTTATTTATCATTTGCTTGATCTCGCCTTGTAAACTGAAAATATTAGCCGTGTTTTTTTGAGCTTCGACCTCAGCAAAGCAAAGTAAAGTAGGATTTTCATCATTTAATTACAACAACTACGCTCTACTTGACTCTTCGAGACTCAGTTGTAGTTGTTGTAATCGCGTGCTGATAATCCTACTTTACTTTGCTTTGCTGAGATCGAAGCTCAAAAAAACACGCCTATTGTAATTGTGCTGTTCAAACCGACCCACTCGTCTGGCGTATTTGCCTTTGATTGTGTTTTGCATTTTGCAAGTGTAAATATTTTTAATTCCCCTCACATTTATGACAGCGTCCAATATCACATTCAATAAACTCTCAATTTTTGCAGGAAGGTTTTGGTCGACTCATTACGTCTGGAAAAATCATGCGAAAGCTACCGCAAGACTTCGCATTTCCACTGGGCTTGGGCAGCAAGAGGCAAGCCACGATGGACAATGGAGAATCCAAACAGAACATTACCACAACTCCCGTCCGTTCTACAACGCCGTATAATCAAGACGACGTGAGTCCACGTGCACCCTGCCAGGATTTAGATACAATCAACCTATAATACAGCAAATAGTTTAATTTAAAATATATAATAAAAAGTTTTCTTTTCCCCCCAAAGCACCGATCCAAGACAATGTAAGAAAAAAATATTTTCTATTCTTCAAGCTAGTTTTTAAGTTTACTATGATTTTGCAATACTTTGCATTATTCTGAATTACAAACTGTCAGATGTGATTGTACACGTATAAGCTAATTATTTCTAAATTATTTTTTCTTTTACCACATTTATTATTCCTTTTTTGTTTTAATATTATTTCGCTTTAAACAAAGAAAACAAAATAGTATTACTACAGAACGAGTGAGGCGTACCTTGATCGATGTACTTGGTAATTTAACTAAGGTACTTAAATAAATAATATTTGCGAAAACTCTACACTTAAATTGGGGGCGAACCGGACAAAATGGAATTCTCAAAATACATTTTAAGTTTTAAAAGCTTTACTTTAAGAATCTCATATATTTTGTTTAATATATAGACAAATAAATTAACTAGTATATACTTATAAAAAAAATGCACTCGAACAAAATCTGTGTAGATAATTTCTACTCCGTTTCGCTAGTAACAGTTCCTAACAAAAAATGTTAGGCACGACAAAATCAAAATCAATATGCGAAAATATAAAAAAAAAATCACCAAAACACGTGTCTTGTCCTAAGGATTCTTATATACATTTTTCGCGATCGCCCTTTATAAGGAGTAACTTGTGCTTTAATCATATATATACTTGATAGGTTGCCTTATTTTTAAATAAGCTTAGCTATTATGATGTATTTGGATTTTATTTTGTAACCGATACCAAATTATAATGTGACAAATCTTTTAATGTAAGACCAAAAGAAGAATGTAAAATGACGAACTAGTTCCAATTTATGTAATAAAACTGAACAATTATTTTAGGAAAACTTTGTTTTACTGAATTATTCGTTTACGGCAATCGAAATTCTGTCAAAAATTCTCGAATATCTCGGAAATCTATCAAAATCTCCGATTCCATGCAAAAAACTGAAATTTGCAATTGTGGAAATCTGCATAGGAGAATTTCTCTTTGCTGTAAAAACTAAAAAATATTCACAAAATTTTACTTTTAAGCATGCCAACATCTACTAGCCTGCACCTGCAATGCATCTAACACTTGGAATACTGATGATTGGCTCATAGCAGTGTCGCGTTTGATTTTAATTTTTCGATCATAATAGGAGCAAAAAAATCGATGATTTCCCATGTCAAGCTTTTATTTACCCGAAATAGTTTTACAAAATTTTGTATCAGAAAGACCGATTTGACTTTTCGGATAGTTCGCTATAATTCGACTTCTTCTAACTAGGGTTGATACGGAGCTTCGACTCCGAATCCGATATGTCGGAACCTCCGGTTTAAATTACACCTCCGAATCCGGCTTCGGTTCCGATATAATCACATCGGAGGTTTTTCGTTCGGAATCGGTGACGACCGATAAACATGAACGACAAAGAATTATCGAGTTGCGACATGTTACACTTACAATACAATACGGCTGACTTTTCACTCTTTTATTTACTTTAAATGAGTAGGCGAGATTTGCATTGAAGTTAAGAGTGCGTGCGTCATTTTTTTGTTAATTTTCTAATAAAAATTGATTTTTCAAATTTTATATTTTAATAATTAATTTGTGTCTGCGTGCGACCTCCGCCTCCGACTCCGATTCAACTCCGACTCCGAGGAGGTCGGTATGAGGCTTCCGACTCCGACTCCGACTCCGGTAAAACCACCTCCGTAACATCCCTGCTTCTAACTGCTCCATTGCCGATTGAGCAAATGCTTAGTCCATATCGCTCAAAGTATCCATCACGAAAACACATAAATGTTCATTAAACACAGACGTACCTATTTTAATATTTTCTTTTTTGTCAATCGAAAGCAATAATATTTTCCAACCAATTTAAATTTAAATATTTTTTTCACAACTTTATCACTTGGTTTACTTGACGTTCTGTAAAATTATACCTCGTACCAGAGGTGAATATATTTTTCGCATATGTGAAAAAAAAAATAGTACAGTTTTATGAGTTACCTACCAATTTGATTGCTAGCGAAAATTTCAGGCGGATTTGCTCGTAATACGAATTAGGCTGTGCGGAATTTGAGAATTGGTTTCCCTTTCGTTGGGTCTATTTCACTATCATAAAATATGTCTGTGTCTGTACGTTATAGAAATAGTAGGTCTGTTCATTAAGGATAGGCCTATTTTTTTTAGCTTCGATCTCAGCAAAGCAAAGTAAAGCAGGACGCAATTAAAACAACTAGGCTTTACTTGACACTTCGAGACAGTTCTTCTTCATCCAATCCACTTTTAAATGCCCAAATGGCATCTTGGGGTTATTTACCCTGCACTGGTATCAAACGTCTCCCATTCAAAACTCATTAATAATTGTTTTCCCGATAGCACAACGTAATACTCCTAGGAATCTATGCGACATTTGCAGTTTCGTCATACCTATGACGTGCAACTAAGCAACCGGAGCTGTATTAAAGGAACGACCATTGTTTTTTTTTTTTTTCAAATAAAACTCATTTAATTGAAACTTTAAAAAAAGTCATCTATTATTTATAATTTATAATTAATAATGTATAGTTACAATAATAAATTTGTAAAATTTATATTTTAAATTAAACCTATTATAATTCCATATCCCTAGCTTCGTCTTCACTATAATCGGACATACTGGACTCGCTATCGGAGCTCTCGCGTTCTTGATGTGCACGTAAAGCCTCTTCTGTTGCGTACCGCTGAACGTAGTCGGCAACTTTCCGTCGATATTCTTCGGGCTCGTGCAAGTACAGTGCAGCTGCGTCACGATTTAATGGATCAACTGGATTTGGATATGTTAAAAGTTGCGGTAAAAATGACTCGAATATATTGGACAAATCGTATAACGCCGTCCAAGCTTGATTAATGACGTCTAGGCATACGGTTCCCGATGATTCGTCGATATTGGGATGGTAAATTTTATTAACAAATCCTATACTAGGTGATTTGAAAGGATAATTATCTGGCAAATAGACGCGTACTTTCCAAACGCCACCTTCGTACGGTGTGCCCTGCGGTCCGAAGAATTTCACATGGAACTCATTTAGACCACCGAGGATTGTTACCTCGTGTTTACTTTCGATTAGCTTGATGACATCGTTGTCCATACGACGTTTACCAGCACTGGGTGAAGACATGTTGTTTTCTCTGAAACAAATCAGTATTTAATTTTATTCGATTGTTTTATATTGTTGCAATTATTATAATCTAGAGGTTGGTGTTGTTATTTCTGTTTGAACGCTGGAAATTCGATTACATTAGAATAAGTACACAATATTTGTTCTGGTACAGCCAGATGATAACGTGTTCCTGACAAGTATTGCAGACTGAACTGATTTTGAATTTTGAAGACAATTATATTTTACCACATATACGTATGACCTATTACCGAAATGATGTAAAGTGCAAAGAGCTGCTTACATGGACTACTACTCATGCAGCACTGAACATCAAAATAAATCACCAGTATCAGGCCATTCCAAAATCTTACATTTTTCCACGTTCCTGTCAGAAAACTCCGAATACTGCGTTAATGATACCAATACCCAGTGCGAGTATGGGATGAAATTCGTTAATTTTATTTTTACGATAACACACAGTAAATCCATAACTATATTTCATTGCTTTCCAGTATTATACAGCAGATTAGTCTCTGACTTGTATTAAATGCACTATGCCAAGAAATTACATTGAAGTAGTAAGAGAGTAAATAAAACGCTTTCAGTGAGCATCTGTTGTGCGTATTACAATAAACTGTGTTCTAAAATACCATACCACAAAGTGCAAGGCCGTTCCTTTCATTACGACTTAGCATGAACTGACAATCCATTTGGATCTTAAGTAAGTCTGTACAAAATATTGCTCTATTGCCACCATTCGTGTCCACAGTATGCAAAACAATCTCACGACATTAGTAATCCACAATAGGTATGTAGGAGTCAGATGTAGAATCAAAATAAAGAATAGATACTGATATGGTGAGACTAAAAAACATAAGACTAAAATATCTTAGATGAATCAATCCAGATGACAATGCGAAGCACACTCTACGTATATTTCGTCTTGGCAAAAATGTTTATAATTAGCTGCCCATGGTTGTACACAAAAACATACATATATAGTCATATAATTCCGTACCAATAATTCGTTGTCTATGACACAACACAAAGTAGTTCAATCATAAGCAGCGAATTCGAGTTTTTCTTCTATTTTGTCATGCATGAGTAGTGTATAGGTACTATTACTTCACGGTGACCCTCACCTACTTAAAGGTCCATTCCGTAGAAAGGAGTATTTGTTTTATTTTATTTCCCATTACAGTCGCGCCAAATGCTAGACAAATTTTGTCGAATCCATATTATTTTTCTAGAGCCTCTGTGCACTGTGTGTATTACTAATTAATAGCACATGCGGAATAAATGACAAGTAAACAAAGAAAACGATAGGAATAAAAACTTAAGGGCTTTCTTTGTGAAAATTGTACAAGTTAAATTTTCTTTCTTTCTTACCACTTTGTAGTCTATTCCGTTTCAGCTAAGCGAAATGTCAATGGTTCTTTATGCAACAGCACTTTATTCTTCCATCCAGTGGGGCTACGCCAGGATTACTTATTTACTGTAGAAATTATATTTCCACAGCTAATAGCAGCTTCTTTTTCGACGACTAGAGAGCACTGATGGGGACAATAACTGCACTCAAACGGGATGAAAAACGTTCTGTTAATCAGGCAATGTACGATTTTTGATCCGTTTTAAGTGCACTTCTGACTCTTTTACGAAACTTTTCACTTTTCATTAGCTTGTTTGTTATCGAATCCGTTGTGGGCAGACATAAAGGAGGAAATTAAAAATGTTACCTTGAAGAATTTTACTTCGTTTCTATTCTGATAGAGGAATATCTTATCGAGCGACCATTTTTGTTATGGAGGAAAATAGCTCCGTTCAGAGTATCATCGATTGTATAAATTGACAGCGAGCATGTTCACAAACAGTCCTGTTAAAATTAAACTATTTTGGATAACAGAGGTTGTTAGGTAGGTACCTATCTATGCCGATTGGAAAAGTAAATCTGATGCAGCCGTCAACCCGTATTACAACTAACTAAACTAAACTTTTTAACGTTTTCGTTTTCATTTTTTTTTTAAACGTTTCAAATGGTAAAATATTTTTATTTTGTTTCTGTAAAAGAAAATAATTTAAAGGAAACAGCAATGTCTTGAGATTATAATCAACAACAAATGATTCATTTTTATTTGACAATTCTGTTATTAAATGGGTCCATAATTTAATTACTTTAAATATTTCAAGTCACTTTGAAACACATAATTTCAACAAAAAATAAAAGGCGGCAAAAAAACGGAATACATTTCGACACAAATTTGACCGAATCAAATAATACCGCTTTATATTACGCGGGGCTTATATCAGACGTAGACAGGTATTGAGATTTATAGAGGTGTAAATTTTGAATGTTTGGCACTTTCTAAAAGAATAATGTACCTAGCACAAACTTTATAATGGAAGCGACGGCTCATCTATAGCGCTTGTTGCCCCAATAAGCATTTTAAATATGAAACCGCAGCTATCTTCACTAGCCTTTGTTTTGGATTGTCAAATATATTCATAAAAAAACAGGAGATAAACAGATTAAATTTCTTATACGGTCTTCAATTAAATATAATTTTAATCTGCAATTAAACTAAAAGCTAGGAGTGTTAATATGTCATTCTATAGTGTACATATTCCTCAGAAGACCACCCAGGAATCATCAGGTAATTGCTACATTCCTGCCTCGTATGAGGTGGAGAAACGTTTTTTTTTTTTTTTTCTAAAGTACGCATTATTAATGGGAAAATAACAAAATGCCAATGCTATTGGCTATTTTTCCAAGTATTCTGCACACAAAGTGTAAAAAACAAGTTCTTATTTGATTGAATTAAACAATCCCGTTTGTTTTCTTGCCTAACCTGCATGTGGGTGTTCCGCATCTTCTGCGGCGCGATGGTGTGATCTTTTCATTCTTTGTATTCCGTATTTTGACGAATTGGGTGAAATCCAATAGTTTGTTTTCAAACAAATCGAATTTAATACGCTTTAATGCGATAACATATAACGTGTGTGAAGAACCAATATAATTAGCGTAATTCGCTTTTTATACACCTCTTTTTCTCAGTACGTTTTGCAAATTGAGACCTTTTGCCCTTCTAGTCTAGTAAGAAAATGGCAGGGAGCCAATGCCAGATGTGTAATTTGAATTCCTTCGGTCAGAGTGTTTAGTATTGGGTGGTGAGCTAGATTTTTTAATAACTCAAACCGGGCAGGATAGTACATTTCGTCAGCGTTTTACGAAATACCCAAGTATATTCTGCCTGTTGTGCGACATTGACCGTCTATGTTATTGTATATGTCTTGTGAAATTGTTGGAATCTTGGCAGCATTGTTCCCTTTTATTCTTCAAGGGCCGTGTAACGTAGGAATTTGAGAAAACTCATGGTGTCATTGAACTTGCACCTTATTATGTAAGGCATCGGATAATAAAACATCCCTCTGGCCTTAAAACTAAATTGCATCAATTACAACTTTTTTTTTCTAATTGAACAAAATTATTCTTAGGAAGCTCCAATACGTTGATATCAACAAAAAAAAAAAAAAAAACATGTTTTGTTCAGCACTGTTTTTCAATCAATTTTTCGCTGAGAAACATAGGTATGCGAATGAAGCATATATATAAAATGCAAAATTTACATTCGGTGTTTTATAGTTCGAACATTCAATTGTTTTGACTCTTTGTGTCAGCTTTGTACGAGTATATATCTACATATCTCTTCGGTTAACGTGAGAAAGAAAAGCCACACCCTCAGAGTATGTCTGTTGAAGTGAAATCCTTGAGTGGAGTTTGATGCCGTCAACTAAAACATATGTTGAATGATCCTAACTATGGCTAACTAAAAAAAAGTCTATAATCAGAACCTTTTAGAATGGACACCCAGGACAAGATTGATTTTGTAAACTTATTATTACAAGTCAGTCTCAAGTGTTGGCTTGTGAGTTGTGACGACACTGTCCAATCTTCATAATGTGCTGTGAACTTCATTTGTGCAGATTAAGTTTTCTGTACTATTTTTCTTCTATCATCACTTGGTCTCTATTCTAGCAGTGCCAGAGTTCAGGATTCTAAGCTGTATGCTGCCGCTGATTTTAGATTATAGATGTTCTACTACCAACATTGAGTTTTCCCGTACATGCTCTTACTGAGAGTTTTCAGCATTTGCTTACCGTTTTCTGTAGTTCATATCTATTGACTTTCGACTAACACTAACCCAAACAGCGAAACATTTTATTGCAGCAACCGATGTACGTACTTGTGTTTTTCGAGAGAAAAATGAAGCGCTTAAATTACTTAAGCTACACAAAGATGCCCGATTGAAGGTGTTTTCAAATACCGATGATGCGGAGAACTATGCCGAAACTGGCTACGAAGTAACCCAGTCAAAGTACGCAGACACAAAATGTTGGTAATATGAAACCCATGCAGTAAAACAAAAAAAAATTATAATAAACATTTTACTTTCAGCTAGTTCGCCGGCGAATGCTGAAAAGAATACATACCGAACACCGACCAAACAGGAACTAACGGAATTTCGAAAGGTCATAGAAGCAGGCGACTATGCCAAAGTTAATATGAAAATTTGGGAAAATCCTCGATTCCTAATCAGCTCAGGGGATACACCGACTTCCTTGAAGGAGGGCTATCGCTATAATGCTATGCACATATGTGCAATAAATAAAAAGCCTCAAATCGCTTCGTTGATACTTAAAACAGTCAGCAATATAGAATTTATGGAAAAACTCTACGGCAAGAACAATGAAAAAGTTTGCATCGAAGCAAGTGCTATTCTCTTGGACTATTTTCTAAATATGCCCGAAAAAGGCCGATGTGAAACTCCATTGCATTTGGCGGCGAAACTAGGTGCTGTTGAAGTTGTCGAGGTTCTCAAATCGTATCACCAATGTAAGATGACACCTAACAGCGAGGGGCTGTTGCCAAAAGATGTAAGTCCTGAAATGATTGGTCGACATGCTTGTCATTTTGATTTCAATTACTTTTTGATAGATAATTTGCACACGAGATCCAGGTGCATGCCCGAGGTTAAAAGAAAAAATTGCCTCACTTTTGGAGGAACGATTTTATGTGCCTGTTATTCGTTCGGCAAATAATACCGTACCACCGGCGATAGGACAACCATTCTCCACAAATAATCCACCGGTAAGTAGAAGCTTGATCTAGTTCAGTATTGTTGCCTTATAATTTAATTAATCTGTTAAACTTGTTTCATTTAAGAATCTCAATTCAGATCCCCTTAGTCCGGAAGTTGAAATTCAAGCCGTAGCTGGACCCATGAGTAAGGAACAGGCAAAAGTAAGTGTCGCTCTCCCGCAAATATGTCCGCCTTTCACTTGAGTTTGTTTTTTCTATAGACTTTCTGTCGCCGCTGGAAAACTCCGCCTAGGATATCTGGCAGCTGCCTACCACTAGTGAACAGCCCATTCGGAAGTCCCTTGAAACTGCGATCCAGCACTCCAACAAAATCAGCGCCAAAAACTAACAATTCTCTATCGTTAACGCCTCGCAGGAAGTATTTATTTAGCAATAACCAATCACTAGCCGAGCAACTTGAGAACCTTTCAAATAGCAAGACCATTGAACTACTCGAAGACAATAACAATGGCAATGGCGAACACGGAATCAATGTTATTAACTGCATGACTCCATATCCCAAGAAGAACGATTTATTTCGCAGCTACCGTGACAATAATGTTGGCTCTCCAATCACATTGAATTTCAATGATTCCTTAACGACAAACAGCGTGCATGGCGAGTACTTTGATAGCCCGGGCTTTAAGGAACGTCACCTGAAACTGATCGACGCAGAGAAGGGCTTCGAGATAATCGGACGGGAATTGGCTAAGGAACAGCATGTCGAATGGAAGGAGTATTGGGATTTTCTTGGCATCTTTGTGGACATCGCCTCCGAGCAGGGTCTTTCGAAATTGGAAAGTTTTTTGTCGCAAAAGGATGAATCCCTCAATAAGCCAACAGTAACCAATAAAAAGGAGGAACTCTTGGATGATCTGTGCAACGCACTTTACAAGCTGAACTTACGCAACGACTCACCCAATGTCGTTGAATACGACAACGATCGACAAATCTACAACAAATCAATAGCGAATAATGCGCCCCAGTCGACCATGCCTTACAATTGCGTAGAGAAGTCCCTGCAGGTATTCGCCAAGCGCATGACAAAGAATTTGCTACACAACATCGACAGCATCGTATCGATCAACGATGCGTTCCTTTCCGAATTGAAAAGACTGAAATCCCTAATAGTAAGCTTTATGGATGATCCTCGTTTTTTAAATGTTAATTTTACAAAAGTGCACTCACGATTTGCCTATCTAATAGTCAACTATTTGGATGATGCTCAGCATAGTGATAAAGCAAGCAAAGCTAAGGTGAGTTTGGGACGAGTAGAGGCGGAAGGCTTTCATTTGGTTCCTTTTTTAGATTCAGAAGTGTCTGCAACAGATAACTTCGTCGCCCGGTGAGAGGAAGGAGCATCTGCATTGTGTGTGTAATAAAATCCTGCTTTACATGGAAAGCAATTTCCCACTTGTTCAGCCGGAAAATCTGAAGAGCGAGGATGACTGCCTGCGAATTTGGCTTAAGGAATCGCAATGCGATTGCAAGTGGGACAGTGTCTTAAATCGGAAAGAGAGTCGTCGATCACGGAACGAGTCGCGAAAAGCTCGACCTGTCGACCAACGTCATTTGGCAGAGACATCACCTGCTAAATTGCGACAAATGCCCGAAGCTGAAAACCCTGTAGAAGCAGCTGACACCGAAGATGTATTCTGGGTAACTCACTCGACTTATCACAGTAACTTTCTTGTGCTCATGTTTATTTCTTTATAGTCAGACTTAGGTTCGGATGACGACGATGCAGATGAATGCTTTGTCACACCCCCAGAGAGCCCATCGGCACTGTCATTTAGCAGCGTGGACGTTGAGGATTATCATCTGTTTCTCTTAGGGTAATGCTTGTTCCCATTTACTTGAATAAGGTGTTCAAATGTTCTGTGTTCTTTTAGAAATGAACCCACAAAGCGAGACCTAGACGTATTAAACGCAATATTTCATGTTGAAATCAGCAATGATACCTATCCGTATATATACAATTGGAAAGCAGCCGTGTTGCGGTATTCAAACGAAGAAATGGATGAGTAAGTGCTGCCACTTTGCCCTCCTTTATATATTTACATATGAGTTTAACTAACCAACGTGCTTACAGATTTCCATCCCCATCGCTCATTGTCAAGAAGTCTCTATCATTCTCAATCACTGAACGACTGCCGACACCTAGAAGTCTTTTTAATTCGCCATCTCGTCCATCGTTTCTAAAGAATAAAACAATGGAAAACCTTATAATATACAGGGAAAATCGCAAGGACAACAGTTACACACTATCTGATGCGAATGAGAATAGCAATTGCAGCGAACTTGCATGGATGAACGTGTCTACTTGAAATCACCGTTCTTTTCTGTTCACTTTGGCAAAGTTCTTCCTGTGAATTATTATTTATGATACAATGTCACCGGGATATTGTTGCGCATTTGATTTTAGCCTTCGGCAGTTTTTTCCTTAAATGTTTGGTTTTCATATCTTGAATTAAAATGTTAACTTTTGAATTTACTCTTTTATTATATATGTCATCTAGAGAGCAATATTGAAATATATACATATGTATTTGCGAAGTCGTATTTACCACTTTCTATTCGGTTATAGAGTTGCGGTCTATTAAATATGAAACACGAAACAATTCTTCTTACAATGCTATAAGCGCTTTGCTACTCCCGCAATCATTTGAAGTTGATTAACTCATTCAATTTTTGAATAGTCCTGTACACCAAGATGTTCAAATTGTTTAATTTTTCGAAAATGAGTTACATCGCGTTAGGTTAACTGATTATTCAACATGTGTTGATAACTTCGCGCACTAACTAAGCATTGGAAGTTGAGCAACTACAAGAGGGCAACTTATATACACCTGAAATGTGAACAGGAGCGACCACAACAGCAGCAGCATTACAAGCAGTAGCAACTAAATCGGTATGAGTTGCTCAATACCATCCGTCAGCTTTGAAAAATAGTGTCACTAGACACGATTAATGACTACATAAATGCCCATAGTCCAAATGGCAATGCGAACTACTTTTTGATATCCAACCATCCCCAACCAGTTGGTCGGGCAAAGTTTAATAGACCTTAGACAAACATTGAGTTTCCTATTTCATGAGACGATATAATGTTGACTTGAATTATGTACACTCCACAGGAGAAGTACCCAATAAACTGCGAAAATAAAAATAAAAATAACTGGAAATTTGTGTTTTGTTTTTTTTTTCCACGGGACCGTGCTTTTATTTTCACTTATACATTTTTCTTTGAATTTCATTTAACAATTTTTTCCTGTATAAAAGATGTGCAAGTGGTGTTCAATAATAGGAATGATTCCGGAAGTATGTATACGCGAATTTTGATATTGACATTTTTATCTAAACTATTGTTCTTATTATTCAAGAAAAGCAAGCAGATTCTCTCTTTTTTGTAGTACATATAAATATAATTAAAAAATAAATATGCACGTTGTACTCAGTATTTCCATTTAAGCTAATAATTATTCGGCTTGCACATCCATTCACAATCGAGGTGTTTTTTTTTTTAGTATTTTTTATGTTTCCCTACCTGCTAATCATTAACATGTTTCTTGTTTTAATACGTTTGTTTGTTAAGGCTTAGGGTTCTTTGTTTTTCTTACATTTGTTTTGTTTCGTTTTATACAAAAAAAAAGAAGGTAACTAAATATATACGTTTTGACTGATAACAACGACTACCATTAGACAAATATGCCATATGAAAATTTAGAATTTGATTTACAGAGTACATAGTATTTATCTTCAATTTATTTGTAATTTTAAAGTGAAAACGCGAATGAATGCAGTTCGTTGCAAGGTCACATCCAGCGGGAATTATTCATAAATCAAAGATAAATGTACAAAATTCACAACCTAACCAAGATGTTCATATACATATTTTCTAATTGTTTTTGTACTAATAAACTAAAAAAAAGAAACAAAATTAAGCAGTATTGAGCAATTTTTAGTGAGTATTTTTCTTTTTACATATTTTATACTTTTTTTAGGGTTTTTAGTGTTTTTAACTTTTTTTTTTGCTTGGGTTTTTCTTATTTTTTTTACTTTTTTGGCTTTATCCATTCTTATTAATATATGTTTTAACTCTCTTTATTCTGAAAGCATAAAATTAATAAATTACATTTTAACATTATGACTTGGACCTTATGACATTATTGTACGAACTAACAACCTGAGATATAGTAAGGACACGATCAGAACAAAGTAATGCAAATTGGTTGTGGCAGAATTGGACAGATTTTCGATTCCGTGACAAATAACAGGGACACTAATGTGCGTCTAGATTTTGTTAACTAAGAAAGCAAATAGAACGAATTGCAGCGCTATCAGCTGCTGCAAGATCTCGATGGGAATTTTAAACGAAAATGAAGAAGAGTTCTTAAGATAATGACTATGAACAAAACGCATGATCCCACCCTTTCAAATTTCGCAATATGTGCTGTGTTTAACCTGTGAAATGTGTAATCAACACGGCAATTTCTGACTCATTGGCGTATTATGTGTACAATTAAACGTCCGAAACTTCAGACAAGCTCTTATTTCTTATTTGTCATTCACCCCTATCGAGGTATCCGTTCGGAAAAAATTCCGATACGAAAGCCAAATCTGATCGGAACCCAAATTGCGTTCGAAGTATCCGTTTCGGAACAAAATAAATGAAGCATATTTTTCATTTTACATTAAAATATTCCGCAGCAATTAGTTATCGGGGAGCTTCGGAAAAAAAGTGGCGTATAGTTGTCAAAAGTAAGTGGTATAACGCGGTTCCATACAATGCGACAAGGTGCTCTATATGTCATCGGAGAATTTTTTCCGAAATTTGTATCGAAACGGATATCTCGAATGGAATTTCTCCGATTTCGTACAAAAACGCTCGGTTTGGAGCGCGCTCATAATGCTCGAGCTCAGTGAGCCCTAGTGTGCTTTTGCTAAAACCCTTTCGTATTGTGTACTCTTTGACACAATTTACTCAAATAGGAATGGTGTTATATCGAATCACACTCACAAAATGTGTCAGTTTATATCACTTTTGACATATATATGTAATTGCGAACCTTCAGGATAAATGACTTAACCGCTTTATTGACTATTTGTCCACAAATTGGTCGTTAAACCAAAAAGTTCAGTTTCGCATCTTGATCCCTATCTATCCGTCCGAATTTATCCCTGAATTAGAGCGTGTTTTATTGAACATCTATCTCAGCAAAGCAAGGGAAAGTTGAATATTCATCTCGCAATGACAACTACATTTTTTGACAGTTTCGTGATTCACTCCGGGTGTTTATCCCAAGTATAAGTGGCTTGTACGCAGTAGTTCATGTTGGAAAATGTCTGGTGATGTGCTCACGAAATTCCTCGTTGATTTCGTTTATATCTATTGAATTTTACCGGGCAGGAATCTTAGAGAACGTTGAATCATGATAAATGCCGAGCTCATACCACTTTATAAACATTGGAACTGCTAATGCAAACAAAAAAAGAGTTCATAATGAACATTTCGCATCATTTTCATAAGCACACATCTTGAGCCGTACTCTGCTAAATATCTGGGAGATATCAAGTGCAACAACCTTCGTTCCAGTAGATAGAGGAATATCTACAAAATGCTTTAAGACGTAAAACGGAGTTTGTTAGCGGCTGAAAGTGTAAGCAGTCAAATGTAGTATATGTCTTAATATATATTATTTCCGCAGTAAAATATATTTTGCGGCTCTCAAACGCAGCAATCTCAACAAGTGTTAAGAAAGTGAATTAACAACTTCCATTATATAACAGATTTGAAAGAAAAAAACCACAAAAGAACGTTTAAACAGCACTGTACAAATCTAACGAGAAATAGTCTGCTTTGTAATCTGGCGAGCATTGCCTGAGATCCTACATTTTGCTGCCTCGGGTATGTCCAAATTAGCCTCAATAAAACTACGCGACTTACTTTGCTTACCATTATGTAACCGAGACAAATCACGGATAAGTGAATGAAAGAACCTCCTAATGAACCATTGCAATTGGGACGCATGCTTCAACAATCAGGAGGAAAACATTGAATGAGGCTTTGCGAAGGATTGCCCAACGGGTCTTAAGCAGCCCAGCGCCCATGCAAAAAGGGCGAAACTAGAACCTGCCTCCATGTTTCTGCTAAAACGTTCAAAACTAAGTATAATTATTAACTTTTCTTAAGCCTACTGTCGAACGAAATCCGTCCAAAACTCACACACACCCAGCACCATGATTTACTTACAGACAAAACACACAAGTTATTAGTATAAATTACTTATTTTGTTACACAGTCAATATTCGATAATAAATATTTTCTATCTAATCAGTCTTCTTGATTTTATAGGATAATAAACATCTTAACTATGTACATAGAATATAGTCACTAAAACATTTCTAAAGCACCTGTCTCCACGGTTCTAACAATTTAAACGAAAATAAATGACTTACTTTATATATATTGCATTCAACACGATTGGCGATATCACTGAAGATGACATATTTTAAGTTTGCGAAAGCACTGTCTGGTGCAAATGGTGTGTATCGATTTCAATGTTCTTGTACTGGCCGAGGTATGAGCGTTGCTGTTGGAATAATTGGCGAGAATATGGAATTTATATCTAGAGTTTCTTGCAGAGCTCTACACGATGACATGAATACTAGTTTAACTCTCTCAAAAGTTTCAAAATCATACACAGATCTGGCAGTATTTGTGAGATCAAACGGTTCTGCAACAAATCATTACAATTAGTGACAAAAAAACTATGTAGAATAATCTTACCTTCTATGCACAACTCTTTCCATTGGTGAACATCATTTTTCAATGATTTTGCCTGGCGACAATACTCGATTGGAATTAACGCTCCTGTTCTAATGGAAATTGCGTATTGAGAGTAGCTGCAGGAAACAAAACGCATTACAATACACTTCAAAATATACAAATTAGAGCGGACTTACTTAAAAGTACTGTAGTATTGTAGAAACTGTAGCAACAACTGCCCTATGGGCTGAGTGTTCTGAGACTCATATGGTCCGATTGTTTCGTTCATGTCCACATAGCCAAAGTCATTTGTTCGCAGCTGGAATCGAGAAGAAACGGGTTTCTGGCTGGTTCGTAGCTAGTTGGTTATAATTGAACTTACAATGAACTGAAATTTATCGGGATACATTTCGTGTAAGCACGGCAGCACAGGTGGAGTCACCGCACATTGCAAGAAGTGTATGACCATCAGTACCAGAGAGTAACTTGATATGGTCATATTTTTTGCGTTGTTTATGTTGTGGTATTGTGCCCAGAGTTTTGTAACGAGCACAAGCGGTCGCAGTCTCCAATCCACTAAAATAAACAGCAATACATTACTTTGTTAATGCAATTGAACGGAATGTTGGACATGACACAACTATAAATCTATCTAAACAGTGACGAATTAAGCAAAACTTGCTAAAAGCACAAGAAAATTGAATACCGATCTCGTTTCACCACCGCGAATAGATGAAACCTTTTGCGACACTAGGAATCTTTGTAAGAAATTACTAAACCCAAAAATGGTCTGTTTGTTGACACGGATTCATGTTTTATAAACATATCTTTTGTATACGAGTTTATAAAAACTTAAACCTTAAATGAATTTCTGGTTGTAGTACTCACATTGCGAATAGCAATATAACAAATGCGTATTTTTTATGCCAACACAGTTATTGAAATTCAAATCTACTTCCAGATTGTGAACTCTGTCTCTGAAACGCAGTATAGGAACTTTAGCTTCAATGAGATTAAAAGTCTCAAACTCCCCTGCAAAAAAAAAAAAAAGAGTTGTAATCATATTTCACTTTTTATTCAATCGCAACTCACCAGTCTTATTCAAACAGTCCCTAAGCAGAGTAAGATTGAATAAAGCCTCCATTCTTGGATCGATGGAGGACATTGCTCGCGACACAAGGCACATATCGATATCAGATGTATCAGCACCGAATCCCGATATCGTTGACCCAACTAAGTAAAGCCCATATCGAGGGTAGGCGTTCTAGAACAATAAAGCCGATGTGAAATTATCAATCATTCAGCGCCTTGCGCTTACCTTTATTATGATGTACAAGTACCGCCAAAGACGCATTTTTCGTTTGAAAGTGTCCTCAGTTTGCTGCGAGGCTACAAACCTAGTCCAGATGGCTTGCGATAAATTGTCCCACTTGGTGCCGGTCAGCAATGAACGCGGCATTTCTTTCAACTCTACAAGATGAGATCGAGCCAAGAACCTATCAGGCGGCGTGAAGTAAAAATCATTCGTAAATTGAATGGATCGCCCACTGTTGCTGTGAATGAAGTTTCGACCTCTTCCTCCGCGAAACGAATTGCGATGTGCTTGGCTAAAAGAAAAAAACATCTTGTTAATGTATTGACTAACTATTAAAGCCCACTATTATATGAACCTCTTTTTCATGTTCGAAGCTTGTATCTGCTGCTGCTGCAAGTCGCCTGCATTCTCATTGATGGTGTAGTTGCCATGTGCACTATACATAAACTGCGCGTGCAACGCTGGTATCCAGTGCGATAGATTCTGTTCGGATCCGTAGAAATGCTGGATAGGCAAATCGTCTTCGGCGTAAGATGTTGGGAAGTTCAAAAGTGATGTTACACTTGACGGGTGTGCGTATGAAATGTCCGTCGAAGATGTCGACGATGATGAGGACGAAAGGTGATTACTGTTACTGGTGTCGATTTTCTTAACATTGCCGCAGCTCGAATTAGAAGAATCAGATTCATAGCCTTCGCTGGCTACTCCAACTTGAGTGACTTCACTTGGGCTGGTCACAGGCCCAACTTTAACCTGGTTGTTTACATATGGAAACGGACCTCTGCAGTTGCATTCTGGTTTCGTTTTGTTGCGAATTTCGAGTGGATTCTCCGCCTTTGGACTAGCAGATTGTGATCGAACGTTCTCAACGTAGCGATTGTTGTTATTCGGGTCGGTAGTGACGTACTTGAGGTTATGGAGGTTCTGGTGATTTTTAACGCGGGGAATTATCTGCAGTTGGCCAGAGTCCGAGCTAGAGTTAGACAGATGCTTGTTCAGTGTGTTCGAATCGTTCTTGGTGATATGTACATTCGTGTTGTTGGTATTCCACACTTTTACCTGGTTCCTGTTGCGATTATAGCTGGAACCGTTGTTGGACGCATTCATTGCATTGCCATTACCATTACCACTCGAACCATTGTCGAGCTGCTGTACATTTTTACTTTCGTTTTGGCACTTTTGGTACGTATAAGACACGGGAATGTAATTTCGCTTGCTGTAGCTGCTTAAAGGCGGGTAGTGGTTATACGGCGAAGAAAAGTTATCCGAGGGCAAATGTGTGCCCATCGAATTGACCCCATGATGGGGATTATTTATTAAAATTGGAATATCATAGCTAGGGTATTCATTATACGACGGCGATTGTAACTTAGTGACAGGACTGTACTTGTGTTGGTGATCGTTATAGCTCAATCTCTTTTCCTTTTGTGGAGGTGGGATATCCTGGTAGATTATTCGCTGGCCTTGAATACCCATACTTTGTGCATCGACAACGCTTCGAATTGGCGATACAGTAGCACTGCTACTGTACATGTGATTGTTTCCGGTGCCAACTCCGTCGACAACAATACCACCTGCCATCTGCATGCCTACCGAGTGCAGAAAGTCCAGCGAATACGAATTGGGTGAAACCGGCGCCGACGATGAGACGACTGATGGCGCTGTGGAGACTACGCTAGCATTAGACGATGTGAAAACAGCAGACATTTGTTGGTTACTTGAACTATGAGGGCCGCCGCCGGTGTTGCTGCTGTTTGTGTTTATCACCATGGGCGGAACAGGCGATAGAGACTTCTTATTACCCTTAATATCTACTTCAGTCTGTTGCGGCTTTTTGCGATGTGTTGATGTTGAACCAAATTTAATTGGTACTCTGCTCTTGTTGCTAATACTACTGTTGTGGCCTGATGTGGATGATGATGACGACGACGACAACGAGGAGGACGACGATACAGATGAGCTGTTAGCTGATGGAGATTTTTGCAACGAGGACGTTTTGCTAAATTCACTTGTGGCGATGTTCTTATTGACAAACGAATCACAGCAATTCTTCGGAATACTAGGGGATGCCAAAGTAGAGTCACTGCATTTGCTATTCTTAATAACGATATTGTTGCTAATGCTTGTGGGTATATAAATATTTTGATTCTTTATCGTATTATTGCTGTTGTTTTTAAAGTGGAAATTAATATTCAACTGCTGTTGGTTGATCCTTTTGCGATTGTTCGCTGTGAACGACTGACTATTTGTGGTGTGATTTTTGTTGTTGGTGTTACACGTGCTGTTTGTTGGGATCTTTTGCAGTTTCTTGCGATTATTGTTGTTGTGTGTAACATTGTTTTGATATTTTTGCGATAAGTTTCGTTGTTTTTGATATTTTATCATTGGCGAAGTGTTATTGTTTGTACATGTAAGAACATCATTTGGAGCTAATGAAATAATCTTCAAATCCGTTGCGAACATTTCAAAAAACCTATTTATCTTTCTGTTTAAGCTAAATATGGAAAGGTATTCTGTAACTGTAACTTTAGTGTCTAGCTCTTTGTAATTTGTGTTTGACAAAAAAGCAATATATCTTATATGGAGTAATTTCAATAATGTTCGTACTCATATATCCGGGTGAGTTTGCAGCGTACACTTGGGATTATCTCGACAATTGTTCGCTTTCGTTGTCAATGTGTTTTCAGTTAAATGCGAATAACAGACACCTTTGCTGGCTTTACATGTCGCTGTAGCCCTGAAGTTTAGTTTTCTATTGCCGCGCTTCTTCGGTTAGCGGATATGAGATGAGCTAGACTAATGACTGCAAAAAGTAAGTAAGTAACGCGTTAGGAACGAGTAAGTTCAATTTAGTATATATTAAAAAAAGAAAAAAGAAGTTTAACAGCATGCGAAATGAGAATTAAAATAGATTCTTATGCCGAATGAAGTTTCTTGGGCATCAGCACAAGTAGGTAGGTATAGCAGAGATGTATCGAGCGACTTCTATGCCATAAGTTACAATTCAAACTGACTTTGGGTTTGTTTTCCAGCTTTTAACAAAAAAAAAAAACAACAACATTATAGGTATCAATTTGATGACTACAGGATGAATAGGTACATCCTTTTAGAAATATAAAAGATCACACAGAAACTGCTCTGAGATTTTAAAAGAAAGCGAACTCTAAAGTAGCTATGCATTTTCCGAAGTTAATCATTTTATTAAACTCTGTAATAAACATGATATTTTAATAGTTTACCACTCCCAGTTGCATGAGAGAATAACAACGTTAAGCCAAACATGGCATTGTTAGTCATCACAGATGGACTGGATGTGAGCATTCAAAATGTTTTGAAGTTAGTTAGGTGCATTTTATGGGAAATAGAAATATGTTATGCTTATGTGCAACCGCTCTGGCTTACCCCCAACAAAATTCGAATAAAAGCAGTATCCGGGCTAGTCAAAAATCAACAAAGACGACACGACTTGCAAGGTTAAACACCATATGGAAATAACTTCTGTTGAATGAACGTTTTCGAAGAGATTGATTCAGTAGCAATGCAATATTATATACCGAGCTTAGTTTGTCGGCTGTATGTAAGTAGGTCTCTTGCGTAGTATGACTTTCACATCATACAAAGAATTGCATCCTATATAAATAGAACCAGTGTTTCAAGAAGAAAATATAAATGATGAACTTTTGGGCTTAATAGCCAAGAACAGAAATGTTCCATTGAAAACAAAGATAGAACACGTAATATGTAAGATAAGATATATATTCGTCTCTTCCCCCCCCCCCCCACTCAAAAAAACAGCTATTGATGGGCAGAGTGATAACGCGTGCTAATGAAATAAAACCTTCACCATCAAATTTGTGAAAAAACAATTCGGTACCTACATAGCTCATGCTCGGAACTGTTTAACGCCAAACAGAAGTAATCGTATCAGAGTCCGTCCAAATTGTTGAAATTTTACTGATTTAAATAAAGGCGTCAACCTACACCCAAACCAATTGTTCATAGTTACAAGTTTAAATTTTCAACAATTTGTATAGAATTTTGTTAAGTGCGTAAAACCACATAGGTGGGTACTACTTCACCGAAATTGATTTGCAAAACTCTAAGAACCGGCATACTTGTAGGTAATACGCTCTTTTCCAAATCACTCCAGACCTGTCGTTATTGTGCCAATACAAACAATAAATCTGTACAAATTGAGATATTTTGCAGAAGTTTGGTTATAATTTCTTAAGATTTGCATAATATATGCACACCAATTTACGTATGACCCAATAGAGGCGGTGTTTGCATTATCGAACCAACATAACAGAAAACAATGCAATTTTAGACAACTTTTTTTCTATTAACTCCAAGCGGTTAACGGAACTTTACTATACACTTCTGCAGGCTTTGCCAATTCGATTTTCGGAGAAAAAAAAATGTGATTCGGGCGGCAATAGCCGTAGCGATAAATTAGGCACAAATATGAATTTCACACAAAATTACCTCATGGTTTTTACCAAATTTATAATTTTCTGTCGAGGGTAGTGGGTACGCTTTCGGCGGCTTTTAATTGTATATAAATGTGATCTTGAATTACCCAGTTTTCTCCGTATCGACACTTTTTCTTGATATATGAATTTTCGGACCTAGTAAAGTAGCAAAACCTACACAAATTTGCGGCGGTACGTACGAATGACGATTGCCCGATTATTTTTTTAGAAATCGTTTGACAGCTGAAATGGATGACGTCTAGGGATGTGCTTACTGAAGTTTGGTTTATTTTTTTAACTGTTATAAAACGAATTATTCTTTAATAATATAATAATGGCTTTTCAGATTTTGATATGAGATTTTAGATTTCTGATGCTAAATCGAACATAAAATCTGAATTTTATTTGTTCTTGTTTGTATTGAGTTGGCCACAAACATTTTATTTTATTTGCAGTGGAAGTCTATTTCAATTGATTTTCAGACATTTGTAATAACACATTTCGGAATAATTTTATATAAAAATAGATTCCATACTCGAAAAATGTATAAATTAGTTAAAAAAATAATCCTTCCAATAGATAAACAATTCGTAGCCGCCAGCTGTGTGTCATACAATTTCGTATTAGTGAAAGTTTGAGAAAAAATCGAGATTTCTAAAAGGACGTCAAAAAAAAAAGATTGATTTTTTTGGCAAATCAAACATAAAAAGCAATCTCGATCCAAAATTGATTTTTTCTCAAAAAAATGTATCTTTTTGCCAAATCGAAAACGACATAAAATAAAACTCGCCTTCATGGTTTGACTTCAATATAACAGTTATTCGAATTGGGCTCCACTTTGTGAACATAGCTGTCAACTGTCAAATTATCACTGTCTTGAAATATTTCATAACCAAATTTTAGATATTTTTCTGTGAAATTTTTTAAAAGATGTTTGCCTTAACTAGAGGCGGCCTAAAACGCCATTTGAGCCGAATTATAGAAACCAAAAGATTATACGCAGCTCAAACTAAGCTAGACACAGTCTCTGATGAGTTTACGGAAATCCCAGAGTATCCGGAAATATTGCCCTTAACCCGCGATGCACGTTTGAAACGTGAAAAATTGTCATGGCATGAGGAAATCAAAGCCTTGACAACTGTGGAGGAAAAGTTAATAAAAATCAACATGCCACGGTACTACGGCTATAAAACAATTACTTGGGATTCTGTAGACCATCCATATAATTGCTTGCCGGTTACTCAACATTACACACGCACGATATTTGAGAGCTATGACAAGCAGCCTAATTTTGCAAAGGACGAGGTTAGCAAGACTCAAATGGAATCACTCGTTAAAAGTGTTTCAGATAATGTTAAGGAGGCTGTGGAATATTCACATGAATTCTTTAGGTACTCGAATATGTCATAAACGAGTCAAAAATATATACCTTCTTTTTTTCAGAGAGAAGTATAGTTCGGATAGCGATTTGTCAGCACAGGAGAAAGACAAACTGTTGGGACAACTAATCGTTGAGAACCTCAATCGAACAATCATCAACTCGCTCATTGCCGACGCTGCACATCTATCCGAAGTAGAAGTCGACTTTAATCCGAGACATGAGGCATTCTGGGCTGTAGGCGGTGTGAATCCGCCCAAAAATGTTGTTAAAAGTAGGAAAGGCCGCAAATGGCAAGAGGACACTGCTGACATGCCCGTCGATCGATTGATACAATACAGATCTGAACCATACCTTACTCTGCGGCACAAATTTCCATTAAAACCGATAAAGTCAATCGAAGACAGTGCATCCCTCGAAACAGCAAAATCAGTGCCAGTCTACACATTCGATCCTCGCACTGTTGGCTACAGGACAAGCTATTGTCATGGAACAAATATTCCTGGTAAGGTTTAGCCATATATCATTGCAACAAAGACAACAATACAGTTTTCCTCCAGGTTTCTGGCCGGGTAGTGCAAGTGGTTTTGGAGTTCTATCGTTCCATCCCCGTGATCATATGGTAGTGCGAAATTCAAAGTATGGAATCCAGGATTTTGCAGAAACACTCCACGCCCAAGCCATTCAATCCAGTTTTGCATGGCTATTGGCGCAGGCAAACTACAATGGATTCTCCACTTTCAACGATGTTACCTATCCCATGACCACACAAACTATAATTACAAATGGAAAGCAGTGGTCTTTCTACCGCTATCAGCTGAACACAACATTGATCCATACAGATCATGTGTACGAGAATCCCAAGGCAAACTTTTGCTGGGGAACCAACGAAATGAATTTGTTCCAAGAAGTCGATGCGAGTGGAAAATGCATTGGTTTCAATGAGGACGTGGTTAAGCATTTGGTTGAGCTCTATTGTAACGCACCCGCCGAGAGCGATACTGATTTACGACCATATTTGTCAAGTCAGTGCCCAACTGTGGCTGGTATCGCAGATGACGATAAAAGAGTGTTTCTTGAAAATACCTTCAAGCATCTGGTAGCGAATATACCGCGTCATCTTGAGATCCCTGAAATCTATCTCTGGGAGAGAATCTATAAAATAGACAACAAGACACGACCCATGGAGGCGAAACGTCGTTTCTTCGAATTGGGAATCAATCCTTGGAGACGAACTTTGGATCAACACGACAAAGTGTATATTCCACGTGCGCTACGACCAGGCGGACCAAAGAGCAAGCCAAAATTCAAGAAAACATACTACCCATAGGAGAACGAATAAAACGTTAATAAAAGTTTAAACAACGGGTTTTATTTATTTTCGTAGGGATTTTGTCTTCTATTGCACTATGGCATGCAATCTAACTGATAAACTTTTTAACGGATGCAATTTTATAATTGCGATCATTGATTTCGGTTTAGATTAAAAAAAATATTTTGCATTCAATTTTTTTTACCAATTAATTAAACGCCTGCATATTCTTTTGCACCAGTGTTTTTAGCACTCTCTCTTCATTTATCCCACCACGAAGCGTGGTCATTTTTCCCTTTTGGTGTACTCAAATTCCATTTTCAAATCCCACGATACTTTTTTACGTCAAAGTTCAGTTTTTAATATAAAATTTGTATTACACGGAAAGAAAATCACGTTAAATTAACCCTTAGTTTAAAAAAAAATTTGATAAAAGACGATTTACATGAGCTGTTTTTTATGGAAATTCAGTGTGCTGATTATCATGGGAAATACAGGAAATGCGTTGACAGATTATATAGAAACAAAGCGTTCATTATGCTGCCACACAAAATACAACTTTAGGCGTTGGATCGACTTTAGATCATAAGTAGACCTCTCTACTCTCACGCGCGTTTGCAACTTTAGAATTTTGAATTGTTTGATTTGATGTCATGGGGTGTGCCGTTCATGGAGTGTTGAAGTTGGAGGGGCACAGAATCAATAATGTTTATCATACATACATTTTTAAAAGGAATATGATGTTTTTTTAATGCAAATTAATTAATTTAGTTAGTGAAAATGACGAATACCCTTTTTTTGTGGAGCTAATACTTATTTCTTCTTTGATAAAAAAAAGTATTAATCATTGGTTTTGTATCTTTTTTAAGGTTGTTCTTTACAGTATTCTTATGAATGCATTTTTTTTTATCGATTTTGGAGAATCCTTTTTTAATTCTTGCACAAAAACTTTAATTCTTGGATTCTGCTCTCTATTTGTGTACATTAGTTAAAACCAAACCGAACTTTTAATTTGTCATGCTCTACTCTGGGGACGTTCAAGTATCTAGTTTAGTAAGTCTGACAGCTCTCTCACTAGATGAAACTCGGCTCTGATTGCGGGAAATCGGTCGTGAGAGCAGATGTTTCAGTTGACGTTTATGGAGGGGTAGTCGACGAATCTAGTCGAGAAATTCCTGACTGAGTACTAAGTTGACATATGTGGCTGACGTAGAAAACGTGACGTTCCCGACCAATCCAGTTTTTGCGTTTAGGTTACATCTCATCCAGACCAATCTAGTCGACTTAAGATGACTAGATTCTTGAATGTGGCCTCTCTCAACGCGTATTCTCTTCAAAGCAGCATTTCGTTTTACAAAATTTTTGCTCGCGCGCATTTGGCATTTAAAATCGTAAAGATTCGGTAAAGCGTGTCAAAGCGCGCCGACGCACGCACGCGTTCAACGCGACATTGTGAATTCGGCATAAATTCCACGATTTGGTGCTTTTCCCTTTATCCCACGAAAGGCTTTTCGAATATCGAAATTCCCACAAAAAGGGATAAATCCCACTATATAATACCACTGTCTACAACACCTGCTATGGACTATACATACGCTATATTTTCCACATAACTGCAGCTTCGCCATCTGATGGACAAACATTAGCTGTAATCCTGGTTTTCCACCGGATATTAATGGAGAATATATTGATGTTGCCAATTTTTTAAATTTAGACGGTTGGTACATTTGCTGAGCAAAGTTTTCAACCGAAGTGAGGGGAGCTATCTTAAACCGATTTAGCCGACATCTAGGAATGGATAGAATATATATATATATATATATATATATATATATATATAGTTCTGTTACCACTATTTCGGATTGTGCATAGGATAAGTCACCATACAATTAGTATTTCCGAATTGGTGTGCCTTGGGTAGCCGAATACGAAATTAGTGTTAATATTCTGTTAAGCTATTTTAAATGCAAATATTTGTACATTTGAATCGTTTCTTGGTACGAATGTATTATGAGAGGTCATCGGGATTTTGCTTAATTTATCTTTCTAATGCTGTAAATAGGTTCTCCTCTCTAAGTTACACAAATGAAAGATTATTGCTCGAAAAGTAGAAAATGTTCAAACAGCCGTCAGTTTGTTAGTGAAAGGGTTCATTCTGTCAAAATGGGCAGTCGCATCTTTTATTTCTATTCAGGGGACTACTGTTAGGTACAGCTTCATTGAGCAAGGAACCTTCTGCTCAAAGGTGTGATAGTATTAGTGTAGGACTGCCCAATACAGCTCGTAGAGCCCCCTCTTAAATCTCGTAATCCAAAGCCCGTCAACGCGAATGGGACCGAAATCACTCGAAAAAAAATTGCATCAGCGGAGCGGCCAAGGAGATCTTCATGCGCATTTGCTAACGTCCATGCTTTTGGGCTATAAAGCAAGACTGGGATGATGCGGGTCATATTTAGGGTCTTCCGAGTGGTTATCGACAAGGTCTTAACTCTTATCAATTACTTTCATAGGCCATAGTAACTGGCAAGTGTAACTCTTCGCTTGATTTCCGCTATGATGTCATTTTCAGAGTTAACACCGCACCGGAGGTACAAAGCAGAGACAATACTGAGACCACCAACTACGGCCGATTTCCCGTTACTTAGCCTACAAGCTATATTTTTATGGAGTGTTCACGTTTCGTGCGCTAGTATTCTTACCTAGAAAATCGTATTGACAAATGTCACGAAACTTCAAAAATTCTGCTCACCAACACACTCCCAGGAGATATGAGACACTTCCGCTGTGGGCAAAGTTGCTGGCAGAGTTCATAGAATTATATCCGTTTAATTTGAAATTGTTCGTTACGTGTGGATAATATTTTTTTTTAGGAATAAGTGCACATTTGCTTAAGATGTTCATGAAAAATTAACAATGTAGATTGGTTGAGGGAAAATGAAAACATTTTGAGCAAATTTTCTTCATTATTTAAGAAAAATTTACACACGAAATCGAAGTTAATGATATCCAAAAGCGGAAAATACACAACCATGGTTGTCCTAATATTTTTCTAGTATATAGAACATCAACTTTAGATAGTTTTACTAACCAAACAAATCAAATTATTCGCCTTTTAACAATTTATAATAACTAACCAATGGCGTTCAGTAATGAAAAAATTGTAGCAAAAGTCCAAACACGCAGTATACAAAAGAATTCAATATGTTTATTAATATTAAGTTTTAAAGACACGAGGGAAAAACTAATTGGGAAAGCCTGAGAAATTAGACGACGACGACTATTAAAACATGAACGAAACCTTTTTTAACGAGAGCATGTTTCGTAAAATGTAGATGATTGCGTTCACAGCGCAAGTGCGTTTGAATATGACAACAAAAATGTGGTATTCTCGAACTCTTTCACATTTCCCCACGGTTGCCGAGGTTGGCAGCATTTATTTTTGCATTTTTTGTATGTTTTTGCATGTCACACGGATTCTTTTTTGACATAACACCGATAGGAAAACAAAATGCGAATTTGAAAAAAAACTGAGGGGGCCAGCGGCAAGAGGATTGTGAGTTGGGGGTCTCAGTATGGTTTGTGTATGGTTCTGTCCGATTCGTCGATGTTGTGTGTCCCTTTTTGTTGGCCGCCATTGATGTCGATGTCGTCGGCGTATACAAGTTGCACAGACTTTTGGAAATTTGTGCCCTTGGAGTTGGCTTGCGAGTTTCACAAAATGACCGGAAATGGTCAGAGATCCTAGCTGTTGAAGGTAAAACGTGCGTTGGCACACCCTAAAAATGGTCTGCGTTGTATCAGTCACCTGAAGCTTTACTGTCCACGTACATTTTTTTAATATTTATCTTGCCTTTCACTAAAGGGCGAACTATGACTCAGTGTTGAGTTTTTTGTCAAGGATAATTCCCTGATATCTCGCACTATCTGCCACCTTTAGAGGTATTCCCTCCAGAGTTGGTGGCTCGAGCTGCGGTATTATTCTTTTGTTCGTGAACAGAACAAGTTGAGTTTTCTGGGGCCGCATTGTTTTCAACGTATACTTAACACCCTAAGTGAGTTACCTAACAGGACGCTTATGGTCGGTAAGAACTTTCCTTTTGTGAGTATAACTACATCATCTGCATATGCAAGTATCTTGACTCCCATGTAGTTGAATTTCACAAGTATTTCGTTTATGACAAGGACCCAGAGTATGGGGGAAATGACTCTTCCTTGTGGAGTGCCTTTCGAAGCAGTCACTCTGAGGTCAGTGTTAACTAATTTCGCTTTAATGTTCATTCACTGAGCAAGATCACGCTCTCATTAGTGCGAGATTGATCAACATTCGAGTTCTGAAGTGCTCTCTTCACTGCGGAAGTCTTAACATTATTGAAGACTCCTTCAATATGCGGGAACTCAGCCAGTGTATATTCCTTGTCATTTAATGACTTCTCTATAGTCATTCCACCCCTTTGGCTTTTGTATAAGCATGTTGAGCCGTGGATATCACTTTGTCATCTAGCCGACCACATACAAAGACGTTTGTTAACTTTCCAGAAGCTTTAAGAATGAATGACGTCAGACTTATAGGTCTCAAGTCTTTGGCAGTGGTGTGGCTGGATTTCCCTGCTTTCGGAATAAAGACAACCTTAATACCTCTCGCCAGGCTTTAGGAACATGGCCGCACTCTAGACTCCGAATAAAAATTCTTTTAAGGACAGATGATCTCAGGAAAGCTAAGACCACCATTAGGACTATAGCTTTCTGCAGCATGATTGGAAAAATACCGTAGCATCTAGGGGACTTGAACGGATAAGTGGTATCTATAGCTGATTTTATTATCAGATATGATCCATATAGATCATCGATTTACATGCACTTACAACAGCAGCACATGATCCTCATCGAGATCACGAATCATGATCTGAAAATTATTTCTACTATTTCCGACTAGGTGGCTTGTTTTATTTTTAAATGTTGGTGTGCCTGTAAACGATAGCCACACAATCACGTTGCCAGACTAAAAAATGGAACACAAAAAATTTATTGATTGAGTTCTTGAACAAACCAGACTCTACCAAATCTGCATTCAATTTGGTCTCCTGCAGGGCTAAAGTTATCAGCAAACAAATATTTCTCAGCTCCCAACAAAATCTGGCTGCAAATGCGACCATGCATCGAAGCATTTGTTGGTAAACCTTCGCGAAAAGTATTCGGAACCTCGCGCGTGGATGACAAGTCCAGTGCGCAGAATCGTTAAATTTCCCATTTTTCTGGGGGAAACTTCTGCAAAAGCAAAGAGGCTGCTGGTGGCTGGTGCTGCTTTTCAAGGACTCAATACCTTGCGAGGCATGTTAGTACATTTATATCGAGTGTAGTTCAGCACATGTCTTAGTTTTTTCTCTCTTTTGCACTGCAAAATAATTGTTACACTAGCTTTAACTGTCCACTGTACTCACAGTCCAGCATTTTCGGGTCAGTTTTCATTCAGTTTTGATAACATTTTACAAGTTTGCAATAGTTTTGTGTCTTATCAGCATAATAGTAGTAATAAACTATCAATACCACGTTCGTCTGCAAAAGTCCTCCTTACTCCGAATTTGGGGGGGAAATATAGCTGCACCATCTCACAAGGGATTTATCGCAATGATGGCCACGAGAAGGGGGAAAAATTGTGGAAATGAAAATGCTTTCCCCACTGACATCGGAGTCGGAGATTGGTGAAACGCTACACAACATGTCAATAGTCAGAGTAAATATCCTTTGGGTTTTTAGTATAGGACGTTGGCTGGAACGTGTCGGTCGTTGCCGTTATACTTTCTCCTGTTTTCTATCTCCGATAATACTATTAATCAACAATTTGTTAGTCGCCTCTATTTCTTTTGTTCAAATAAATCAGTTCAACTTCAACTCAAGATCGAAAATCTAAATCTCGTGCACCGTCTTCTAAAGCAAAATCAAAATCAGAATTCACCAGCATCCTTCGAAAACACGTTCACACGAAACTGGATTACGAAAACGAGAAAAATCTTAGAAAAACGGATGTGATAACGAGATTTGTGCATAACAAGAGTCCTAGTGAAACTGGTGAAAATTTCTTATTCTTATTAGTACCATTCAGTTGTATCCTCAAATCCTTATAACGCAAAAAAAATATGTCTGGATAAATACAAGTAGTAAAAGAAAAATATATATATTATAAAAAAAGCCTAAAGTTTGAAAAAGTGCTGCAGAAGATTGCCTAAAAAGAAGGATCTACCAGAGGGAGTGAAAAAAATGCATTGTTATGATTTGTCATTTGCACATGATGAAAGTTATGCTTTCTGAATATTTGTAAATCTGTGCGGCATCACCGAAGGATAACAAGCAAAAGTACGTACGTATGTATTAAGCATGGAACACTGCAGTAATGGTTACACTACTCTTCTCCGCCCAATGTCATTTTTGTCCATGCTTTGGGGTTTTATTTTTCCTCTTTCTTTCTTTTGTGTGCGGGTAGTTTTGGTGGGATGGATGATAATTAACATTTTTATTTTTGTTCTTCGTTGATGTTTGGAAATTACTTGAATATAATGTACACAATGTGCGGCTGGATTTGCATTTGAGTGTGGGTGGATGATGTGGACCTCTGACTTTTAAGAAAAACAATTGAAATCATAATTCGTTCTTTGCTTGTTGCTTAAGTGCTTAGGATGTTGTCTATTTTCGAAATGTATTTCCCCCGAGTTTCCGGTTTCCGCATGTAATTACCCTTGGATAAGCATCCTTCTGTCCGGTGGGTGTCTGTGATGAGCATGTGGGCGTGGGGCGGTGTGGAAAATGATTTAAAGGACTTCTGCGGTTTGTTGTGAGTGTGACACGTGACATCTAATTGTGGAAATGTGCATTTTTCAAATTGGATATCATTTATCAAGTTATTTGGTTTGCGAAGTGAAAAATTCCAGTCTATTTGAATAAAAAAATCGAAATACGAACATTTGCTCGGGAATGTGTCCTATTTTGCTTCCGTGGGTATATATGGCGTCAACATCGCCTACACGCGTCGTGCTATTGTGTTTGGTTTCTGATGATGCTATTCACTTTGTTCAGTCTCCTTTCGAAAAAGACGTGATGTCTTCTTGACGTTTTGCACGTAGGCTTGTGTGTGTGTCGTCGTTTTTTTATGACGTACTCCTCCTGCTTCGACGGGGATTAACGGCTTGTACTGACTGTGGATCCTTTTTTTTTGAATTGTGAATTACTGTCGTTTTCGTTGTCGCAGCGTGATGCTTATTAATTCGCTGACATGCTCGACAAGGAATTTTTTACAAGTCGAGCCGAAAAGAGGCGGCTGTATGCATGTGAGATTTTCTCTTGTGGTACAAGGATTAGATTGGTATGCGATACGAATACATTAACCCAATTCATGTATCTACTTATGCATGTAATATCGCAATTTGTGGCACAGAGCTTGGTATTAATCCTTTTGGCTGTAACGTGCGAATTGGGCACTTCAATAGATTTGCTAAAACGACATTTAGTCGGCTGTCGAACAAGAAGAAAAGTTATTTCCATCGGCATTTGAATAGTTATTTGAACCTTCTTTTATGGATGGATGTATGCCCGTTAGGGGTACCACACAAACGTCATCTGACTTAATAATCATTTGGGTCACTTTGTAGCCATAAAGTCGAATTAAACAAAGTTGAATGACTGCTCCAGCGAATAAGATACATTTTCTAGTGGATCTTTGTTCACAAGACCAAAAAGCAAGAACAACCTTTTCTGGGCACCCCTCCAACAGCTTCATTTTAGAAAAACATGGTAAAAGCTTCAGCTGATACGCTGGACTTAGGTTTTTGTAGAGTTTACTAATAAATTTGGTATGCAACAAATTTAAATTTGGTTGTTTCTAATAGAGGTCTAGAGTAAATTTTACTGATAGGGGAATTTCTCAATCTTGCACAAATTTCGTGTCAGATTTAGAAAAAAAAGATCGTAAGACATCCAACTATCACGGGGAAGAAGAAACGCCCGCAAGGTAAAATTCTTAAGCGGCGTATACACTCATCAGAAACTCATCAAACATGTGAGAGTGTATTAGCAAATTTTGTTTTCAAGATGTTAATATATGCGGGAGTCTTCAATCATTTATATTTATGTAAAAAAGGTTCGGAAGAAACGGATGTGAATGGAAGAATGAAAGGAGTTTTCACACGATAAACATTTAAATGAGCTGAAAACAGTTTAAAACAAATTGCCACTGTCTGCTTGCTGTTTTGCTTTGTCGCTGTCAACGCGATAAAGACTATGTGCATAATCAAGCAGGAAATCACCAATAGGTACACATTGTCAAGCATTGACACCTGACTGAGCAAAAATCCAAACATTTTGATTTTGCCTCAAGCAGGCACGCAACGTATACGTGTCTCATTCTCACTAACGCACTCTCACATGCTTTATGAGTTTCTGACCAGTGCATTTTCCGCTTCAAGCCAGCGGAACAAAAATGTAAAATTCCTTTGTTTACGTTTCTTTTGCACTCTAAAAATAAGCTTGTATTTCATGAGTTAATATATCTACTACAAAATCGATATTAACTGTCCAATCTTATACAAAGAGCTTCATAAATCTATTCCTTAATGGCTATTAGTGCAGATTTAAGAGCCCTTAAGACTTATGAGCGCACCCAACCACTCATTAAGTTAACAGAGATCGTATAATAAGTTGTTCGATTTCGAACGTGAGCGCGAGCTGTCATGTGCAACTCAAAGTCGTAAACAAATATGAAGACATTTTGAGATTCGATAATTGGTATTTCGTTACGTTTTTTTTTTTGTCAATAATGATTTTACTCGTTTTTCCTCTTTCCTTTCACGACCTGACGGGCAATTTTGCGCCACTCGTGCGAAACTCCACAATGGCCGCCTTCCTAGACGTCTAGAATGTGCTATTGCTAGAGATAAAAAAATATTACCTGGAAAAAATATAATTCTGCTCTTCAATTCAACTTCATCCCGAATTTTATCGACGAACTTTACTACTACTTTTGCTTGATCCTTCAAGCCTGTTAAATTTCAATTGAATTTGTTTTACAGCTCAATTTTTCTATTCCTTTCCTTTCAATCTAGCAGATAAATTTTCCACTACATCGAAAAAATTTCGCTGAAGAGAAAATTTCACAACTTCTGCTTGACTCTAAATGATAAAAGCATTTTTTTTTTAAATGGAGTTTGGGGCCAATTTATTTTACAGTTCTAGTGGAAATGGTGAAACGTTATTTTCTTATTTGGATTTTGACGGAAGTCCTATGGTTAATTTAATCGTATTTATTTTGGATATTCTCGAACAACTTTAAAATGAAATTGATAACCCAAAAAAGTACTCAAAAAGTGAACACCACTTAAATATCCGCCCTGACATACCGCGACAACAATTCGATTTTGCCGTCATCTCGAGTCTTCAAAAAGAGGCAGCAAGCTGATCAATTTTATGAAGGTAATGGGCGCAATCAAAAATCTAGTTATTTCAAGTCGATTAGATTGGTGTCTGAACTAGATGTACCCTGCAAGCAAAAACTAGATAGGTCGGTAATGTTACATTCTTTGCACGTCAAATAAGAACTGTCAACTAAGTACGCAGCCACGAAATTCTGGACTAGATTCGTCGATTACTCCTCCTAAAAACAGTTAATGTGACTGGGGCCAATCAAAACAGAGACACAACCAGTCAGCCAGCTGTCAGACATACTAGACTAGATTCTTGAACGTCCCCAATTCAGCGATTCTTTATGCAAAATTCCCCTCCTGTAATGTCTTTTCTATATTAAAATGCACTAGTAAATTCAGGAATGTTCATTTTTCAGGAGTTGTGAAACATTTTTGCTTAAATTTGTAAACAAAATTTATTCCAATTGAAACGTGTAGGTTAGGGAGAAATTAGTTGGTGATTTATGGGTGTCCAACTTTGATATATGCTTACGTCGTTACAGTCAAAAAATTTGATGTAGGAATTTTGACAACCGCTGTTAAATGGACTGTATGTATTATCATAATCGACCTGACATCCAACGCTGCCTATTTAACAGAGGGATGGTTGCATATTCCAAAACTTTAAATGGAGCATTTGTTGTAGACTTTACTATAGATTTATCGAAAGTTGCTGTTAATTTCCCACAAAAAAATGTAGTATGTTTTCTATGCGGTGTATTTTCGTCTTTCTTGCTCAGAAATGATATCTTCGGTATCTCGGTCGACTGGCACCATACTTCCTTCTGCTTAATCATTCAATTTTTTTTTTTATTGAAGTATGGCAGATATTTCAATAGCCATATAAGAGTCAATAATGCCGTATCAATCATAACGATATATCATGTCTAGTGGTATTTGGTATATATTTATTTTCCAAACGGAACATTATGAACATTCTATTTTTGAATATAAAAACCAAACAGTATACAGTGTAATAAGATAACTGTAATTCAGAGTGAATTTCGCCTTGGAAATGTGTTTTATGATTCAATTCACAAGCCAAAATATTTTCTTGGCACATGCGAGCGAGAGGTAGTTGAATTATCGCAACTACCTCTGTTGGCAAATTACTTTATTATATTGCATATTTGTATTCTTAGAGACCCACGACATTGACCTCGTTTGATATTTTGTAGAAGTTAACTTTCCACAGTCAAAAAAATCTACAGGAGCCTTCATTGGTACATTTCTCCGTGTTTTAAATTAAGATAATTCAGCTAAAAAAAGGAGTACACTAACTATTACTTTTTGATAAGTTGGGTAAAAACATCGAATTAGAAAATCCCTCATTTCTTTTGTACAGAGCTTAAACAATTTGGGTTCTAAAGAACGCTGTAAATAACGTTTTATCCTCTGGTTAAAAAATAAATAGTTGGCGAAACAGGTCCGTACGGACCCTAGGCTTAGCTTCTCACAATCATCCATTTGTGTGAATTTCATGACAGTTATACTCGCGAATGTTTGTCAGATGTTCTCATGTAGCAAATAAATCTTAAGATGGAATTTCGGTCTTTTTTGGGAGTCGAACCTGGGACCCCTCACTTAGTAGTCCAACCACTAGACCACTGCGCTTCTGGTTTTTAATCTTGGGAATATATCAGAAAGAACCCATCCCTGTAATCTATACTATGGTGTCAACATTTCAGCCTGGAATATTCAGTTTTCAACTAAATTTACAGGCTACAATTACACGAAAGTATTTTGTTCATTTTAGTTTTTTTTTAAAGGTTAGGTAGACCTTTAAGTGTGACGGCAACGACTGGGCAAGTGTTGTACTTTAGCAAAACCTCAATTTACATCTCTCATTGCTCTCCGAATGTCCAACAAAAACAAGAGTGTTACTGTCATAAGGAAGCGTATTAATGAAAAAAATACTGATCTCTCACATTTGTTGCAACAAAAAAAGCCCACACAAAGGAATGTATGTGACAAGCTGGGCCCAGCTAACCATATCGATCTGTTGCACCAACTTTCCTTCCCGATAATAGATTTTCAAAATAAAATTCGTTTTAAGTGGTGAATCGCGTTCCATTTTGAATTTTTCAAGTCCCCACTACACAAATAACAAATCTAGAAAAAAAAAAACACATACAAATCGAAATAAAAAAAAAACAGTTGTGGACAATTCAGCGACAACGCCGACATCAATTTGGATAGGAAAAGTACCAATCTGCGAGAAATGTTAGTGCCAACTATAATTGTTACCAATAAATTAGTGCTCCAACCCCAAAGTGTAACTAGCACAGTCGTGTATGGCGTTGTATCCATGCTTCATTTTCAAAGTTGTCACACAGAACTTTTCACTCACATTTTCCGCAACTTTTCCGAGTAATCTATTCTCTTGATCGACTTTAATAACAAACGAGTATCTGCCGTCTTAAATCTAGATCATGGTTGGGTCAGATGTTGAACGACATTATTGCAGCCAGATGGAATGTACGTAGATTTGCTACAACATCGTGCCTTGTTGTTCCAGGACTGTTTTTAGGTCAACATTTTTATTGAAGTTATTACCATGGTTTTCAAATACAGATTTAATGCTTCGCGAAATATGTGTTGTGTATAGGAAAGTATACTCTACAGTGGAAAAGAATGTGCACAGTGAAACTGAAGTAGAATTACTTCTGCCAACGCAAAACTTTATAATTCAAAAAAGTTCTGATTTATAGGAAATTTTAAGAGAACTTTTTCTGCATTTGAGCTTAGAGATAGATATCTCTGTAACTGCGAACCATTTTTATTTTAGCAGTGTAAGCTTTTTACCATTTGTCCACAATAATTACTTTTACATTTCGATTCCAATCTATTACATTTTATCAATCAACGAGGCTGTTAATAAACCTCAACCTGCAGACGTTTGCATCCTTTTGATGTACCTACATAATGTCTGTATATACATACCCAATTGGCAGAGTCAAATCAAGTTGAGGTGGAAGACCTTTTGCAAAAGGTCACATCCGGATATACGAAAACGAATATTGTGGTAATTCTAAATTTAGAATCACTTTCACTTTCACTGTGCCATCTACTACGTGTCACCTCTGAAAGACTGCTTTTGTTGGAGCTTATCGAATTACATAATGTTTGAAAATTTGCGAAATAACTTTCCGAAAAACTAATCAAACTCATTTAAGTGGAACTCTATTTAGATTGGTATACGTACCTTATCAACAGGGATGCCTGCACGTGTCTAAGCAGCAGTGGGGTGTGAGTGTACGGCTGTGTTGTGAAAGATAACTTCGGAAGTAATCTGTTCGTATAACTAAGTTTTCAAAGAACTCATCTCAGCACTTTAAACAAACTGAAACGAAACTACTTGAGGATGATGGTGCGATTATCGATTTTTTTAAGCACTACATTAATGTAGGCCATGAAATCCGCAGCACGATTTGGTGATTTCAAAATCGTATCGTACTTGGTTGGAAAATGGTCTTGAAAGTTCTATCCCATTTGTTTGAGATGAGATAATCGTGGTAACAAAACCATGTAAATAAATAGAGCACGTTTAGGCGGTTGCTTTTTGACCATTTTCTGATGGACCTACTTTTCAGTCGATAACTCGAGAAGTGTGATTATTGTCATCGATAATAATTAAAAGATAGTTTTCTACTTACGAAATTTTGGGACTCCCCTAAGCTATAAAAGGTAAGTGTTGCGCACTTTAAGTAAGTGAAGGTCTGATTTTCATTTGACTTTTATGCATGTGAGTGAGGTTACTCTGTCAATGTCAATGAACTTGAACAATGAACCTTAAACCCGTCATCGCAAATGCGACCGAACGAAAATTATTCTGAGCTAATAGCTCAAAAATATTGCTGTCTTTTGTGAGGCTCTTCCCCAGTGCTTGTGTGCCCCCTTGTCAGCTAATTCTTGGTTTCGCTGGCACTTACAACTGAAAACATGTTTTAAAGCACACAGAACAATTTCACTTGGTAAATTGTTAACAGTTAATGTATAGGCATTGCTAACAAATTGGGCGGTGGAAATAGTAACTATTTTTCGAAGAACACGACTGAATTGTCATGAGATCAGACTCCTTTAAGTGATTGTTTGAGTAATTGAATTCTGACAGAAAGTTTTCTCAATGGGCCTTACAAATAATCGTTTTTAGGTTTCACGCTAAATAACTTGTAGGTCACAATATGCAATTTTGTATGAAAAATTTACCCATTGTGAGTTTGAAAAATTTAGCCTGATCACTAAAATTAATTATTAGTATCGCGGAATATGTCTTTTGGAAAGTCAATTTTGGTTTTCCTCCGTCAGGTTGTGGTACTGGGAAAGTCGTGTTCGCATGTTGATTGCAAGGTGTCGAGTTCGAATCCGAGTGTTTTCAGTTTTCACTTGTCACAAATAGAAAAATTTAGAATTTTCGATTGAGGATTTTATTTAAAAATTTGCCATGGCCATTGCATATAATTAGACCGAAGATGAAAATATTTATGGCATTGACTTATTATATATGTAGTATATAATATATATGTATAGTAGACAACTTCGCGTTGGTTCCAACATAAGCACTAGCTCTCGTGGTTCAGAGCGGAATAAACTGGAAGCTCACATCTGACGTTTCCATTTCGATTCAGATATAAGTACTTTAAGAAATATAGATGTAAGCAATTTATATGATGAATTACATTCTCATGTACTTGAATGTGATATTCTTGACAATCATAAGTATTTATTGATCAGAAATGTGATTGAAATATACGCAAAAGTGTTATTACATCATATTTCTAAAATTAATAATGAAAAACAAGATAAAAAACTAATTCGCAATAAATATACGAAAATTGTGCAGTTTATGGGACAATGAAAAACAAATTTTGTCGGTTCCATCTATTATTAATAATTTAAACTAGCACAATTTCGAGATGACATCTATTGTTAACAATGCCGCAACAATTTTAATTTCAACAGTTTCAATTGGTAAATCCACTCACGCCCAATAGGTGGCTCTAGCATTCTATGGAGAAATCTAAGATGGTTGTCATTTTGTTTCACTTATTTTTCGCATAGAACTACGAGCGCTAGTTATGTTGGCGTAATTTTCTGGCAGAGATTGTATGGAAGTGACATTTCACTTGCAGTCCAGTCAATGATTTATGGCTTATTTGTAATGAGCTTCAAGTCAACAATTATTAAAGACAACAAAGAGGTTGACAATGACAACGATAATGTATTTCGTTGTGGCTTAGAGTTTTGTTGGTCATTTGCCTCCAAAGGGGGGCTTAGTACGGTGCAAACTTAAAACAAACGAGAAAATTTCGTTCGATATAATAGTAGTGACATTTTTTATATTGCAGAGTTCTCAAGATTAAAAAAAATGGGAGAGCCTTCATAGGGCTATTTAAAAGGATATTGTACCTTACAAATTTGGACCCTCGAATATAAGTCGATGGAGTCAGTAACGTGGGGATATAGAGCCAGTAACGTGAGAGTAATAAAGTCAGTAACGTGGGGATATCAGAGCCGTACTCTTTTATAACTACCTCTATTTTAAGAACTAGACTAGGCTTTAAAATTGTTAGTGACTTTAATGGCTGAGGCTTAGTTACTATTGCTAGTGCTTATAAATTAAGCAAGTGCGGTAAAACGAAATCACTACTAAGTAGTTTAATGTCTCAATTCTCATTTCGTTTCAAAACAAACTTAAGGGATGTTCAGGATCATATAAAGTCGTTATATTTCCTCAAAAACTGTACATTAACTAACATTGGCCGCCCTTCAAGTTTAAATAGAAAAAGGAGTGTCTATGTACTTAATTTTTGGAATCTGGGACCGCTTCTGTAACTTATGTCAGAGCTCAAATCCGCGTGTGGGCTCAACGGCAACAACTTGCAAAGAAAAGACAAATATCAGGTTGACAGCGAAACCAACTAAACTTTCGAAAGCTGTTCCATTTTTTAAATTCTTACTCTTTAAACCTGTCGCAACAACTGTAAATGGCTCATTTATTAAACAATGGTGAAAGTTCGAATGTAGCCATTATAAAACTAATTGCAAGTTAGAGAAAACCCCGTCAGTTAGCTGTCAGACGTAGTAACCTAGGTACGACACGATACAATTATCTACGTTCTTAAACTCAAATTAAGAAAAGGTCACGCGCTCTCATTCTCAATCATGTTTATAATTGATGACATTTCAGTCTATAGAAAATAATTGTGTCAAATACTTATACTTGCGAAACTCTCCCCTTCGCCAGTGCAAAATAGACACACACGGACAGAAAATAAACTAAAATTAAGAACGGCAAACAGGTGACTCCGGAAGTAAGGCATAATGTATACAGAACAAGCAAACATCAAAAATGCACGACTAAGTAGCAAAAAAAAGCAACATCAATAAACACTGGCATATATAGTACGTAGGTATATGAATGGTTAAAGCAAGAGGCAGCATAATTCAACAAACTGCATGCATACCTCATACGCATACACGTATTGGGGATAATATGCATATAACATGTGGATGAGAAAATAATGCCAGTTGCATAAGAAGGATGTGTGACATTTTGCACATACAAACTTGAAATTGATCAATAGAACCGTATTTGGTTGTAGGCCTCTTCGCTGAGAAATAAAGTCGTCCAATTTATTAACAAAACTAATTTGACAGCAACGGGTAATCTAGTTTAAAAGCATTTTTTATTCTGTTCCAACTAATCGTGGAGTTGCTCGGGATTTCTCAAAAGTATAAACGGTAATGGGGTTTTCATTGATATCGTTAATTTATGCCCAACTAAAAAAAATCTTCCTCATATAGATTCCTGGATAAATCTGTTTATTATTAGAGTTCGTGGAAACGTGAATTTTAATAGAAAATAAAGCTATGCTATTTTCATAGTGGAATTTCAAAAGCACAATGTAATTTGACGATGATACCTTATCCGTGGAATTCCCTGCATATTTTGCAACTGTTTCTGGATATTCCCCCCAATAAGAAATTTCATTGTACTTTGGAAATTTGGTATGAGATTTACCAAATTTCATAGACACAGGACAAGAGTACAGACCTCGAATTCCAATTAAAACTATATGGGTTTGCACAACAAGCTCAATATCACACTATAATGTTTGTTTGTAAGAGGTAATTTCCGGAACTACTGAACCGATTTCAAAAATTCTTTCACTAATAGAAAGCTACGGGATAGAGTATTGCGATAGGCTACTTTATTTTATTTCATTTTCCATTTTTTGCACTATGTGAATTTTCGCAATACTTCTCCGAATATTGAGCTACTCACCTTTCTACTCCATCCATTGAAAGCTTCATAGGTACCTTCACAAGACATCACGCTACACCTCTACGCTGTTTGTTTCGGTAGTCGTGAAATTCTGCTGTGCGGAACCGTCGACAGCACAGATAGGAAAACTAAGAGAGAATCTTATTTTCAAAATTTGCGGGTTAATTGGGTAGGAGCGCTGGAGCTGACGGTTTATTTGGGATCCACCTAACTTCATTTTGTGTGTGCGTTTTACCTATCAGACCAGGGGTGGAATCCCGTAAGGTGATAGGTACGGTGACCCTGACCATTCGTCTTCTTTTTGAGATGACAGTCTTCTTTTTCACTACTATGACCTCTCTGATTTTTTTTACTAAAAGAAAACAATACCTCTTTTTCTAAAATTTGTCCTTAAAGACCATCTTTCTACCATAAGATATATGCGAGATTGCGAGATTTTAACATTCTACAAATGTTAAAATGTGGTTCCACCATTTTTGACTGCATAGTTCTGTTTACTTAAAAAAAAAATGTCCCCTTTTATGTGATTGAAAAAAAGGTCACCGTAGTGATAGGTTTATCACTACTACAAACGCGAAAAAAACGCGTCAAAAAACGTGAGAAAAAACACGTCAAAAAACGTGTTAAAAAACGCGTCAAAGAACGCGCGAGAAAACGCCAAATAACGCCTCAAGAGACGCGTGAAAAAACCCGTCGAAAAAAACGCAGAATTTTTTACAAAGAATTTCGACCCATCCAGAATTTTGACCCCAACCCCACAATTAAATTTAACATTATATATTTAGAGAGAGAAGTTTCACTTCTGGTGTGTGGTCACAAGCTACTCTCAGTTTTGTTATACACCGTATACTGAAAATCACAACTATGACTGTGCTATTGTTTTTTTCCACCAAAAGCGGGAGTCTCAATATTTACTTCATTGATCAAACCATTGACAACTTTCTGGGATTTGGTTTGATACAACATACGTGTGATTTTTTGTAGTATAAATTGATCAGTGATCACAAAGATGAAAATGGTTTGTTTTTGAATACGAAATCCGTATCAAATACGATCAACATTTATTTAACTTAAAATTTTAACGCCTAGCAAAGCAGGTAAAATACAATTCACATAAAATTACTTTTTGAAAACATCCATGAAGGGGAAATTTCTACAGTGGATTAAGAAAAGAATGAATAAAAGAGTTCGATAAAAGGTAAACAAACTTAAAAAACAAACAGAAATGTAAGCGGAGTCCATGGAATTCGCTTTAGCTCTGGCAGTTTGGGTACGTTCAGGTTTCTAGTTTAGTAAGTCCAACAGCCGGCAGACTTGATATGTCTCAGCCTAGACCGATCACATCATCTGTTTTTTCTTTACCTTAAGTCTTACTACGAATTAAGTCAAGAGCTTCGTGACTGAGACTTAGTTGACAGTTGGTATTTGTGGATGACTTGGGAAAAGTAGCGTTATTGGCCAATCTAGTTTTTGAATTCCAGGTGCATAGTCCATACCAAGCTGGTCGACTTAGAATAACTCGATTTTGTTATGTGCCAATTGAGTTATAGAATTTGAATTTATATTTAAACTATTCTAAAGTTCTAAGGGCCGTTTGCTGATACGACTCATAGCGAGTTAAGTGCCACATAAACTCTTATGTGACAGTTAATGCCCTAAAAAAAGTAGCCTATAAGTATTTAAGTAGAACTTAAATCGTTAAGAGTCGAATGAGCAAACGGCCCTTAGTGCTATAAAAGATATTATCTTAATGTACATACCAATCAAATAAATTAAAATTGAAATTGATATTTGACGTACAATGGAACGCACCCAATACACTCGTATTGCTTTTATCAGTCAACGATTTTGTTATAATTCAAAAGAACTCGTAGAATAACTGACGTTTCTTTGTTTGTAGTTGAAAGGCAAGTGGTAGCTGAAATCAGTCACAGTGTACCATGTTGTACGTGTAACTATACCAGAAATGTGCTTATTTTACCATTCCGTTGAAATCATAGGTTACTAGATTTGGCACACCGAGCTTGACTTGTTAAAAGAACTTTTTAAGACAACATTTGAACAGGCAATACAGACCGATACCTAGTTCATGTTAAAGGTCAGCTTGACTTATCTCCACTAGGAATAGGAACGCGATGACTAATCAACATAAATTATTTTTGTGTTCTCGTGGTTTATTTTGAATTTTAACATTTCTAAATTTCAACTACAGTATACAGCCAGGATTTTCTTGACGAAATTTTTCGGCTACCCCTCTATAAACGTGAACTGAAAAAAACTATTCACGTGACCAATCTGAGCCAATAAAAACTGAAATATATCAGTAAGCTGTCAGACTTACTAAACTAGAAATCCGAACGCCCCTAAATATCGTATCCATAGTCAATATGACCGATGTCTCAGCTAATAATAAAATAAAAAGCTGGCGCTATTGTATTACTCAGAGGATTGGGTGATTTAAATCAGGAATGATCGGCTGCATTAGTGATGATGACAAAGCTGAATTGCATGGGCTAAACTTCAAAACAAAGCAAAAAATCGTAAACCTTAAAATTTAAACACTTTAATTACTGACCCTTTAGTGTAAATCCGCCTTGATTTAAAATTTCTTAAATGTTCACACCTCACTTGTATCCAATTAATGCGGGCTATTTTTTTAAATTCTCTTTTCAGATCAGCGCTTGTTTCACCCTTCATCAAAACAGAATCTAAATAGTAGTTAAAAGAATGAAGAAAACAGATCACTTAATTATGGACAACTCAAACGTAAAATAAACAAAACTTATTTAATTTTAACACACAAAACTAAATGAAATATTAATCAAATAAATAAAAAAAAGTAATACTAATAAAATTTTACAAAATAAAAAATATGCGATGATAAGTAATCAAACACAACTTGAATACAAAATAATTAAAAATATTGAAACTTAAATAATGCCCCAAACTAAACTATAATATTAAAAAAAATACTCAACAAACAAAATAAAATAAAAAAATATATATATATACGTACTGATTTAATTTTCTTAATGAATTTCTAATTTTAATTTAAATACTAAAGAGTAAGACACAGCGCTATGCAAACAACAACAATAACAACAACAGCCATAGCAAAAATTACATCAACAACAAAAACAACACCACTATCCAATATGCATCTGAATTTCTACTAAACACACACCAGCAGGCCAAAGTCAACAACGTAGTCGTTTCACTCGTTCGCATCCAGTCAATTGCGCATGAAATCGTTTCAACTTCACCTCAGCTGACAGGTTGTGCTGACAAAGGTTTCACCGACTCAAAGACAGCCCTCTTATGCACATGCAATAAGCGTCAATACCAGAAGATACTGCGAAGTCGAGCAATCTTTGCGTCATAATCCCCCTTTTCTCTCACTCACTCTATTTACTATATATATATATATCAACTATACTCCTGTTAAATAAACTAAGAACAAGAAATAATTAAATTAAAACACTTTCCTCGAAAATGTTCTTGAAAACCATTATAATGAACTTACTACAAAAACCATTGCATGCCCTCTGCTGGATTTTATTAGGATTCGGATCGATTCCCGTGCTTCCTGGTAAGTTTATGTTTTGTTTATGTTGTCTGCCGTTTAATGATCAACGTTTGCCATACACAGGGAGAACAAAAATCCGACGACTTCAATTTAAAAACAAAAATAAAATGTGTTATGAAATTTCCCTTATGAAACGATTTGACAAAGTTGTGCTCGTAAACTTGCAAATACTCCTGTTTTTTTTTACAAGCAATTTTATGTTTATGTGAGTTAAAGCTGAAATATAACGTCGCTATAAATAAAATGTAGATGTACGGTGTACACACAAAAATGACAACCCATCTGCGAGCAATCACTTTTCCTGTTCCTTAAATATGACATCAGTACAGTAGGTGCTTTATGGTCGAACAAGATAAACTATTCATCTATAGAGTATTCAAAATGTACTCAGTGAAGGTACCTGTGGTGTAGAATGTGGAATCAAATAAACTATTCGACATTTAGTTAGTATTTTGTAAAGTAATGAAAATTGAAGAGGGGGTGAGTAAACATTTATAAATAAATGAGTTACAGAGTTCATGGAGTTTGTTGTACTTTTCCATCTTCATTAGAAGGTGGCACACACAAGGTAGACGGTTGTTATAAATAAAACCAAACAACCAACGTGGACATTGAGTTCCTGATGGGAAGCTGTTGAATAGGTCATTTTAAACACCCATCAATTAGGAAATCGAGAAAATGTTCCTGCAAGTAGAGTAAGTACTGTTCGTATTAATCTGCTGTAAATTTGTAACCAGAGCAAGGAACATAAATAAAAAGCTACTTTAGCAAACTACTACAGAAAACAGTCCAAATTTTACTGAAACACTTTTTAAAAAAGAAAAAAGGCTTCAGTAAAGTTCAAGTACATAAACGAGTGACTTGGTCTTATACGTAATTTTGTACAGATGTTGTTTCTCTCGTGTTTATTCGAATTGGTAACACTTTTTTCAGCGACAACCAATTCGAGAACTGGCTTGTGATCAATTTGGTCGGATATTCTACCAAGAATAGACTCATGCCCGAATAACGCTTGTAAATTGCTCAAATTTGGCCAAAATTGCTCCTTTTTTTCTTCATCATCCTTAATACGCAAAGCCAGTGCAGTGGCTTAGTGGTTAGTGTGTTGGACTACTAAACGAGGGGTCCCATGTTCAACTCCCAAAAAAAGACCCAAATTCCATCTTAAGGCTTATTTTCTAATGCGCGAACATCTGACAAACTTCGGAGAGTTGAACTGTCATGAAAGGTCTTCTCAATTAGCCGTTTGGATTCCGCAACAAATTTTAGATCCCTTGCATTCTTCCCAAAAAATGAGAAACTCAAACAAAACGAATGGTTTGGAGAAGCTAGGTTTTTTTTGTAATACTTATGTCTTCTTTGTCAAAAAAGCCATTGAAGTTGAAATGCGATTCCGTGGTGTTCTGGCTTACTTTAACAGAACCTTGAGATCAGGGCTACCAATGTTCTTCATATGTAGTAGATCTACTTCATTTATTTGTTTGTATGCATCTGCCATCTGCTACGTACCAACTTATTTCGTTTGACTCATTTTTATATAACGATCAAAATTCAATTTAATATGTGCTGTATTGATTCATTTTTGCAAGTAAGTAAGAGAGTTTATGGCTGGGCTGTCAGATTTTGAACCTCCTCAACAATTAATTTGTGAAACTTAATTAATTGTTGAAAAGCTGTAATTGTTAAACAAAATACTAGTCAATGTTATGATTTCGTTCTGAATATGAAATAAATAATTTTTTTTACACAAATTTGTTATTTAAAGATTTTTTTTTCATAATCTGCTACACTTTTTTCCAAATCTACTTCGTTTTTTTGTGCGATTTGCTACACTTTCTGGGCTCAACATTGGCAGCCCTGTTTTGGATTCTTGCATTCAACCGGTTTGGCAGAGATGCCGGCTTTAATACGACTTTGTTTGACTTTATGTTATCGTAGGTGACTTTAAAGTAGGTAAGGAGATTGCTTGTTACGACGTGGAGTTCCTGTTTTTTTTTCTTGCATTCATCGAAGTATGGAGATCAAAGGTTTCAGTTATTAGACTTTCGAATTGCGTTGACACTACGTATTTTCCAAATCGTATATCGGATTTTATTTCATCTTTCGGGATTATTCTGTCCAACATCTCTTGATGTATTGAAAATGAGAAATTTCCGTAAACGAAATCAACAACTATTTCGTCATTACATACTACTATTCCTACTCTTTTTCCAGTACTTCAAGAGTTGTCAAAACAATCCCTTCTATCAAAAATCTACCTACATTAAAACTCACTGGGGTGAAAACTATAACCACTGGGAACTGCTCGACTAAATATTCCAAGAAAAAGAACCGAAAATATTCCATTGAGATTCATAGCATTAAACGAACTAAATCATTGTCAAACACAGTCAAAGGCAGTGTTTACCATCCGCTAAATACGCTTGAAGGGCTTATGAATATTTTATTTGGATTCTTTAAGTACATAACCCTTAGTTATTTTACGAAAGTGTGTAAACAAAATTGTGCTGCGAGGCTACAGCTACATGGCTTAATGGCTGAAATAAAATGTATTTTTTTTTGTGCTTACAGTCTGTTTTGCTGGGCCACATGAAAAGAGATTACTCCATCAGCTTCTGGATAACTATAACAGCTTGGAGCGTCCAGTTGTCAACGAATCCGATCCATTGCAGCTGAGTTTCGGGTTGACACTAATGCAAATAATTGATGTGGTAAGTTGAATGTCTTAGTGCCCGGAGATTATTATTTTTATGGATAAACATAATTAAAGTTTGACAACTGACAATTTGCAAAGAAGATATAAACTATTGCCGTTGCGTTGTGACCGATTATTATTAACTGACAGTAGACTAAGTTTAATACCCGTCTAGGGAAAAGGAAATTAAATATGTCTCGCACTCAAAAAATACGACAGAATAAGCCGGTGAAGATTGAGGTAATAATACCATCGTCCTATGTCTCTGTATAATCCCAGCCCAAATGTTTGGCAATGGTTCTGTAAATGTCTTTATATTCTCCAACAAAACAAAGCAAACTACAAGTTTTCGTACAATGCAAATGCAAAACAGAATTTTATTTATTTTCAACACCCAAAAGGACGTGCTACACAAGAGTATTTCAGGATTCAGAATTTATAATCAACTATTCCGCCCTTCGCATAAACTTTAATGATACCTAGAAGATTGAAATACATTTTGTATATCGCATCGAGATGACTTTTAAAATATCAAATAACAAATAACATTTGCATAAACTGGAGAAATACGGAAACAAATCGTCGCACACATATTTCCATCATTCACATACGGAAAACGACAGCTTGTATCGCAGCCGTTATTATAATCGCAGGCAATACTGTTTCGCTTTTCTGTATATTTCCTAAAGCGATAGCTATAATACGAGAATATTCACACATCTACATAAACGCTGAAAGTTGTTAAACAAAGCTCAGAATTTGTAATAGAGATTTCCAATTTAGTTCGTAATGAGACGTTTATCGGAAGGATGTGGCGCGATCTCGCATAGGACATTTGTGGGATTGAGATAAAACGGTGGCATATGATTGGACGATTTGGTTTATAGGGCGACATTTACACGTGCGGTGTTATGAAAGTGGAATTTATGGCGAAGAATCATAATGCAACGATTATTGTTTTGAAACTCTGTTCCATTAGATTAATGCTGCATGTGGGATATCCAATTATGCAATTTGACAACCAGAACTGGCATCTATTGGCAATATGCTCTCGATTTGAAAACGACCATACCATTCATAAATATGTTATACTAAAAAACGTACCACAATTATTTTCGTTACTTATGTTTTTTTTTATAAACGAAAAGAGCGACATCTAGATATTGAAAAAATACGTTAATGAGCTGCTCCATTTGAACCAGGCTCTAAACTAAGATGATTTATATTTGAATACGTTACTATGGTAATATGGCGACGACAAATTGAATGCCAATTTACCTGTTTCGTATCGGGAATTTATAATTTTACCAGTCTTAATGGCGACATATACCCACAGTTTTCTGCTTGTTTATATCTATGGCACAGTACCTTCCGAATGATATAAGTTCCATTCTACTCATTTCATTATAAATACTTGAAAAGTGTACCGAAACTTTGGATGTTCACGTATTAATATAATGATGGACTGCTAGTAGCCAACTTCGCGTTGGTTCCAAAATTGGCGCTAACGCTTTTGGCTCAAAGCGGAATAAATTGGAAACAAATTATAAGAAGCAGAAATAAAGTTGGTTTTATGGACACCATTATTAGTATGAAAAATTAAAAATAACTTTTTTTTAAATAAATTGAAGACAACAAAAGCTTAGAATACATTTCGTGATATAATTCTATACGATCCTGCAGCCTCTCCATCATTCAGATGTTATGAATCTACCCAAAATATAATTTTGAAAATTTGTAGAGCTGCCCTGAAAACGGTGTCAATTGAAAAAAACTGCAAAAATGGTATTGCATAATATTAACAAATAAAAAGAACAAAAAATGTAATACAACGCAATTTATGGGCGATAAGTGCTTCACAATACGATTTTTTATTCAAATTTTGCTGGTTTCAACTATTATTAACGATTTGAACTACCAAATCTTCGATGCGACATCTATTGTAAAACATTCCGCAACAATTTGAATTTCAACCGTTTTACTTAGCAAACTAACCAACAACCAATAGGTGTCGCTAGCATTCTGTGGAGAAATCCAAGATGGTTGGCATTTTGCTACACTTTTTTGGGCAGAGCTTGTATGGAACTGACATTTCACTAGCAGTCAATAATTATATGGTATGTCAATGGTCAAAAACTTTTAGCTTAGAATTTTTGAACGGCTCAATATTCTTCGGTTGACAATCTTTGTTTTTTCTGAGTGATCAAGTCAGCTGTCAGACTTACCAAACTATATTCTTGAACGTCCCACAATTTTTTTTACGTTCCCTGCGAAACAGGTAATGTTCAGAAGGTAAAAATTCAGAGAAGTGAGTGGTTGAGAGAATAAAAAGTGGTAGACGATGTATAAAATATAAAACGTGTACCAAAAGTATTTCTCAAAACAAAAATTCTTTGCTAAGATAGATTCTATTTTCATTTTATGTACAAGAAAACAGAATACACAAAACAAGAGAAAACTCCAACGGTTGTTAGAATATTGTCATTGAACTGTACATGAATTAGACATTATTCTTTGTTATTGTTTGAAAGAAATACCTCTTCAAGTGCTTTATTTGTTTATCCATATTTTGTGCTTTGCTGTAAATAATAAATACACGTCTTTATTAATCACTTACAGGACGAAAAGAATCAACTGCTTATAACCAACATTTGGCTTAAGTTGGTAAGTTCTGTTTCCATAAGTACTCACATCTATTGTTTACTTTAAAGAAGCACTAAAAATTCTATTCATAACTTAGAAGCTTTGAAGACTTTGTCATTTTTAATTAATCTGTAGTTTTATAATACATTTTTAATTAAACTTTCTTCACACGAATATATGAATTGTTTAACAAAAAAAAAAACACCCATCCATAGGAATGGAACGACATGAATCTCAGATGGAATTCTAGTGAATTTGGTGGAGTACGAGATTTGCGTATTCCGCCCCATCGTCTTTGGAAACCAGATGTCCTCATGTACAATAGGTAAGAAAAACATTTCTTTCGTGTCTACCCCCGAGGGTAGCGAAGCATATCTTAAACAATGTTTTGCAAGGATGTCATGTCCTTTGTAAAGGGCGCAAAATATTATGAAATTAATTGAGTTGCTCAAGTTCAGGGATCTCATTAAATTGTTCCCGTCAATTAACATTTCAATTGCTTTTGCGTATTCTTAGCTAAATAAAATGTAGAACACAAAAATTGCATTAGTATATTCTATTTTTAGTGGCGATTTTATTGCTAATTGAATTTAACTTACACGCACTTTTAACGGCAACCAATTTACGGTTTAATTTGTAATTTCAGCGCTGACGAAGGTTTCGATGGCACTTATGCGACTAATGTTGTTGTGCGGAATAATGGATCGTGTCTTTATGTGCCGCCGGGCATATTCAAGTCCACGTGTAAGATTGACATTACTTGGTTCCCGTTCGATGATCAGCGATGTGAAATGAAGTTCGGTTCTTGGACTTATGATGGATTTCAGGTACTGACAATCGATTATGTCAAATTTGCTACCTGACGTTTGTGAGCTAGCTGACTTTTGCAAATCCCTTTATTAATACGGGGGAAATCATTGACTTATTATAATAATGGACTGCTAGAAGCCAACTTCACGCATGTTCCAAAAATACAGAGCGCTACTGTTTTACAGCGAAAAAAAAATGAACTTCAAAGACCAAGTTTACTTTCATTACAAATGTAGTATACCTATGCGTTGAGAGAGTGAGAACTAATGTACGATTGGTTAGTGTTTTTTTGTTTATTTATTTACCAATAGATGTTTCTATATTTTACTTAGTCTTAGTAGGTACTAAGTTCCGTAATTTATATTTTACTACTGTGATCTAAATTTAATCAAACCCTTAACACAAACCAAACGAATTCAATACGAAACAAAAAACAAGTGAACACCTACCTATATGCGCATTAAAGCAAGATGATTGGAGGCCGGGCATTAGCAACATGCTATTTCGTAGTTCGCACAAGCATTTACAGGGATTGAAATTATATCAACAACAACGTAAACATATCAGTTTTGGGGGTAGACGTACGAAAGATATCCATCTCTTTAAATTCGTTGGTACAATTGACTACGGCACTAAATTCAATACGTGTGTGCTTCTTTGCTTATCCGCTGTAAAACAGTAGTGCCTGTGCTGTTTTGGAACATATTTTCTTGCAGAAGTATGTATATGAAAATGATATATCACTAGTAGTCCATACATAGTATGTCAATGGGGGGAAATAATTGTGGACTATCTTGACACTTCTTTTATATTGACAGCTGGACTTGCAGTTACAAGACGAGGCGGGCGGTGATATTTCCAGTTTCATTACGAACGGTGAATGGGATCTTTTAGGTAAGGCTTCAGCACTTTCCATCGAAACTGCTCACAAGTACTTAATATGAACAAAAACTTACAAACGCATGAAATGTAGTTTTTCTGAACACGCCCATCGATGGTAAGAGATTCTAATAAACTAACAAATCATATTTGAGGCAGAAAAAAATCTACATATACTGATCTACTTTACAACTATTAATTACCGTTAATATTCTATTTTTAATATACAACTTTATATCTTCTCTTAAATATACCCTCAGGTGTGCCAGGAAAACGAAATGAAATCTACTATAATTGCTGCCCTGAACCTTATATTGATATAACATTCGCCATACTGATTCGTCGCAAAACTCTTTACTATTTTTTCAATTTAATTGTGCCGTGTGTATTAATTGCTTCAATGGCACTTTTAGGTTTTACACTGCCGCCAGATTCTGGTGAGAAACTCTCACTTGGTAAGTCGGAAATTGTTTCCTATTTTTCTGCATCAATTTAGATGAACGTGACACACAATAAAACCAATAAATTAAAAAACCTATTCACTATTTTGTAATTGTTATCGTTTGGTTTTATGTTCTTATTTTCTTAACGTAATGGCTACTTATTGAATGTTATTATTTTTCTCTTTCGAATAACGTCAATCGATCGCGATCTGCTACAGCTTTAGCTTTTCAACAGAGTTAATTGTTAAATGTTATTTTTATTTGTTCGAATACTTAATATAAAACGAGGAGTATGCGAGTTGACGGCATTTTTAGAATAATTTATGTTACCACCTTTCTTATGGTGAATGGTGAGAATACAGCAGCATCAGATAATATTAAGGATATTCAAATGATTTTGCTTTATTTTGCGCCATTATTTCCTCTTTTCGTTTTAAGGGAAGATTCGAGATTTAAGCTTACCTTTATAAATAGTAGGTTTGCTTCACTCGAATTTGATCAGACTCCATTCCCGTAGTTAGAGTTGAACAGAAAGAGACACAAAAAGCAAACAAACACTTCCATTCATAAAAATGTCTGCCAATACGCCCAAGAAATTTCCTTGGGCTATTTTGTTGTAACTGACAGGCGGCTGTTAACTCGTGTTAATGGCGACATAAAAGTACGAGTATCTAGTTGAGTAAGTTTGACTTGCTCGACGTATCTCAGTTTTATTTGGAGATCGGTTATATGAACAGCTTTTTCAGTTGACGTTTATGGAGGGATAGTCGACGAATATAGACAAGAAATTCGTGAATGAGTACTAAGTTGACAGTTCGCATGTGTGGCTGACGAAGGAAAAGTGACGTTCCCGACCAATGCAGTTTTTGCGTTCACGCTACATTTAGTGCGGACCATTCTAGTCGACTTAACATAACTATATTTTTGAATGTGTTTATTGCTTAGTAATAAAATGTGTGCACGCAGTGTCTACCAATCGTTTCGGTTCGGCGTTGTAAGCAGCATCCATAGCCCCCTATTCATAAAGTGATTTCCCCCTTTTAAGTCCAGTTACCCTTTGTGGGCCTTAGCTACTCGCCATCCTATGAAGTTTCTGGCAATGCGCCTAAGCTCTTTTCAACTCTTCTTGCTGTACCATCTTTTTAATATTTGTAAACAAAAACTTTTGAATATCTGCAATATTTTCCTGTATCTACGTTCTAAAGTCAATGTTAAAGAAAATTTGACGCGTTAACAAAAAATCGGTATGAACTTAAAGTCTGTCTAAACGATTTCGTTCATCAACCGATAGGTCTAACAAATAAATAGTCGAGAGCCCTCCTTTCCACATTAATGCACAAGTATGATTCCCAACGAGCTGACGTCCCAAATTTTTTTTTTTAATTTCAATGCTTGTTGATTCTTAATCAATCCGACTCGACTATAATAAAATATTAACAAAAAGGTTCTACGCAGAAATATGGTAGTAGTTTTTTATTGCATGTCAACTTAATATTTAACACGGCGAACTTGGTAAATTTATTTGTTATACATTTAATTTGAATAAAGTGTTGTAATGTGTTGTTGAGATTTAACTTACTTTGAACTAATTAATACAAGAATGATGGTCTTCTTTATAGGAGTAACAATTTTGTTGTCACTGACAGTCTTCCTAAACATGGTGGCTGAAACAATGCCAGCCACATCTGATGCAGTGCCTCTTCTAGGTAAGTTCTATAATCGGATTTGTTGCCTCTTGTATTTTATTTTCAATGTTTTCATTCATTTCCAATTATTATTAAAAGAAGAAAATATTGCCTCACTAAATCATTTATTTATTTTGGTGTTTTTATGTTTTCCTTTTAGTTGTTCAATCATAATTTATTTGTCAAAGCTCACTTAAGGAACTCACAACTTCCTATTAAAAGTTATTTCATTTATTTTTATTTTGTTAAAAAAAAGATAATAATAATCAAAAAACTTAAAAATGGTATACACTATACTTTAGTTGTAAACATGTAAACCATTGGAATATCATTCAAACACTTCATACCTTATAAAATCGCAGAACATCGAAACTTATCCACCAGATGGAGCGTACCTCTACTGAACAACATTTATACTAACTATTTTAGAGCCGATAACTCTCCTACCCAGGAGATAGTTGCTAAGTTTAAGAATATCATTTTGAGTTTTCATAACGATCTTAGGAGAGATATTACTAATGTGAGTTAAAAAACGGTACAAATCGTATTTATTATTTAAGAGATACATTTCATAGGCGAGCGAATTTTTATTTCTTAATTTTAGTTCAACCAGTGCTGTGAAAGGTGTGTTTCCTCTATTTTTTCTCTGTCAAAATAATTGAAAGTCTGTGTTGAAGGTTTGAGAATTCTATTTGACGTTACACTCAAAAGCACATTGCTCCAAGGTCTACTGAAATAAACAAATATTTTTTCTTATACAATTAATTGCAAGCACAAATTAAATGAACTGTTCCTAATGGCTCGATTATTTGACTGTTGTTTAAAAGTGACACCAATGTGGTCGACTATTGTCCCATATAAATAACTCTTTTTTTTTTTTTAATTGAAGTCACTGAAATTAATCTTTATTTTGAATAGGAGTCTAAATTTAAAGCCAGGTTAAGTCGCTCTGAACTCTAGGTTAGACTAGAGCCTAAAAGGTCTAAGAAAAACATTTATGGTAACCATTTTTAAAGTCTATATAGTCAATGGATATAACAAACTTGAGTCAAAAGTTGAATTGATGTTCTTTGTCAATGAGAAGAGTTACAGTATTGCCGGTTCGTGACAACATCAGTGTAAAATGAGAAGAGGAGAAACAACTAAGCGACAAGAGCTTGTTTCCTGCAAACAAAATTAAGGAAAGTTAAAACAGAACAGGAACGAAGCATTTTAAAATTAAAATTTAATGTTCATTAAAAGTTCTTCTAAAACCTGTCCAATATTGAACAACTGCACAGTCCTTGTCCTTAAAAACTATGGTACTATTTTCCATAAGGTTTTCTTTATTGACTTTTCAATAAATGAAAAAGTCCATCTGTAAAAGAGGTGGGTTTCTTAAAGCATTACATTGAACAAAATATATATCTTCCGTGATCAATTAAGAAGAGTTGGAGAACAAAATTCCGACACATTAAAGCTATGCACAGGGTGGCCACAAAGAAGCTTTAATTTGAAATTGCTATGTTTTTTTTTTTTTAATTTACAATTGGGTAACTACTTCAATGCTGAGTTTTGCCTTATGAAAAGATTAACGTTGAAATTATTGAAATTTCAAGTATTTGACATTTCTTACATTTCGTAGGGTATATTGAGCTTATCAATAAAGTTAAAATAGAGCTATCCTCTGTTGGGTATGCTTTAAAAAAAAAACAGTAATCATTTACCCCCGTATTAATAAACACTGCGTAAAAGTTATCAACTCGTTACTCAGCAGTTACGTAAAATTGTTTGTATGCTATCTGACGTCTACTAGCTAATATTTGCATATTTGTTTATTAATAGGGGTGTTAATATTTTCCTTGTTTTAAGCAATCTTAAAATGCAGCTTTTTTACTGAAGATGGTACACAAAACATGGGGTGAATATTTTGTAATTTGTTTATGAATTAAAAGTTGGGTATAGTTTGATATGCAGATTGTTATGATGCTCGTACTAATCGTTTTGGTTATGCGCAAGTTCCATCCACTGCCTATTAGCCATGAATATAAATTTTATTCGGTACCCGGTATGGAAACAGTTATTCCGTGTGCGGTTAACTCGTTTCTTAATTTTGCCATATCCGACTCATGGTACGGAAGAACTAGGTTAAGCTGACAGTGTAGTCCAATTGGTTGAGACGTCACTGAAAATAGTTCTAAATGGTTGTGCTTATATCATACTTTGTCGATATTTTTTTAGGATCACTTTATTAATCTGACAATACTTAGACCAGTTCCCGATTGTGTAATTTTCTTCGTTGTTGTTTAATGCTAAACTATAATAGAAGAATTTCTCCGAATGACTACGAATTGTTGCCCAGTTTTGCTAAGTTTTTTGTCACATTTGACAGAGTGCAAAAGTAAATATTTGAACGAAAAGTTGACAGTCAGTCAGTTGTAGTGCTTTAATTTATTTTGGTACACTTACTGGGCCTTTAAGCAATCAATGAAGAACTTTTCACGCAAAATAATGCAATTGGCTTCCGTTTGATTTCTACTATTCTAGTTCTGCATTGAGTGTTATTGTATAAACATTTAAATACCTGTCTCTAATTTCAGTTTAGTAATGTTAACTACACACAATTTACGGCACTGATTGTTGATTGATTTTTTTCCTTATTAATAAAAACTTATTTTTCAGATATAAAAATGTTTAAAGCTTTACAATGTATTATACACCGTCAATATAACAATTCATTAATATTTCAGTAACAAATTTTGGTGTACTTTTTCAGTCGAATACATCTTTTCAATTCACCAAATGCTTTCCTATTTGCATCGACTTACATTCTTTTTTAATTTTCATATCAATATATTTCGTTTTTCTTTGACTACTTTTCGTTTTTCGAATTTTATTTAATCTATTCAAAAAATATATGTCACAAACTGATTTGTTTAGGACAATTTAAACTAGTAAGAATTGACGATATAAGGTAATTGAACACAAAATCAATTGTAATTATCTTTGACACATACTGTAATTAGTTGCCCAATAAATTAATCACCAGTTGAATAAATCATTATCTTTTACGAATGTAGTTACTTAGCTGTGAATGCAATATTAATTTTGATTTCCTCGCATAGTTTCCCAAAATTCACGTTAAGTATTTACTACCAAAGACTCTCTCTCTATATGTATAACATATATATATATACATCCATAAGCTTTGCCAATAAAACTCAGTTAGCACCTGCAACATTAATTTACAATTAGTTTACGATACCAAAAATATATATTTATACCCGAGAATTTTTTTTTTTCGTAGAGTTTATAATATATTCTCCCCAAGAATCCTACACAACGAAAAAGCTTACTCAAAATTATCCATCCTCCCCCTCAAAAAGAAAGAAAATTCTTATGTAAAACTGGCACACATAATAATTGAATGAAATCAAAAACAAAAAAAAATAAAAGAATTCATTGCACAAAAAAAAGCAAATAAAAATTTCTCGATTTTTAGCCTTTTATGATGATTGCGGATAATTGGTTGAACACAAAATTTATAAGCGTAAATTATGCCTTTATTGTCCGCAAAAAAAGATAAAGTATCAAAAATCAGCAGGGAAACTAAGGGCTCAGTTTAAAATAGTCGTTTCAAATTGTTGATATTTCGCGAAATAGTTATTATAGATCTCACGTAATTCCTCTTGTTTTATTTTTCTTTTTCAGTTTACTTAATTTTTTTGCAACCGCTTCTATAAAATTTATAAAAAAAAAACTTTTTTCTTGGGAACATATTTCCAGAAGACTTAAACTAACAACAGTAGAAGTGCGGAGCAGACACTTATGTGCAAGTATGTAGGGTCGCTTTTCCAAGCGCCATAGGTTTGACGTTATTTGAAAAAAAATGTTTAAAAATCTGAAATTTGAACTTAAATTTGTGGTTAATTAAAGGTTAATTTCAATTTTCAATCGGGCTAGGATTTGAGTGGAAAATATCGCAAATTTGCGGCTCATTCAATAAAAACACTGGATTCCTGATGATCAAATATAGTCCGCAATTTAAATGTTCCAAAAATCACTCAAGGATTTCCATTCAACTGAGTATTTTTCAGAGAAGCGCTTAGTTTAACAGGCCAACATTCAATATCACATGATTTTCACAGGACTGGTTTCCTAATCAGTTGAAATTAAACCCAGTATCGGCGCCTCTTTTAAAATCCCCGTGCCCTTTCTGGCAATTTTTTTAAAGTGAACAGTTTATCTCATTTTACGAATCTTTGAAATCGATGTACTCAACAGATTTAATATTTAGGGTGTCTTAATTGAGGAGGTTATTCAGTAAAAGTTATAGGATAAACCTTTTTTGTGTTTCTCAAATTAACAAATATTGAAAATACCTTCGACATTTTTCAGATAGCGTCGTTTTTTTTGAGAGAGGAACCCACTTTCACACCCTTTTCGATATCGTGAAATCATTTTTTTTCTATTATTTCTGTTAATTTATGTTTTTCTGGGACGTAAGACATAAAATAAGTGTTGTTTGGTGTTGTGTGTGGTAGGGCCCTGATCGACTTTTACTTTTTTAACAAATTGGCTTTCTTTTACTTTTACTTTCAAATTGTCATTACAAAATTATAACGTTGTAACCTAAATGTACAATGATTGATACAATAGATCTTTCAGGTCGCAGTGTCAGCCAACTGGGCATGGGACTTTATTACAAAAATAAAAAAAAATGTACAGTAATTAAAGTACTGAACTAACCTATCTGCAACCATCTTGCGGCGCTGTTGACACATTTCCCAAGAGAAGTTTTGTTTTTTAATAAACATGTCTTTGATATTTATGGAAAATAAAGATGAACTTAAAAAAAAATCTAACTGAAATGTGATTTATATTCACGTGACCAGTGAAGTAACAGCTCAAACTTTTAAAAATCGTGAAAATATTTTCACAGAATTTCTACTTTCCCCTTTGCCAAAAAGTAAAACTTTGCACTCGGGACATGAAAAACAATTTTTTTGAGCAAGAAAATGTTCATTGCGGTAGTGCTAGTAGGTATAGTCCAAAAATAGCCCTTTCGTGGGAATTTCGATTGTAAAAAAGTCTTGTCTAAGAAGTGAAAGAAAGTAGTTTCGTGGGTATTTTGATTAGCTTAAGTGAAAAATAATGTTTGCCTTGATATCTTACAAAAATCTAAACAAAATGATTACCAATACAACCATATAAAATAGAAAAGTAAATATGTACCGTAAAAATGGATATAGCTCTTTCCAGAGAAGAACTTTTCGCGGACACTTTCACTTTATACATAGGCATACAATTTTCCTAAAAAAAACCTCCCTGAAGCATTTTTTGTTGGAAAAAAAAAATAGTCTAAGGATTGCAACAAAAAACAAACTTGTTGGTTAGGATGAGCAGACGAAACGAGTTTTTGATGAAAATTACTTTAAAACGCAATTTATCACAATATGTATTTCTGTATTTTTTAAAAACTGTTATTTTTTACGGTATTTAGAAATCGCGACTACCTTACAACTACCTGGTGGTGGACTGCGAACCAATTTCAAACATTTTAGAATAGTTTCACAAAAGACCGGAAATTGAAAGTTCGGAGATCTTTATTTCAAAAAGCGCAGACTGTTTCCTTTTGGCTTTAAGGAGAAAGTAGTTTTTGATTTCCAAAAAGGAAAAGTTGGTTCCTAATTGTACAGCATGATGCCACAAAATAACGCTAGTAGAGTTTAAGGCTTCTGCATTGTCCACTCAAAGCGTACTCATTCTTGTCTTGCGTATTATTGGCATTTTGTACCCGTTTTCATATACTCCCGGTCGTGAAGTGAAGATTAAGTCCGGCCGCTGATTAGTACGAATTTGACCCGTGCGAATACGCACGAACAATGCCGACCTTCCAAGTACTATGGGAGCGAGCATACTTGGTGAGAGTCTTTTTGCATTAAAGCAATAAAAAAATATGGGACTAGATATCACAGGGACACCGCATATTTGATCGAGAAATTCGTGTTCAGTGTACGCACGGTCAGTATTTATATGGTTACTTACGTTGCGTCCCGCCTTAGGTCTTGTGTCAACCACGTTAAACAATTGTTATTTGCTGATGTTGCTGTGAGTGTTGAAAGGAAGGATTTACCAAACTTTAATAACTACTGAGTCACTTAAATTAACGCCCTTCAGTGCATTATTTCCTCCTTAACATTAAGAGATGATAATCTCACGAACCATACTAATATTAATAAAATTTCACATTGGTTAATTTTATATGGAAAATTTCGCCATTCAGAGTTCAAAATATCTGGCCTGGACACGAAATATGGTTATTAGTATCGCGCTAAATCATGAAACTATTTTCAACCATAGAAAAGTATAACAATTTATTGTGCAGCTCCAGAAGCATGATAATTAGATAACGCAATCGACAAATGGCCTATAGAAATGATTCTACGTAAGATCGAAAGATTCTTCTAATTTTTTTTTTGTTTAGTTATTGCTAATAATCATTTAAAGTGTTTACCTTATATTGTACGGGCTCATAATGGATATATTTATCGCACAAAATTAGTGCCGTAAAATGTTGCAGACTGAAAATATCCATTTTTACTTATGGTGGTCTAAACTCTAAATTCTATAGTTTGTCTTTCGTGGGTTGTGACACCTTTGCAATATGTTTTGAATCGGATGTTCACAATTGAACACTAAATTCTGCTGTTTATTTAAATGTTTAGAGGTTTCTTATCAACACAGTATGAACTGTACATTTGGTTCTTTGAAATTCAGTCGGATATTGGTTAGGTTACGATATCCCAATCGTTAAGTTAAGTGACTGTATTTCCAAAAATACATAATAAAGAGTTCTAATTATTTTTCTTAAGGTTGTTTAGCATTTTTTTTTACTCTGAAGTATACCTACTGTGTGAAAATGCACTTCAAGGATATACACATGAAGATCAGTGATCTTGGGGGAGAGTAAGCAAGTAAGCAACAAAGTCTCATTTTCCGAGCAGTAAGGTACAGCCAAGAAAAATATTTATGTCAAATTCTGACAACTAACAATCTATGTATAATAGATATATAAGATACATAATTTAGGAATGCATTGCACTTTTTTTTTTTTAAATTGCATTTCGCTCTATCTTTTTTCATTTGCTAAATAAATCTTTTCTTTTTATCAACTCATATTTATCATCTTACTCGAGGTGAGCGAGTAGGTACTCAATTTCGCTATTTTTGCTCTTATCACTCTTGTTTATTTATTTATTTTCTTTAAACAAAAAGCTGTCACATTTTGAAAAAAAACAACTCATAATTTTGCTGCTATGCTACTTTCTTATTTTTATTTAAATACATTTCTTCATTCAAAAAAGCTAATCTTATATAATTATTCCAAAGAGACTAAGCGCTCTTTTGTAAATATGTACGAGAATGAGAAATATTTGAATGCTCGCAGTGAGCTTCGTCTGTTATTGTGATTTTGGACAAACTTAATTGTGGACAAATTCTTTTCAGACTTTTCAGACTATTTAAGATTTGACACTTAAAACTGCACAGATATACAAAATAATAAATAAAAAGAGAAATATAAATAAGTACGATTGAAAACTGTATGGCCCCACATAATGCAGAAAATACGTTATGGAGACATCAAAATTCACGATCCCGGAATCGGTGTGGTATTGAAATCAGAACTGTTTCCAGTGACACCCTACAAGTGATTTTATGTTTTATTGATTAAAAGAAATGGAATTGCGGATTTATATGGGCTATACAATACGAATGGAAGCCTTACAAGATTTTGGTTTTGTTTTATTTAATTTAGATTAGTCCGTGTGCTCCAATTAACAACAAACAATGACATTTGTAGCAAACCTATCGTAGACCACTTTTAATTTTATTTAGCTATACCAGGGTTAATCAATAATTTGTTACATTTAAATTGAGCCCTAAGTTTCTAAAAAAAAAAAAAGAAAAAAAAAAGTAATAATAATTTGAAAATATATTTTTTTTTATTAAATTTTGAGACTTTTTAAATTTGATATATAAAATTATTAAAATGAAAAACAAGAACAATTCATACCTACATATATTTTACTATTGTATTGTTGGAAAAGGATTTCTTAATTTCTTGTTTGTTTGGCTTGAATTGATAATCATTTATAGAGTAGTGGTCAAAAGTGTTAAATATTTGTAAACAACCAAATTATAAAGTAAACAGTTCAGTAGTAGATTTTGTGTTAAGAATTAAATTACTTTACTATTTAACATTAACAAGTTTATCATTAGTTAAGTTGTAAATTTTGTACTTGGAAATTAACTATGGGCCTTACTAACAACAATTGTTAGTTTCGACCTTCAATTGAAGGAGTTCGCAATAGCGATACATCTAACATACAAATTTTCCAATTGTGAGCTTCCACAAATTTGAAGTCGAGACTAGAATTGGTTATTAGTAAGGCTCTATAAAAATTGAAGGGAGCAGTTTACGAGGATTATGTATGTATTTAAAAAAAAAGAAACTATAGAGCGAAGTAAAAGATACAAATCAAATCTTGATAAATTACATTTATTAGGAATACAGTTTCATGCCAGTGAAAAAGATTTCGGGCATTTTGTCGAATAAAGCAATCTGTAAGTCTACTTGCTCTTCTTAAAGCAGGTAGGGTTGTGCACCGTAAGTCTACACATAGTAAAAGGGCAAAGGAAAGAATCCGGGTGCAATAGCAAATAAAAACGAGTCAGCTGTCAATTTGTTTTTCACTGGAAAAGTATTTCCAATTCCAAGAACGGACTTCGAAAAAAATACTCGATATTTGTCATGTGCAAGAAATTGATAATTTATATAGATCCTGCTTGCCACTTCAGTCTTATTTACAGGTCTTGTTTCATTTGGAAGAACCATGTACTCTGCGGTATAGCTCAGTAGATTTGGTCGCCCGCAGCCCGCTTCACGAGGTTCCGGCCATAGACAAACCATACTGAGACCCCCAACTCACAATCCTCTTGCCGCTGGGCCCCTCAATTTTTTTTTCAAATTCGCCATTTTGTATTCCTATCGGTGTAATGTCAAAAAAGAATCAGTGTGACATGCAAAAACACACAAAAAATGCAAAAATAAATGCTGCCAACCTCGGCAACAGTGGGGAAATGTGAAATAGTTCGGGAATTCCACATTTTTCCATAACTGAAAATTATCTAAAATATAGGTTTTATATACTAGAACATATTAGGACAAACATGGTTGTGTATTTACCTCTTTCGATATCATTAATGAATGTGAATTTTTCTTTAATAACTGAAGAAAACTTGCTCAAAATGTTTTTATTTTCATGCAACCATTCTGCATTGACAATTTTTCATAAATATTTTAAGCAAAGGTACACTTATTCCTCAAAAAAAATATTATCCACATGTAACGAACAATTTCAAATTAAACGGTTAAAATTCTATGAACGCTGACAGCAACTTTGCCCAAAGCGGAAGTGGCATATGCAAGGTGCGAGCGTGTTGGTGAGCCGGAATTTTTGAAGTTACGTGACATTTGTCAATACGAATTTCTATGTAACAATACTAACGCACTTAGCGTTTGCCACCCCATGAAAATATAGCTTGTAGGCTAAGTAACGGGAAATCGGCCGCAGTTGGTGGTCTCAGTATTGTCTCTGATAAAAAATATAGGAAGTTTTATTAAAAAGTCAACTATTTTTAAACTATTAAAGTTTCAGGACCTGAGCGCAGTCAGTAAAAAAAACATTTGAAAAATACTACAAAGATAATGTCTTCATAATGTAATACTTACCTTAACCAATTAACATTTACTCGTATACATTTCTGCTTTTATTTATAAATGCCTACATTAAAGTACGCCAAATTGACGTGACTAACGTCGAATTATTGAAGCGCAACTTAATTAAGGCCCTGTACTTTCACTACTCAAAACCAAATACAAAACAAAACAACTCTTATTGCTTTACACTGCTTTATTTTTTTACCAATACTTAACACTTATCAACTGATTTTCTTTTTACATAATAATTTGCACAAAATAACACACGCTCATAAACATTGCCAATACACAGGTTAACCGTCATTGAAAATGCTTCTTTTCCACATGTAAGCTAGTTCGCTTACGAAACTTCAACATTTTCGTCAATATTTCACTAAGGACAAATACAATTTATATTATAGGTTCGTATTTAAATTCTTTTCAAATAAAATGGCTTCACTGTTTCCATATTGGTCCTTAATTTGTTTGAAATATAATTTATTAATATTTCTTCTTTTTATCTATTTCAGAGATAAATCAAACTTGAGAATAATATAAAGGTGCTCAGGTAACAAGAGCTTACTTTAGGCAGACAGAGATATAGAAGAAAATATTACAGTCCCGTGACATTTTTTGAACTTAAAAAAAAAAGAATAAATGCTGATCGAAGTCAATATGTCTGTTCCTTTACATTTGTAGTAAGAATGGAAAAGACTGTCAAAATGACAGTGGTAGGGGATAAATTCTCTCCGTTAAAAAATTACGTGGAGGAGATTGTTCGTTCCTATAGCGAAGAAGAATTTCGTCGCCACTTTTGAAAAGAATCTTGAGGAGAACATTCAATTTTATTTTACCGCCTGCTTAAACCATTTCAATATGCAGAAAATGAAAACATTTGCACGCGTATGCCAAATTCAAATCATCTGTCATAAGTCAGTTGACGTGACAGTTTTTCCAATTTTTACACCAAGAAATTTGTTGAGTAAGAACTCACTCAGATTCTCAGTGGATGGGTAATCTCTTGCTCTCTCGATGTAGCTCTCTTTTACGAGTTTTTCGAGCTAAGGAACGGCATTGAATACAAATTCTTAAGAGTTAGTAACAATTCAGAAGTAAAGGAACAGACCTAGTAAATGTGATTACCAATCGTTTTGACATTCATTTTGTAATATAAGTTGCGGCTGCCTCTTTCCTGCAACTTGTTTTTGGACTTCTGAAAACAAGCCTTGTGCACTTCAATAACAACACTTGGCAATTCCGGTATTTTTGAGAACAAACTAAAGCCACTTCAGTAGACAGTTTCGCCTTACAGAATCTGACCCTAGTCCTTTTAAACAATGAACGTAGGATTCGTTTACATTTATGAACTCGACCTATATTCTTAAAATTTAAAACCCGGAGGTTCGAGCTTTTCCCCTATCATTTGTCAGTTCGTGAAGTTACCAACTTCATTAAGCTGGTTTGATTTCTTTGCCGGATCTTATTTAAATTCAGAGGCAATGCTTTTCATTTTCAATACTAAACACTCCTCTTACACTATTGAACATATAGATGAACACAGAATATTTTTTTTCTTATTTTATTTGACATGAACTGTTTATTTTATAATCATAAACGTATTTAGTGTTTCTTAGAATAATTTGATTCAAAATTCATCTACCAATTTGACCATCATTGTAGAAGAAATATTAAAATAGATGAAGTCCACATTTCAAGCCAAACAATATATATTTTTTTTATAATTTCTCATAATTTTGTAAATAAAATACCTAAACGAGAAGAATTATTACTATTATAAAAAAAGAACACATATTGCGACTTTTTAACTTAATTTCAATAGTTAACTTATTTTTATTTAAATGTATATACAGAATTTGGATTAAAATGCGCACCGTTTTTATCTAAATATACTTTTTCTGTATATCGCATATATGGTAAAGAATATTATACAATTCGTTAAGGTTATATTTTTTATTTCAATTTATTCAATCTTTCAATAAAAAGAGCCCATGAGAACCAAAGAAAGTGAAAGAATATTAAAGTAGTTTTAAATTTAATCACATACGTTACACATAAAATTAATAGTTTAGTTAAAGTTTTAAATATGCATTGGTGTAATATAAACAAATGATAATTTATAATGCGGATATTTAAGTTTTATTTTTTTATTTTTTAATATCAATAACCTTGTATTTAATTTTTATTCAATTTTAAAATTAAGTCTATGGAGTGATACTTTTAATGATTTTTATACAATTGTAGGTACCCTATGGCGTACAATTTGGAATGAGGATGAGGTTATATAGAGAATTTTTGACAAGAGCTTAGGTATCGTAAAAAATGTTGTCACATGCAAGTTTAGCTTGAGTAGGTTGAGTCAAGTATGGCTTGATTCTGCTTAGGTTCTGATGGAATCATAATTCGACTCAGTTAGTCTTTTATTCATTGTGTTCTAGCTTGAATGTAGACAGGTAAACTGTACTCTTCAATGAAACTCAATCAGTAGCTTTGGCAGCATTATTCACAGCTTTGGTTTTCTACGGTACATTCCTTTCGGATTCTTGCTTCGTTTTGCATCGTACACCAACAACATTTCTTTCAAATTATCTAACACCAAAGAATTTCTGAAGAGGGTTGACAGTTTCCGTAGAAGAAATTCTGAAAATATGTTTAAACAATTCTTTCCGGTGTTGTTTCTATTTATGCTTTGTAGTTAATTTGAACTGTTTTCACAGTCTTATCTTATGCATTGAAAACGCATTTCGAATTGAAGCAGATGAACTCCAAACTTTACGTTTTCATTTTGAGATGACAGCAATTTCCGACACTAGGTACTACTTGCTCATGTCCTCCGACATACCCAGTTGCTTTTCCGATTTTTTATTGAATTTAAATGCCAAAACTTCTTATCTATGACATGTGCAACCCTTTTGTCTACTACTTGCAGCACAAAGTCCCATTCATTTTTGTCTATTCCATTCGCAAGCTTGTAGTCTTTTCCTTTGCTTAATAAAGGAAAGAAGGTTTTTGTTTTAATTGGTCGAAGTGAGGCCAGTAGTTTTGTAAATAAGTTAAATTATTGTGCGCAAGTGTAAACTCGGTGAAATGCACTTAAGGGAGAGCCGTGACAGGACTTCGTAGTGGTAATGCACCTGAAACCGATGTGCGATTATATAAGAAATGTAGCAGGTCTCATTTGACAAAACTAAAGTGAATTTCCGTTCATATTTGAGGTTAAATATTAAACCCCCTTTTCATGCAATTATGAGGGATCGAAGTGATTTTTTGTAAACAGACTGAAATTGAGATAGCCTAACATCAGAGCGCAAAATTTAAATTCATTTCAGCCAGATTCATCGATCCTTATTTTTTCCAACTTTAAGTTTCAGTTAGTTCCGTCATGTGACCATATGTCAGGTATATAAGCCATTCGTTCACCCATTCATACCACATTCGTAATATAAGATGTAATCACCGAAAGTGTAATACTTACCACCTAAGATATATCACAGGTAGTTCGTGCTCTTGTCTGGATACTCGCACAAAATGAATAGGACCATTTTTGTTGCACAAAAAGATTAGTTTCTAATCTACGAAGAAGAACATTACACTCGCTAGGATTAAGAGCATTGACAATCTCTTTGTCAAACAGCAGTGCAACATCGCCAACCTCATATTTGCAAATACAAAATAAAAACCGACATCTTTTACCATAGATTTAGAACCAAACAAATCAATTATAACAAGAGAACATAACAAGCCATAGTAAAAAATCCAAATTGTACAATTTTGTGTAATTTTTGTGTCCTTCTAGGAACTTATTTCAATTGCATTATGTTTATGGTGGCCTCATCAGTTGTGTCAACCATACTTATCCTCAATTATCATCATAGAAATCCAGATACGCATGAAATGAGTGAATGGGTAATATAAAAAAAATATATCACAAAAAACAAACTAAAATTCACACATCCACACAAAAAAAAACCTATAAACAAAAAGAAAAAAAGCTTATACCAGCCAAAACCAAAAATAGTTATTTTATACCCACATATACAATTATTTAACAACAAAAATTCAATATATATTCAATTAGCAAAACAAACAAAACACGTAAAAGCAGTAATTCAATGGGATTAATTGCATTTAATTAAAATTACTATAGTAAATAAAGAACTATTTAATTTTTCATTATGAATTTGAATTTGAATTTGCCTATATCTATACCTTAAAAATGCATGCCTTGAAAGTATTAAAAAAAAAAAAAAAATGTATATTAACACGCCTGTTAAAACGTAACAATTCTACAATAATCTATAAATAAAAAAAATCCAATCTCCTTCATAGATTCGAGTTATATTCCTCTATTGGTTGCCTTGTATATTAAGAATGCAAAGACCAGGACAAGTGGGTTATGAATGTCCACCGCCTCCGTCGTCGAGTTCGTCAAGTGACAAAAAGCAACAAATGCAAAATGTTGAGCTTAAGGAAAGGTAAACAGCCATAAAGAAAACGATCGTGTGTGTGTGACATTTGAGACATTAAATGCATCCGAAGAGATCTTATGTTGTTTCGATTAATTGACAATTTACTTTAGAAAAATACATGATTTGATGTTGAACAATGATACGGGGCTGTACAATTTTCGCTAATAGTTTTAACAATTCTAGATCTTCCAAGTCCTTGCTGGCAAACGTTTTGGATATCGACGATGATTTCCGTTGCAATCACAGATGTTCAAGTGCTACGATACCACATCAGCAGGCTTACTACAGAGCTGTATATAGGTATGTTACTTTTTTTTATTTGTATCTAAAGGGTTTTTTTTTTAATAAGGACGGACCGAGGTTGAAATTGAAAAAAAAACAAGCTGTGTGTGAGGTAGTAATGAAGTTATTTTTTCATTTGAAAGGTCCATGATTACCTTTATGATTCAAATTTCCATCGCGGCTTCTTACGGCGGTGAGGATACGAGTGTTACAATTTTAAATGATTGCCGCATAAAACCGGCTAAATTTGGGTGACGACATTGGCTGTATTGGTAAAGGACATCGGTCGATTGCTGTTTATTGGCACAGACTTGCGACTGCTGGAAACCACAAAAGTAAAAGTCTAGCGGCGTCAAGTCGCACGATCTTGGTAGACAATTGAAATCTGAGAGAGATAACCATAACCTCAAATCGTTAATGCAGAACGTCCACCGCGGCTTCTTCTGTGTGACAGGTAGCCTCGTCATGCTGGAAACACACGTCGTCTACCTCCATATCGATCAATTTGGGCCAAAATTAATCGGTAGACGTCGTTCTGTATCGCTGGCAATTGATGGTCATGGTTTCACGAACGTCATTTAAAAAAATGCTGCTGACCAATGCAGCCTCACCGGCAAGTTCGCACCAAACAGTAACCCACCTGGTGAGCCTCGTGTGGGTTGGCATCGTCCCATATAAAGGGTTTTCCAATATGAGGTGTTATTGTGAATGACCCGCTATTTCGGTAGCTGTCACTTTTGAAGCTTTTATTCTGTTACATTTGACAAGTAGAAACTACGCCATTACTAAAAATGGAACGATACACGCTTCAACAACGCATTGAAATTATTAAAATTATTTAAAATTATACAAAAATGGTGAAATTCTTGCAGTTTTTTGGTCGTCGATGATTAATGATTTTTTATGGTCGGAGTTGGATGGTATTGATCTGGACAATGTTTACTTTCAACAAGACGGCGTTACGTGCCACACAAGCAACGAAACCATTGATCTTTTACGGAAAAGTTTCCGAAGTGGTGATCACAATTGGCCACCGAGATCTTTTGATTTAACACCTTGCGACTTCCTTCTTTGGGGTCACGTGAAAGATAAGTTCTACGCCAACAGCCCAGCGTGTCGATTCAAGACCTCAAAGATAAAATTCGTGAGGCTATCGAGTACATAGGGCAGCCACTTTGCGATTTGGTTATGGAAAATTTCATGAAAAGGATATGGTCCTGTATGCGTGCTCGTGGTGGCCATTTGGCTGATGTTGTTTTTCATTATTAACAGCATACCTTCCTCTTTATTTTGAAATAAACATCCGATCATTTATCTCAAAAAATAGCATTTTTCTTTGAATACCAAAATAACACCTCTTATTGGAAAACCCTTTATATGACAAAGTTTAACTTTTGGACAAAACCATTAAAAAAAATGCGCCTCGTTGTTAAAGATGATTTTTCGATTCGATTCTCGTAGGGGAGTCCACTTGGAAGCGCCACCGCTTCTGTCGTGAAATAAGCGCAACGTTTGCACTGAGAAACACTTATTTAAATAATAAAGTTTTATCATTTAAATTTTCATATTGATTTGGCATCATTGACTTAATAAAAAACACCAGATTAGATAGACGCCACCAAAACAACATGGCCGCCACAGTTTGCCAGCATCGACCCGTACCAATTGGAAAACTCCTTATATCTATGCATATTATAGAATTTGTAAAGTGTGCGTGCTTGTGTGCGAGCATTATGACGCACGCCAAACGCTGCCTAGAAGTAAAAAAATAAATCCATAATGAAATAGCCTATAAACCAGCTACTACTACAAAATCAATTAAAACGGAAACTCTCTTGGAATAATTCCGCTTTTTCTGTGTTCAAATTCTAGACAAGGTGACGACGGAAGTGTAGGTCCAGTTGGTGATAGTAGAATTCACGAAGCAATCTCACATACATGTTTGAGTTCGTCCGCTGAATACGAATTAGCACTTATTCTCAAAGAACTTCGGTGGATAACAGATCAGGTGAGCTTTAGTAATGCTGACATCAAATTTGTCCTCAAATCTGCGACTGACACAATTTAGCTTTAATGCGGACAAGGATATAAAGGAAATCCCAAAGAGATCGATATTTTTGTTCTAATCATACATTTTTGTTCACAGGCTTAGTAATTTTTGCTAACCGGCATTCTTATTCACTTTTAATTGCTATTTGTTTAGTTAAAAAAGGAAGACGAAACCGGCGATATAACACGTGATTGGAAATTTGCTGCAATGGTAGTCGACCGCCTGTGCCTTATAATTTTCACGCTGTTTACAATAATCGCAACACTAGCTGTATTATTCTCTGCCCCACATTTCATTGTAAGTTAAAAATACATAATATCCCTATGACTGAGCTAAACTTTAAAATCTCTCCTATGCCTTCGCTCTGCATCACGCATATATATAGTTTTAAATTGAAAATGTACGATTCATATAAGCAAAATAGCAAAAACGTTCAAATAAAAAATAAAAAAAATTATTAATTTCGTTATTAGATTGTGCCTAATTGTAAACGTGAATATATTTCGGTAATACAAATTTGTAAGTAACTTATTTTGGGTACATTAAATTTCTTTATTTTGCGAAAAAAAAAACAAACAATGATAATATTAATTTTAAATATGACGAACAAAACGAGATGATGAAATAAAAAAAAAACATGTTTGGTGCTGTGATAACGGACAATTGTTAAAAATAAAACTTAAACAAGAATACACATAAATAAATAAAAATCTAATTTAAGTTAGCTGCTCTTGTGTTATTTTTAATTTTGTTTTAGTTACAATTCATACATTTTTAGTTTAAGCGCTTTTGTATAATTTGAAATCATGCGTAAATGAAAGCAAATATTAATCGAAATTAGTGAACACTTTTAAATAAACTATTTACAAATTAAAAAAAAAAACAACAACAAAAACAAACATATTTATAAGCAAACAAAATTTAACATTTAAAAAACAACCCATTGATGAATGAGTATTTTAATAAATAGAAACAAACGAAAATAGAAGAAGAAAACAAAAAAAAACACACATGTAAACATAATCTAAAAGTTAACTATTTTAAATAAAAATTAAAAGAACATTCCAAATGATACATATTGTGAGAACACATTAATTTCCTTGGTAAACACTAAGATTTAGTGTTTCCGGAAGAAGCTAAAATATATATTATAACTTAACAATTGGATTAATATACTTTTACATACAAAATGGGATAATCGAAATAAATGACAAATACCCTTAACTACGGAATTTGATAGTTTTTAAAACCAAACAAAGAAAAACAAAATAACAACATCTATCTACAAAACAATTAAACAAACCAAAATAACACTAATATCATTAAATAGTGCGTAGTCTAGTTAAATGCTGCTATAAAAATATATATAAACTAAAAGGTAAGGTACACTTTGGTGTCGATGAATAGAGGGTTTGTATTAGTAGTACATCTTTATGTGGGTATATCGCATACTTATGGTTACGCGTAAAGCGAGCAACCCTTCTCATTATATCGGTACAAATGCATATGGTTAGGTAAAAAAATAAATAGTTGGCGCAACAGGTCCGTAAGGAGCTTACGCCTAGCTTGTCCCTACGTCGCTTTGGGTTTCATTTGCATGTTTAGATTTCGCCTTGTAAGACATACTTTTAACTTATAACACAACTGATCCCTACGTCTTGAGGGAGCTGTTAAACCTGCGTGACTTGACGCTAGCCATGCAAGTCCTAATTTTCTTCTTTAAAATAATTGCGGAACCAATTTTTTTAAAGAAGTTTTGATAAAATACCGGGTTGCTGCTTGATGAAGCGATTTTGATTGTGGGATAACTGAAAACACAAGTGCAGCAGAAAAGCTACCATCCCTATTTTTATAACTCGTCCTATATAATAATACATTAAGCGTGTTTTTTGAGCACCTTTCTCTGCAAGTTAATCTACAGAACGCAATTATAATAAATACATTCTAATTGACATTTTTGAGATTCACACAACGTATTAATCGCAAGGGGATTGACTTGACAGCAGCAGCTTATGCTGGAACCTTTCTGGTGATGTGGATGAACACTGCTAGTAAGTTGCAAACTAAAAGTCGAGACAAACAGCATTTTATACCAGGTTTTATTTTATAACCACTCAAGCACAAATGTGATTGAAACCATTTTTTGCGCATTTACTTTGCTGAGGTATTAAAAAATAACGCGCCTGTTATGTGCTTGCAGCTACCAAACAAAATGCTGCCAAACTGAATTCATTAATAAATGCGCCTTTCCAATAAAACAACTGTAGTCCCCTCTAGCTATGCTCATACTTTTCGTGGTAGTAAAATTGGACTGATTGTTTAATTTTTACCTTTTTTTACTGCTGAATGGATTCGCCTGGATGAATGTATCACGAACGTTGTTCATTTTTATCGCGAAAAAAGACAGAATGTCACACTACCTCCCCCTATGAACGAACAAGCGTACTTTACTTCCGCATATCATTCCGCGAAACTAATAATCACAGGCTAATTTTTTTCGAAGTCACAATGGCGAAACTTATAAGGTGAGGGTTAAAAATGATAATTAAAAAGGCCCATTTACTATTAAGTTGCCGAATGCATTCGCATAAGCTTCCTTTGAATTTTTGACAATTTTTTATTCCGCGTTTGTTTTCGGCGATTGGCAACCGACTCTTCTATCCACAATCGCTGCCTTGTCAACCATTTTAAACTTGAATTGCCTGCGATTTTCAGATGAGCTCGAAGCGAACGAAGTCTGAATGGACTGGTTTTTTGGAATTTGGCCGTGAAACTGTTCTGTTCACTGAGCTCTTCTCTGGCTCTGTGTGTGGAGTGATCCAAAATTGTGATTTTTCTTAGCCATTGTGACGCCAAAATAATTGTTATTGGCAGCGGCGATAGAAATCAACGCAACAACAAAATTTAAGCTATCCGTCTGAGGTCAAATCAGATTGCGCCCATCTTGTACACTTTATTGAGTAAGCTTTGGCATTTTATCGAGGCACGTTAACAACACTTGCGCAACGCCTACAAGTTCTGAACGGTTTTTTTCGAAATATGTAGTACTTCAATTTACTTCGACACCAAAAGCATATACACTAACCAGTACGAGTAAATACAACCAAATAAGTAAAGTATGTCAAAAGTTTAAGTGATAAGTTAAAGAAAACAATTTATAAGAAAAAAACACAATAATAACAACTTCTTATAAGTTAACTAATTAACATAAACACAGATAAATTATTATAAAATAAAATTACATGTTATCAGCCGTTAAACATTTTATAACGAATCAAACATATGTTATGGTTGAAACATTATGTCATATTGACATAAATATTGTTATTCATATAAAAAAAAAACACAAACATACATACCTACTAGAACAACATGAGGCTTAAAACTCATAGATCTTAAGTCAGTTTTCGAATTTCGATTGCGTCTATACAAAGTGTTGTATTGTAGTATTGAGATAACATTTTTTGGGCGTACTTTTGACGTAAAAAAACAAACACATAAAACCCAGGTTTGGTGGTATTAACATATTAAACAAAAACAAACCAAAAATATATAATAATATAAGATTATTGTCTTCCTTGCTTAATACAGGAAAGTTATATTCCACTTAAGAATATTTTTTGATAGAGTTTATTACAATTTATAATTTGTTTTTGTTTTCTTAAATTAGTCTTTATTTATTTTTAGAAAAACAAAAAAACGAATAACAAAAATGTTTGAAATTTAAACACTCAGGAGAAAGATATAAATAACGGTTTTACAGTGAGCTCTCGGAATAACTAAGTCCCTCATTATGAAAGCAATACGCGTACAACTACTGAAAAAAAATATTTGATAACTTCCACCATTTGTTTAGAATACATACACACACACTGCTGACATCATTTTAGAAAACAGATTCGAACAAATATAACCTAAACTTAATAAAAAAATCACAAAGAAACAAAATACAAGACAAATCACCATCAATCGCACTTTAGATAAAACAAAAAACAAAAGGAATCCTTGAACATCACAAATAAATAAATTAGTTGCAATAATTTTACACAATTTCGCACTGTTTCTATTAAACCGAGTGATTTTCTTCTCTCTCTCAAGTACTTCGGCTTCAATGTTCTATATAGAAAATCATTTCGAAATAAACACAAACACAAAATTTGAAGTTACATTGAATAAATATAAACCAAAAAAAAAAGAACAAGATTATAATGAAATAACACAAAAAACTGCCAATAAGCAATCACTATAAACTTATCAAATATAAATTGAAAACAACAAAAAATGCAAGCAAAAAAATTTATCTACATTCAAAAGCAATATTTTGCAGAAATATCAGTCCTTTTTGTTATTGTCGAAATTTATTTTTTTGTTAGATTTAACAGTGGAAACCAATCAACATAGAAAACAAGTCACAACAATATTAACTTCAAAAATATGGATGTAAAGGGTTTTTAAATTACATATGGTTTCAATTAATAAAATAAGTAAACAACAACTTTAAAGATACATGTCATAGAAAATCAAAATCGATAATCGAAAACGCAACAGCCATTACGAGCCAACACGAATGTCAGATTTTCTGAATTCAGCTCTTATTTGTTATATACCTAGGTATTCTATCAGAATATTTGTTTGTTTTATTCACTTTTTAATGTAAGACACATGATCGGTAAATGAGTTTTGAATTGTTTGATAAGTCGACCACAGAAACGGACATTGAAATGCAGCAATGTAAACAGAGGGTAAAAACAGCAAAAAACTAGTGAAGAAGTGTTTATATTTTTTTTACTTACATGTAATAATATTGTAATATTTATGTTTTATAGTTGAACCGAAAAAAATATCGCTGATGTTTTTACATTTATGTTAAGTTTTCCTCAGAATTTGTTTAATAAAACTATGTAAATAAAATTCATCAATTTTGCATTAGTTGAACTTTTGTCTTTTTATTGACTATTATATTCGGTTACTTCTGTCTCAAAATCTGGCAGTGCTATAGTTACGGATTTTATAATTGGAAGTTGCTTCATGTCGTTTTCCATTGGGATTTTCAGATTTTGCTCTCAGATTTCAGATTTTTCGTGCCCAACCGAACATAAAACGAGGTTTTTCTTTCTTTGCGTTTGTGGTGGTGCGTGTTTTAAAAGTCAGCTGTTCTTAAATTGAGATCAGATAAACTGCTCTGAATCGATCGACGTAGCTGTCATCAACGTTCAGGCTACGAATGTTCACCAATGAAAAACAGGCTGTTGTATAAAAAAGATGACAGATATGCAAAGCAAGGCAAGAATATCGAGTCAAAAAAAGGAGGAAAAGTTGATTCTGCACAGAAAAAATAAATAGATTCCTTTTATTCATCCCAAAATAAAGATCTCCTACTTTAAATTTTATGCGGTTTTAATTAGCATTAAACCTGCATAAAATTTAAAATTTAGAAGACCGAAACGCAGGCTCTTTGAAACAGCGAAGGAAACCTATTCACCGAAGAATAGGCAGCAGTACATACCTGGGCTTAAGGATAATTCATAGCAGTTGGCGAATGGTCATCGTTTATTATTGAAACGGCTTTCGATAAAAGACTTCCAAAGTCACTTGTTCTTGAACATGTTGGTAAAAACTGAAATGTTTAATAACAAGCTTTTTTTAGTATTGTAACACCTACTTGAAAAATATAATTTTTTTTATTTTTAGTTTACTTTTTACAAAATGGCCTCCGCGTGGTGTGCGTTCACACATTCCAATTACTATTACAATACAATAAATTATTTGGGATATGATTATTTCGCGCTCACGTCAAAACTGAGCAATTCGACGGGTGATGTGGCCAGGCTGATTCGGCTATCCAATAATAAAAGGCATTGCCATAAACAACTGAGCAACCGCATATTCACCAGCCGAATGGAAAAAAACTATAATTATACTACTACTCACAATGGCAAAATTTTCCACACAAAATTGCGTTTTTGACCTGCAAAATATCTATTGTGAAGGTTAAAAATGATTATTAGTAAGGCTTAAAATCAAGTTCAAACCTGTTGCAAAAGCACATAAATCGAATACAACTCAAGACAGAGGGTCTTCGAGTTACAATGGTTTTATGTTCACTGTTTTGTATCTCCCGAATTTAAGAGCCACAAAAAAAACACAATCAAAGAGACGAAATTTGGGAATAATATAAGTGGGACCAATTTCTACTTGACAGCGACCATATTCACTTAAACTTCTATACACGTACCTACATCCTCGGATGCCCGAGCAAGGATCCTACCCATCGCTCAGAATAAAAATGCTTTAAGGTAATAGTTTCACTTGTTATTGTACTTCATTTTATTAAATACATTCTACAATACAATTTATTTCAGTAAAATTAACGATAACTATGTAGTACTGCCTTTAACATATTCATTTCAATATATTTTATATATATAGATGTATATATATATTTTGTTTTATTATATTACTTTTATATCGTCTTAAATAATATTTTCTATATACTTTCTTTAACATTATGCTTCTTACATAACCACAACTTTAAGATTTAAATCTTTTATTTTTGTTTTTAATATTCTGTTTAAACCAACATTTAATATTTTTATTTCAATATAATATAGCATAGATAGTCGTATATCTACATATAGTTTTTCTCTCTATATTTCATTTTCATATTATAAATGTAAATTATCTAATACAATCATAATCTTTGTAACTGTGTGTGTTTCAATTGTTTTCCATTTGTTTTTAAATACTTTTAACTATCAAATAAACAATTGTAAGTATTCTACATCATATACATACTTCCAATAATAGCAATAAAAACATCACAATTGATGTTTTTACAAAATGTAACGATTTTGGATTTTTTGTTTGTTCTTTATTCTGATTAATTTTGTTACGTTATTTGTTGCAAATTAGCTTGTTTTTCTTTTCGGAAATACAAATTTGTATTGGTTAGATAATAAACGAAAAAAAAAAAAATACGGTGGTCTCATTTTAATCAAAAGATTTACAAAATTAATTTAAAAATATATAACTTGTAGCATCCCAATAAATATCTCTTTTTTGTTTGTTTACTTGTATTTGCTAGATCTATTTTGACATACATGTGGGATGTAGTTTATTTTTCTTTTGTTTTTATTATTTATTTCGCTTAATATACATTGTTATTTTTTTATATATTCATTTTTTGCTATGGGTCTAAGAATAATTTTGATTTTATATTTGTTTACATTAACATTATCCCCGAATTACACCTTTCATCTGCATAAAGTTGGTATTTCTAGAAAAGTTTTAAAAGCAGATACTTTTCGTTTTGATCTTTTGCATTGTTTGAATGTTTTTGAGTTCTGATTTAGCTTTAATTTGAAAATTTCGAGGGAAATCATATTATAAACAAAATATAACTCAAATGCGCCTGGCATTTCATTGCACATTTCCATTAAGGATATACTTTTGTTTTTGAAGGGAATTGTTATTTAATGGAAGACATTTCATCATCATAGGCTCTTATTTTGTTACTGTGTAAAGATGTAGCTTAAAGATGGCATCGGGATGACGAAATTGTTTTTTGTTTACACAGGCACGTTCCGTTTAATATCGTTTTATTTTAGTTGAAGGAATGCAGATTATAGAACGTATATTTATGTAGTTAAGGAACTGTATTGAAAGTGTATTCTTTGCTAAAAATAATATCGAATAGATACAAGTGTATATTTGTGCATTGAAGGTTTTATATGTAATTGTTTTGTGTGTCTACGCTATTATTGTTATACTAGTTTATTTGTTTCAGTTAACTTATATTTAGGTAAAAACTCAGTCAATAAAGTATATATAACATGCACCATTGCCTGTGTTAATAAAAATAATTTCTTTTTTCTTTTCCTTTTTTTTTCATTAAAACAAACAAAACTTTAAGTAAAAACATGGAAGATCAAATAATGTAGTCTTAACGCACATAATCCCCTATAATTATGCACTATGTAATAGACATCAATTGCTTTAGTATGTTAGTTTATTATTTCCATATAAATTTTTTTTGTTTCTTAGATTTGATCAGTAATATTATTTAGACAAAGAGCATTTATTTAAATTATCTTTCAGTAATATACCATTATATATTTATATATTTGAATACAATTGAAAAATGAAATTTAAATCTTTCGTCTACCTCCTTGTTTATATTATGTCAACATTTTTATTTGTATTTTAAAAATAAAATAAAAATTATAACAGAATACAAATATTTTATTGTCATAACAGAAATAAATGAAAAAAATTGTCATAAAGCAAAGCTTTCGATACAAGTAAATTTTATTGCTTGGTATACATACTGGGGCTCAAGTTACATTGTATGCCTAGCGAATAAAATTTTGTCGTTTTCTTATACAATTTTTTTTTCAACTTATTTTTAATTAGATTCGATGAAATAACAAAATTCGATTTGATTATACATGAGAACAAGATCAAGGTAGATTATAATAGAAACTTTCGTTTGTAGTGAATTTATTTAATTTTTTTTTCTTTCTTTTGTTTAACGACACCTGATTATTTTACATAGTTAGCGTAATAATATATATATTTTTTTCTTGTTTTTAGAAATTAAATAAGAACGTACACATTTTATATAACCTTATAGAAATATGCGATGAATTACAATTTAAGCATTAAATAGACAAATTTCTTTGTTGGTTTAAAATATTAAATGAATTAATTTTTGGCTTAAATGGGCTCATTTATAAAATTTTAATTCATTCCGTAAAATAAAACAAAAAAAAAAACATTATAGAATCAATGAATGCAAAATGCAACAAATTTCTTTGTTGGTTTAAAATATTAAATGAATTAATTTTTGGCTTAAATGGGCTCATTTATAAAATTTTAATTCATTCCGTAAAATAAAACAAAAAAAAAAAACATTATAGAATCAATGAATGCAAAATGTTTCCAATCTTTTTTTTTTAAGAGATTAGATTTCTAATTTGATTCACAAGTATCCAAGTGTAGCATAGGTTTTAACGAAAGTTGTATCGCTGGATGTGACATCCCTGCGAAATAAACGAGGTGCATTGTTAAAAATATGTATTAATTTTGGACAAATGAAAGAATGTAGTCGATAACAAATTGATGAAGGCGCCTAATTGTGATTGTCGATTACAGATCGAAAAACGGCTCTTAATCGATAGCCGGTTTTTGGTTTCGTAATTAGTTTTCTCTTTGTCGATTAGCAATATTACGTTTGTATTTTGTGTGATCGACAAGTTGGTACTTTTTTCGAGGACCCTGATAGAATTTGTTGCTACTTTGTCTCTTTTTTTTAGTTTAAAAATAAATAAGTAACGCGGTTGCCTATCACAACACTATTATAGTATCGTGCGAACATTCTAAATTTGCATAGTATAGAAGTGACACTTTTTTCTTTAACCGCCTCTTTTTTTCCGACTTTTCATAACTAAAACGAGATCTTAAAAAGCAGATGTTTTTTTTTTAATTGTTACCTACATATTTATAAATATCAAGGCTTTAAAGTTTTCATTTTAAAACTTGTCATTTAAAAACGAATTGCAGCTACACTTTCGTAGTAATGTCTAGCTCACCGGCAGAACAATCTTAATAAAGACATTTAATTTGAATGTGACTGGTTGTTTTCTTGTTATTTATATAGTTCCTGTGGTTAAAATAAAAAAAACGCTTTTTGTATTACGAGCGTAAAACTAAAACTAAAATTTATAACATTTCTCTAACACTCAGGGAGATTACTGTAAAATTCTGAAAAGTAGCAAAAGAAAAGAGCGGTGAAAAAAAAGTACCATTTCTGATGATACTCTGCAAATTTAGAACTTTCGCTCCATATTTAACAGCGCACGGCTCACTCACACATTCAAATCCAATGCGGAGCGTATCCTAGCGAGATTACGGGGAAAACCGCACAAAATCAAGGCACAAAATCAGAATACAGTTCATTAAAAAAAAAAAAATATTTTGTGGTGGAAAAACAATTCTGAATTGCATTCATTATAATAGAAACTTTTAGTTATGCGAAACCAGTACGTTTGCAAGAGAAGTATGCATTTAATAAATTCTCAAGGAGCCTAAAAATCGCCAAACTTTAAAGTGAATAGCGTAAAGTAGGAAAAATCTCAAATGACAATTTTAAGGAGCTAGTGAAAAGTTCGAGTGGCAAAATCAGATAGAAATAGCCGGTGCTGCTACTTGTGTATCAGCTGATGGAACTCTCCACAAATTATTTTCCGCTGCCTTTTCGCAGACGTTTCGCTGTCCATTTGGAGACCACAGGAAAATTTCGTCCCGGAACAGCTGCGTACCAGGCTTAAGACTCAGGTTTTTTTTAGATTCAGCCTAGTATCCTGCTCGCGTTAAATTTTAGCGCCTCTAGTCTCCACTTCGTTTCTCCACACCAAAGATAAATGGTCGCTAAATTATCAAACGTGATATAGATGGGAAAAAAACTATATGTTCATATGGCAGATGTCAGTAAACGCAATTTTAATTATACATACACATAATGAGAATTTCGAAATTCAGACTGCAAATAGATCTCGAAATACATCGCAATATAGAATATCTCCAAAACAATAGATACAAGAAAAGTATTATCAATGCTGCAGCAGCTTAATTAATTTCTGTAGTGGCAAGTAGAAGACGATGCGTTCCTTCGTGTCGGGTAAATCCCTATTTGCAGTGAAATTTTTCTGCAATTTCCATATTGCTGATCGTTCCTCCCTCCCGCAATTTGTTTGTTGTTTTTTTATTGCAAGAAAAGGAATTTTATTTCAGCGGTTTCCTACAAACAAATTCAAAGTAAACACAATACAAACTTTTTCCTAAGTTTTTTATGTATAAATTAATCTTCGATTTAATGGACCGGACGTTTATTTCGCGAGCTGAATGAGTGGAGACTTTTTGTCGGCTCATCTATATGAAGTTGGGAATTTAGCGTGCGAATAGGATACTGCTTTGCTAAACTGCCTCGCTAAATTTTATCTTTGTAGACATTTTTGTATGGGAGCGCGAGCAGGATACTATGCTTTAGATGTTAGATTAATTAAATATAATGCATTTTGGGTAGAGAAATAGCAATTTTCAATTAGAATTTTTAACGGTTTCGAATAAAAGCTAAATTTTGTTTGGTGTTCGTCTTAAAATGTTGTTAGACACGCGTGATGAATGCGAAAGATTGATGCGAGTCAGTTATGAACCTACTATAGTATGTTAAATTTTTGGGGTTATTGTTGTTTGGTCACCATTTTGTTGCGAATAACATTTAACGGTCGTGAAGATCAGTTTAGTAGAACACAATTTGAAATTAAAGGGTTGATGACACTAAAAAATCTATATAAATATAAAAGAGGTGATCCAGTTTAATTAAAAAAATAATGGCACCAATTTCAACCGTCATAATATTTTTCACTAACGAAATGGATCGTTCTATATTATTCTATAGAAATTCAGCACGAACTGTGTTTAATAAAGCTAACAGGGAGAATATGATAAATCTAATCGTCATACTGGATAATCAATTCTAAATATTTGCTGAATCTGGAAATTTCGAAGATAGGTGGCGCACGTTTAGACGAGAATATTGCTGTTGTAAGGACTACTGCGAGGTGAGTTGCGGCTTCAGACCTAAACTACACCCAAAGTCTAACATTCCTAGCTCTTTGCGATTTAAAAGATATATCGAAGAGTACATTTACCCTGAGAAAGCTCATCAACTCATTACATAATGAGCATAATGAAACTCCCTTAACTTTAACAACAGAGAGTATAGGCAACTACTCCCAATGTGTAAAAACGATATTAGCAATAATTCAACTTGTTAAAAAAACAAAAACTGTACATACTCATCCTCCCAAGGGCACACAGTCTTGTGGTCCGCATCAGCATCGGGCTTCGGCTGTGCTGCTACATTTTCGCCAGCCGCTGCAGTTTTATCTTCAGATTTTCGTCCCTCCGAACTGTGCTTCTTGCGTTTCTTTTTCAACTCCTCCATTTCTGGCTTCTTGGGGGGATGTTCGATCTCATCATCTACCGGATCCATATCGATTTCAGCTAATGGAGCTAGCGACGGTGCTGGTGTTGGAGCCGGTGCAACACAACCAGGAGTAATGACATCGTCAATATCATAGTCATAGGACTCGGCCCGAGCTTCGAAAGGAAGTCCCTCTTGATATTCGTCGGTTGTTGGCGAGAGCTCCTCCTGAAGTAGCGTGTCCTCATCGCACATGTCCTCTTCCCTTACATCGGCAGGGGATAACGCAACGTCCTGGTCCATTGTTGTGGTGGTACTCTCCACAATACCAAGAGCAGATGGTGTTAATTTTGCTACAGCACTACACGGAAGATCTATTGGAATATCCGCCTCAATCGGATCAGGACATGTGGCCAAATCTAGGACAACGCTTTCCCTTTTTATTGCAAGCGCAAGTGTTTGTTTCGGATCGATTATACTTTCAACTTGAATCGAAGGCGCTCTTGCCAATCCAGTGCTGCTGCTGGTTGTGGAGCATGTCGCCAATGTGGTCTCCTTGGCAGGCCAGTTACTTGAAATGGACTTGGCGATCTTACAGCTATTCGTTGCACTTTTGATTTCTTCTAATGCCATCTTCGAGGTGCTGGCGGGAATGTGAATCTCATTCGCAATGTTTGCACCTGGCAAAGGACTACTAAGCTCAGGAATGGGCATTTCGAATGCATCATCATCATCACCTGTGTCGTCATTCTTATCAAGCGGTTCAGGTATCTCAACAGAAGTAGAAGCGAGATTTTGTGTATCGGAAATAGGTTCCATTTGTATTAACTCAATTTGTACTTCGGTTTGTACATCATTTGCGTCTCTGGATTCACGGTCCGTAGGATTGTCATCGGGCGTTATTTTATTTTCATCGCCTTGTGTAGCTGTTGAAGGTATTATTTCGGTTGGTGGCGGTAGGGCAGGTTCTGGTTCCGAGGGTTTATCCAGCAGAACCGTGTCCTCCTCGTCTTCAATTTTAGAAGAACCCTTTGCTGCCTCTTCAGATGGGGCAAGGAATGTAACATCCTCGGTATAGATCGGAACAGTTAGTGATGTTGCCTTCATGGATCTAGCGAACTCCGATATTCTGCAAGAGAAAACAAGAAATAAATCCTGGGTAATGGTAAGGGTATTCAAAACATGTGCATACCTAGGTGTCAAAGTCACCGATGCTCTTCGTTGTTCTGTAAAATTAGGCATGAGGCGCTTGGCGCTGTACTCACTACTGTCGACGGTGTTTTGCCTTAGACCACAGGATCTCCTCATGCGATCGGAAACATCAGATATATCTGACGAAGTACTGCAGAAATGTAAAACGGACTTACGTTAGTTATTCAAGTAAAAATGTATCAAACACGTTAACGATACCTTGGTAGTCTTTTTGTTGTAGCTGTTGCTGTTGTTGTCTGCTTTGCGGGCTGTGGGTCCTCCTGTTCCCACGGGCACACAGATAGATGGAAAGTTGCAGCAGGATTCTGACTAGTTTCAGCTTCATCCCAAGGACAAATAGCACTCGCTGATTCCATTGTTGTTTCTAGCTTATCCACCGCCGGCTTTGGGCCATCCCTTGAATTGGAACAGAGCAACAGAGAAAGATTGATATTAGTTTAAAAATAAAATCAAGTGATGAAAGGACAACACATACACATATACGTATATAGTCTGTGTCTGGGGTATTCATGACAGAGCGTGGGGTATATGGGATGCCACAAGATGAAACTGGTCATAAGTTAGGTAGTGAAAGCCAGCGTACGCTCTTCAACCGAACAAGTTTAAGGTAACATTTTCAGAACTGCTTGCTTAACGCAACAAACACGTCTCATAACCAACTTGACTGAGCCCCCTTTGACAACAAACCCAAGGTGAATGTGCAAACTCTAAAATGCAGCACATAGAACAAGTTAACCTTAATCTCAATTCTCAATCCTGTTGAATTGAGAGCAATTAAAAGCTGTAAACAAACCCTTCAACCAAATCCCCTGACGTCTTGAATAGATGTCCTTGTGCTGGTGCAAATCGATAAATCAATTTCCACTTCAAATGTAGGATGCTCTAGTGCCAAGTATAACTTAACGGTCGCCTTTGTTTGTCAACATCTTCGTCAGAAGCACTTGAGTGGAAATTTGCATGAGAACTACTCATCGAAGACTTCAAACTTACCTGTAGGAAATTTCGCACAAATTACTCTGACTATGCGAATGGGGCACTTTGTTGCCGGCGTCCTTAATTCCAATCACCGCCAGCTCATGCACTGATCCCGAAAGACTTCTGTCGCTACCACGTCGACGAGTCAAGTGTCCGGGAAGTGGGGCGGGTGCACTGGTCGCTGTAGCCCCACTCATATGCGCCTGGCTTGATAGAGTTGGCGGATTCACAGCCATTTTCTTTTTCACACCAACACCGCCAAAGTTAAAAAAACGCTTCTTATGCAATGGCTGTATACCAGTGGCCAATAGGTTCTTATAGTGCTCCGAACGAATGAACCTCGGATAGCAGTCTTTCTTCAGCAGCAGCATATAAATATGCTCGGCAGCCGCATCAAAAGTGAACCGAGAAGGATTTTTCAGACCCTTCTGTACGATTTCCATTGTCTTTCCGTCGATGTTTATCTCACAGGGTGCTCCCGGATTTAAGAATTCCCTAAAATAAAAGAGAAACGTTTAGCAAAGCGAAAGTTGGCGCCCAGATATCTCACACAACGTACTCATAGATTTCGATGACTTTTTTAGAAACTTGCGAATGTGCCGAACGTCTTAGTTTATTCACAGCGATCCAAAAGCGGATATTTTCGTGCGAGTATTCCTTCTCCAGAAACACAGTGAATTCATTCAGTCCAGTTGGATCTGAGACGAGCTCCTCAATGGATATAGCCCAGCGACGGACACGCTTCTCCGTCGGTATGTCTACAATGGCGTTGTTCAATTGCCAAAATGCCATATCCTCGGACACCCATGGGTTCGATGGAAGGACTGGTTGTAGAAAAAATTCGTAATCTGCAAACGTTTCCGAATAGCTGACCAGACTTTCACAGGCCTGCGACATTTTCATCCGTGTGCGCGTTAAGGACTTTTGCAAGTAATCTACTTCGCGCTGCCAGTCCTCGGCGGTTTTCTTTTTCGCCTTGGTGCCCTGACGATCGCGACTGGGAACCGGACACGGTTCCAAAGGTGTAAACTGGCCCGGTGGTGGACGGTGGACACGCCAATAAGCACGTTCCTGAAATAGCAATACAGGTCATACACATAATCTACGAGTATATGTCAAATAAAAAGAAGTCTCACCTGTGAATCTCCAACTATTTTGTCACCCTTTTTACGTTCTTTGGCCAATCGAACCTGTTCATCAGCTTGCATGGCAATGAAGTCCCATTTGCCTTTGAGATTTTTATGCAAGCTGGCCAGAGCTTCACTTTCGTAGTCCTCCAGTGCGTGTCGCTGTTTGTTGCGTAAGGATCGCTTTGCCAAGTAAATGGCATATTCTACGTTATCGGGTGCTTTGTGCTGCCACGGCCAATAGTATGGGGTCTGGAATCGATAGAGCGATGAGTCGTCCTTCACCACCAGAGTTTTTGTGTCATTAACAGGAAAAAAATAACCATGCAGGCATAGTTGGTTTGCAATATTTAGTGCTTCAGATTCTTCAATCATCAAACGATCCATTAGCCACTCAATTAAATCATATCCTAAATGGGAGAGTCAGTTTGTCGGTGAGTTGCTGGTTCAATGATCAGGTAGATAGCTTACCCATAAATGCATAGGGAATAGATGTTAAAAACATTTTCTGCTGTCTAACTGGAACTCCGTGTTCGGGATCTTGCATTTCTCGTACTAACGATTCCATCTGAAAGCATGGTAAAAAGGTTAAAAATGGAATCTTAACATTGTTTTCTGATAGTTATGGGATTTAACTTAATTCTGTTTTATGTCGTTTTCCATTGGGACAAAAAATCAATCTTTTTTTTTGATCTAAATCACTTTTCTTGTTCCATTGGGCAAAAAAATCTATCTTTTTTTCGATTCGGATCACTTTTTGCAGATCTCGATATTTTTTCAGATTTACACATACTACCACAAATACCAATATACCTTGCACAGCTGTTTTACGTCATCTTAAGAAGTTTGCTTTCAAAACAAATGCGCAAAGTTTCGTAAAAAGTAAAATAAAGATAAACATAAATACATAGCAATGGATATAACTTTGGAGGAATTATTATCTTCATCGTCTTCCTCATCATCTGAAGACTACGAATCACCGAAATTACTCCATTTATATCTACAACAAGGGAAACATTTTCCAAGTCGACATCCATAGTTGCAACGAGTGCAATTTAAACAGCTGATATTGCTGTCAAATAGCGCACTAATCCATTTACAAAAGCAGATCAATTTCGTTGCATGTTCCATGAGCCACGTTAAATCTGAGATCTGAAAAAGATTTTTGGTGGTCCCAATGGAAAACGACATTAGTTCTATTTTCCTGCAATACACTCAAAAGTGCGGCCTTCTCTAAATAATAATCTACAAAACATGTGCAGGCATCAGCCATCATAAGTCCTGGGCGTATCTCGCCCATTCTCGGGCGAGAAACGCACTGCTCATCACTTTACCTCTGACCATACTACGGCTCTGCAAATATTAATAAAAGAAAACAGTTTCCAGTCGTACGCTCGTCACTTAGCGTGAGCAATTTTACAATAAGTCTGTTCCTTTACTTTTAAATCTGACGAGTTTTTACTAATTCTTACGAATTTTAACGAATTTTTACTCAATACCGTCCCTTAACTCGCTAAATTCGCCAAAGAGAGTGGCTTCGAGAGATCAAGGTATTACCCCCAGTGATTCCAGACTTTTTGGACTGAATTGCCCACGATACACGTCAAAAACACCAAAAAATGTCCTTTTTGCCCATGCTGACGTTAAACAACAACAAAATACACTATTTTTTCATGTTCTGAGAGTTAAAAAATGCGCTTTTTAGCCCTTTTAGCTCATTTTGAAAGGCAAAATGCCGACGAAATGGGTAATTACCCACGATCTGGTATCACTGATTATAGGTCTTTTCTCTTTTTCCTCCCTTCCCTTACTTTCTGAGACAATCTCAATATTGGCATTCAGCGTTGCCACTTTGCTCTAATAGCAGGAGATCTACTGCACTTTTTTTTCTTTGATAAGCATTCTCCTAAACAGCTGTACAAAAACCATACATAAAAATAGCCCCTGTTAAGAACCTCTGAACGAAGCCAACTTGTTGTATAAAAAAACATTAAAGTGATGATTAATAGGCGTTTTTTACGATACAACAACAATTCGGGGACCAACTGTTGTTGTAATCCATGGAAATCCATGATCTATATAGATCATTTGAGCATAATAAAAAAGGCCTAATATAGTTTTAAGCAATTGATCTTTGTTTTTTTTTGCATAACAAAAAATCTACTGCGGAAAGATCGAATCTACTGCATTTTTTTTATTGATCTTTACTGCGCTTCTCTTTTATTGAAGTGGCAACGCTGTTGGCAATAAGTCGCATTTCTCTCATTGCGAGAGAATCTGCTCATCGAAATAAAAAATTACCAAAAAGAAAAGGAACGCGTTAAATTTGTAAATTGTTACTTTTCTTAGGCGTGAATATTCAAATATTAGTAGAACAAAGTACAAATTTATATTTAAGAGCAAGAGTTTAATTGCTTTTATTGCAGCAATTGAAAAGTGCGCTTCTTTTGCTTCTTGCATCTGTTTTAATACTGCACAAGCACAAAATATAAATGAAATCAAATAAAAAGTCAGTTGCAAATTAGCATTTGCACGATTTGACAACCATCTGCCAGCTATGTCCAACTAGTAGACTCAGATTTAATTTTATTTTTTTTACCAGAATGGGATATATTTAGTTCTCTCTCTTTGGCTCTCTTCTTCCCAACTTTTGCGTAAGGGAACGAAGTTTGACTAATGTGTTCGAATTCGAATGCATTATTATTAGGGAGCAGACCTCGTTACGAATTTTTACTCAACAAATTCTTTGTAGTAAGAATTGGAAAAGCTGTCAGTCACCTGACGTGCATATTTTTGATTTCCTACGTATTAAAATGTTATTGACAGATGGCAAAGTAGATATATATCTATTGAATGCTCTCAAGATTATTTTCGCAGTCATTCGTTTATAAGTTGTCGATTTTGTTCCTCTTGTCGAATACTTGCAGTTCAGCCAGTACAAACTCTTCTCTTCAAATAGTAATGTGATTGATTCCGAATCACTTTCGTCGCTTGACGAATGAACTAAAATTGTTAATAAATAAGCAAACTCTTCGCGTTTATTAGGCATTTTAAAGACTTTTCTGTACCACTTTTTTATTTTTTGAATTAGGTAGGTATCTGCCATTTTTCATAAATCACTACAATCATCACTCCCTAACTTTTTCGTAAGTCTCTCTCTCTCTCTTTGAGACAGTTTATCCCACCACTACCATTTTGACATATTTTTCATTCTTACTACAAAAGTAAAGGAACAAACCTGTAGGTTAGGGTGAATTAAACTCTGAATTTGTGTAGGTGCTGCATTTTAAAAGAATGTATTTATTGGAAAATACAAACTACAATAAATTCAAACCGGAATGCAACAAATAGTAAGGTTAGCGCTTACTATTATTATCTCACTAGTACTACCTTCACAACATCACACACACGCATTTTTCCACGAGACGGGACAGCATTAAAACATTTGAAACGAGAGTGGTAATTAGTGTCAGTAAGTTAAACCAACAATTCATCAATCACTTACACAAATTAAATAAATAATTGTCCGTTCATTACTTCCGGAAGCCATTTTGTATTATTGGAAAACGAACTTTCGTGAGCCATCGCTATAAAATATCAAAAAACAATATGGCCGACCAACATACGTGTCTCGTATATTTGGGTGTTAGATAATGCTCCCCGGCACCCCTATAATCTTCCGTGCTAGGAATGTGTGATGTTATAAATGCAACATAAATATACCACAGCTAACAATCATACCGCTTAACAGCAAAACAAAAACAAGTTCACCCCTCGCCTGAAGCAATAATTCAATACTGAAAAGAACACTTATTTAAGTTCTCTTAAGGGCTTCTTTTGTAAGACACTGTGTGCATCTTTAGAAACTTAAGAGACCTCAATTGTATCCACTGACGGAGGTTTCCCTAAAAGTATTTTTTTGCACACAAACCCAAACATAAAAACACAACAACTCAAACTCACCTTATCAAACGCCAATGGACGAGAAAGTTTTTCGATAGTTTGTTGACTGCCAACATTTATGCCAATAAGTGCTGAATGCTGTTGCGGCTGTTGAAGTTTTGTTGATTTTAAAAGGCTTAAGTTTGGCTGCTGATGTACTACTAATTGCTTGTCTTTATCTGACGGGGTACCGCCAGGTGGCTCCATGACCACAGGATAGTACAATTGCGCCCTAATTGGCACAATTTGGGAATAGAAATATTGAAAAAGTTTTTACCCGAATTCCATCGTATCTTTGTGTATAAAAATATTTGCTGCAAGAGAGAAGACAAAGACAAACAAATATTTCCCTTGTTAGCATGTTAAAATGGGGGAGATTACCGCTAAATGGAAACGAACTTACAGTGCCGCATTTTTTAAGAAAAACTAAATCGTTGTCTGTTAATTTGTTTGCACAATTTTGATTGAATATTGGCAATGTATTTGTATATTGAGAAATCGCACAAAAGGGGCTGCGACCTAAACAGATTACAATTAGCTGGTTCCCGATCGAGCCCCTGGCCCATTTCTGATTTACTTCCACATGAGACCTGGAAATTGTAAAAATACATTAGATTAATATAAAACTTTGTGTATTCAGACTGCAGTAAATAAATTTAAGAATAAAAAGTGGGAAACGCTGAGCTAAATTTTACGGACCCACAATTGTAGCCTAATAAATATTTAAGGTGATAGTTAAGGATATGGGTATTACTCAATATTTTATGGCCCGTGCTGTGACTTAGCAATCAAATAAACACTTAGGAAACAAGAAACTAACGGAAGTCTCTGTTTCACAACACTAGTCCAATTTATGGGTTCCTGCTCTATTAGCGATAAGCAAGAAAAAATTGATGAGACGTTCCTCTCGATTATTTAGAGTCTTTGGTCACACAGACGAACTTCAAGATTGAAAAAGAGGGAATCAGCCTCATAGACTTTGTTCCAATGACCAAGGCCAGCTCGGTCCCATATCTGTAATCCACTTAAGAAAGTTTAGTACTGCTTTTGTGCCACTAAGAAAAGACGGAAAGTAGTTTAATAAATGTTGAGTTTTTATTGTGTAATGGTTTTTCCCAACATAAACAAAACGCTTCTTGTTTTTGTTTAATTTTACTTATAGTGGAAAGTGGACGGCGCATGCCTAGTAGACGGAGCAAGATTTTATATCTCCATCCTTCTTCTGATTCGATACCGTTTTCCTGACACATTTTCCGGTAGACACATTCAACCAACTTAATAAAATCAAAAATATTTCTCCCTAGTTATACAAAAAAGACAAACTTCCACCAATTCCTAAAATGGGGAACAGAGGTAAGTGTACAACTTTACAGTTTATTTGAGAGTTCTCTAAATGCAAACATTGAAAGATTTCGCCTGTGCGATGACTTATTCTATGATGCACTTGTTATGTATTTCTATTAAGTAAGCGCTGACATAAATCAACACAAAAGATAGAGCACCAAAAAGATTTGTGATTCATCTTCACTCATTGACGGACGATATTGCGAGAATCTACCCAATAGAGAAACTTTTCTTAGCAAAATGTTCTCGCAAAAATAGCACTTGATGATGAGAAAATAAAAATGCCCAAATTGATCCCAAATAGTCTGACAAGTGTGTCCCTTTTATGAACCAAATTAAAATTGTATGAACTCAGTTTTTAATTATTTTCGCTGCTGTCATCGCTCGTAGATCAATATCCAGTATTTAAAAATGTTCAAAGTAAATCTCTGGAATGTCTGCAAAAAGTTTATGAAATTCTTATAAACTAGATCTATCTACTTGGTTGTTTGAAAATTTGCCAAATCAAATAATAACAAGCCGGTTGTGATATAACAACAGCCGCATTCGATCACACATGGGATTTGTATCAATGGATTAGGTGAGTTTTGAATCGGAACATGAACATGCACATCTAGACATACATTTTTTTGTTCGACGTAGACCAAGTTTTAATCAGTTTATTTGATGGCTGGAGAGCTACGAATGTGGTGGTTGTGACGAGAGCACTAGCAGAAGTTGGACACCACCTGTGTAGTGAGTGGGAAATTTAGACAAAGGTGGTGGCGAAGTAGTTTCTTAGTAGGTTCTTAGGATGTCTGTAGTAATTATTGACAGCCGCCTAAGTTTTAAATTAACTCTAAAGCATGCAAAAATTCAGCAAAAACTGTTAGCCCACTTTCAAGGCAGATACGATTAAAATATGAGCATCGAAAGATGCTTGCAAGAGTTGTCAGTTTTATTCTCCTGTGCGTATAGTGGGAATATAGTCAGTTACCGCGAAAAAATTTAAGTTTTGGTTGCAGGAAGTTAAAGCCTTACACTGTTCAACCGTAGAATCTTCAATGTCACCTGACGCCATGCTTTTTAAGACATGAAAAAAAGTCAAATTGAACCTAACAATACTTTACAGCAAGGGCACCTTAAAAAGAGCGCGAGTAAGGAAAGTACAAACGAATTTTCAGTACTTAAGTCTGCTTAGCAAGGCCGGGACAATAAGTGAAAGCCTCAAAAATCTTACTTTTGGCTTGAGACCTGGCGGCGTCAATGGTAAGGAATCGTTAAGGTGAAAACGGCTCGTGCCAGTGACCGATTTAACGGAATCTAGGCGAAACAAAGTTATGTGATTCAGTTATGGACTTCTGTTTCGGAGAATACCTTTTTATCTTAAAATGTCCACATTTTCAAACCGGCGTTCCTTAAAACATGGAACACGCCTGCGGTATGCCTCATGACTATGATTAAAAGCGAAATTTTTGGAACCAATTAGAGGAGTGTAACCCAAAAACCAATCCATACAATGTGGGGCTATTGGATACAGCACGGTGATTTGCAGAGGCACTCAGCTATTTCAGGAGTCTAGAGCACAAATAAACCGAATGAAGCGGCGACGCATCAATTAGAATCCATTGCGTTCAACTCTAAGGCCAGAACAACACGTTTATGTTCAAGCGAGAATTTTCAAGTTTTGAGTGAACAAAAAAAAAAGATTACAGAAAATCTACTTCCAAAAATAATTCTCGTATGGAAATTAATATTTCGTTTCCAAACCATTTCACTTGTAACATGCAAATCTTCATATGGTACTTCCGTTGTATAAGAGTGCGATGATGAAGAAAAAACACAGTCCAGCGACTTTACCAGAGAATTTTCTTGAGGTTTCATTTGACTACTGTCTGCCAAAATGTATTTTATTCCAATGACTGCAACCTTTACTACCTGAACAAAATGATCAACTAATATTGGGGCCGCTTTCAAAAGATATGTTAAATGTTAGGCTTCGATCACGATGTGGGCGTCTTAACAATTCAGGAACTGATGTTTGAGCAATGAGTCTGGTTGGGTGGACATTATTTGTTGACTGTATTCGCTGAGCGATTAGTTGCGAAAATGCCATTTAAAATTCCTATTTTCATAGCCTTTATGGCTGACCTGCCCTTGAACTGGGTGACTCTGGACAGCTGAAACCAAATATTCGGCATTTATTATCTCATTTTATCACGTCGTCGCTCAGCGATGCAATGGAAAATTAAAACAGATTTCATTGCAAAACGAAGTCGCTCAGTCGTTCAACAAAATCACTAATCGCTCAAGGTTTACGTGGCCACCGTCAATCGATTTGATATGTTTGAATTTTTTGTTTGTCTACATTTATGGGATTGCAGAAATGCAAACGTAAACTGAAAGTATGTAGGTACCTAGCTGAGAACGCTCTATATCATTACAACTATTTCTATAAGAAAAAAAAAAAACATTCAGAGATGAAGCTAGAAATTTGTTACAAATCTAACAATTCGGCCAGTTGTAGGATGACGCAGTCCTAAAGCCCGTATGACACTACATTTTTTCCTCATTTTTATAATGTTGAAAAGTCAGTTTATAGTGTGTAAAAGTGTATTACGAAAGGGGTAGCAATTGTTTGAAAAGCAACCACAAATTTTCAAACGAATTTATTTTCAAATTATCTTGAAATGTCAAAAAAAAGCTGCCAGCAGCTGAGTAATTTGAGTAAATTGATAATGAATTTTTTTTAATATTTTTGCATTAATAGCGTAAAACGCCCTCACTTCTATCGGGAGTTTTCGTTGTAATTTTTCGGACTGCTCTTGTTTCATTTTAAAATTATGGAAAATGAGAAAAAATGTAGTCATGCGAAGTAGCAATAACGGGAAACTTCAAGGAAAAAGGAAATTAGGGGTAAGACTTGTTTCTGGAATTTAATTCGCAGTGGTTTGTGTGCGAGGGACCTCAGGTTTATTCTCCGGGAAACGCAAATTAAATGCTAACGTTTTTCTTTCGTTGCGCAATCTCCCGCGAACGTCTAACAAACATCCGACGGAACTTATATTTGTGCTGAGAAAAAATCTTATATTAGATGTTGATATCCGCCATTAAATTGTAGGCTTTTTTTTAAAGCCTTCTAACTCGCCTACGCGATGACAAGGCACGTCGACCTAAAAGATCCATTGTGCCATAACGCCAGAATAGTATTTAGGCTAACAGGCTCACTACTTTCCTAATAAAGTTAATCAAGCTGCTAGCAGATGACTTCTTCATCTCTTCAGGCCGCAGAAACTCCCTGTAGAAGATAGTTCTTCTGATTCCGCATAGGGCTGAAAACTCACATATTATGTGCTCAGCTGTTTCGTCTTTTCCTTTTCTTTTGTTGGCATCTTTTCTGAAAGCCTGTATAGCACGCTTGGTCTGTCTTAGAACTGGAAAATTCTCCCAATATGAAATACATTTTGTATAGTTCCCATCTTTTGATGGCCACGGGATTCAGGATTCAGGTCCTGTGAAAGGGGTTTCTGAGCCCATTCTGGCCAGATCGCCAGCTTTCTCGTTTCCTTCAAAACCTTCATGGCCAGGAATACACCATAGTTTGATTTTATTCCTAACGCCAAGCGTTTAAAGGTCGTTGAAACAGTTTAGTACCGATTTGGAGTCAATGATTGGCGAGCTGAGGGCGTTTATAGCTGCTTGACTGTCCGTTAATATTATGGATGTGAATGCCTTTTATACCAGTGTCATGTATGGGGCTAGCGCATTCTTTGATGACGTGAAGTTTAGGCTTAAGTAGGTTTCTTTAGTACTAAATATAAAACAACCCATGGCTGTGACAACTGTCCAGCTCTGACAATCTGCAAATGTGTTTCAGATAGGAACTGTGTTTTTGTCCACCTTTGTTCCACTATGGGTTGGGATTCTATACAGAAACGAAACGAAAATCACTTTCTAATTTCAAAAAAATTAAGAATGTCATACAAAAGTAAATATTTGATTCCTCTTTCTTTTGAGACACTGTAGGGGTATTCACGATTCGGTGTTACAGGTCTAGCAAAATTGCGAAATTTTATTTTATTTTCTCAGATCGTGAACACTCTTTTTCTAATCTCTAGCAACAACGAAGCAAAGGTACGGACAGACAATAACACTGAAATTTGACGAACTATCAAAAGGACGGAATACACTTTACTCCGCTGTATTTTTCTGTTGCAATAGGGTCAGGGTATAGATTAAGTGCAAAACTGTAGCGAAATTTTAGTCAGTGTATTTTGTTGTTGGAGTGCGAAAAAAATTGCACTTTCGCAACTTCGCAATGTTACTAGACCAGTTGCATCGGATCTTGTATACCCCTAGTGTAATTGAATTTCCACAAAGGACACTTTTCACTGCTTAAAGACACTTTCATCTTTGACAGCACTTGAATGTCTAGTTGTAGGTTGATAGATCAGACACAGAATCGTAGCAACAACTTTTACCAAGCAAAGTCAACTGTAGAGTAATGCAAAAAAAAAAAAAAAAACAATGAAAACATCCCCGCGAATGGCCGTTAGTGCGTTTATTGGACTAGTGCACACTAGCTACACCTATCCCGGGACTTGGATCTGGAAAATCAATAAAAACGCTTCCAAACCCTTCCAACAAACACCTTTCCAAACAAATAATAAAATAAATTGCATATTTCGAAATGTGAAAAGAATATAACTTACCAACCATAAAGCAGTCTGCCTGATCGGTGGACACTATCCGAGGCCCTTGAATTTCACACCATACAAAATATCTTTCGAAAGTGTATTCGTACTACCAGAAATGTTATTACTTTCCTCTGTTCTCCTCTGCCTTAGTTTGCAAGCAACTGCATCCGAATGTTATTAAACAATGCAAATTGTTTTGTCGCCAACTTCTCCAATGCACTCAATTATTTCATATTTCCAAGAAGACAAACAATCACTTTAAGCACCTAATACTTTGTTCATTTACACTGTTTTAGGGCTGGAAATAAAACTCTTCGTTTTTTTCAGTTATGGACGGCAGCAACAGTACAATCATTTTGTGGATAGCACATTTTTTTGTTGTTACAGTTCGCTTCAAATGAAAACATATTTATATATTAGAAAGGAAAGTTCACGGTTGTAATTAAAAATGGAATTAGTCCTCAAGTTGTCATCTAAGGTTATGAAACACATTCAAACACAGAGATTCTACTTGTCGTCCTGATCTCTCGCTGCATGTACGTACGAAGAGAAGACGAATACACATGTAGTTCGCATCTAGGACGTGTGTACGTGCACATTGCAGATTGAATTATCTCATTACCCGAAGGTACCTATTTTTATCTGTGTAGGTTGATAGGAGCTAGGTACTCGTGGTCGTTTTTTTTTCTCCTTTTAATTTTTTACCATAATTATAATTGCAAGGAAAAAAAAAACCTGAAACTGAAACAGAGCAAAAGAAAATCCTCAACCACGAACTAACAGCTTTCCAAGTCAATAATTATGTTATTCACTATTTTTCTTTATATACACACATTTCTAGAGACATGCGCTATATACATATGTACATGAAGGTACTCTTAGGATTTTAACAGAAATATATGTGCGTATCGCTTTGATTTTTTCGTCTTTTTTACTGATTTTCTCGCAAACTCATTGTTATGGACAATTACAGATTATCAACATAACGAAGCACCATCAACTTTTCTGAATGTAGATTGTTAAAAAAAAAAAAAACTCCCAACCGTAGTCACGTTTTGTATTTCGGTTTTCAATGCCATCCACAATATAATTTTGATTTTTCTACATCAAACTATATATACAAAATAAAAAGCAATCAGTTAGCTAACAGAAAAAAAAAACTAAAAAACAATTGCGCATTTTATTATTCTTTTTCAATGGCGAGATCTGAGTAATGCTTTTTTCACTTGATTTATTTTATTGCGATATATTTGGTTTTATTTTTTAACACGAGTTTTTTCGCACTAAAAAAATTGCGTACAAAAATGAAACCACCTTCTTTCGAGAAATGTTATATACTTTTTGTCGTTTAAAATCAAATTCATAGATAAAAAGGAGAAAAAGGAAAAAAGTTTTGAAAACTAAAAGAACTTTGTTAAAGGGTATTCATCGCGTAAACAGCTGCAGCAAAACCGAGTGACTTCTTATTGAAGAATTTTTATTCGAACTGGGTCTGGCCTGGAAAATTTGTATCTATTTAATGGAAACGAATTTTTGGGGGCTTTTTTGGCTGCCTCTTGCGTAGCAACATGCTCACGGAAAATGCGCACATCCTCTGCGCGAGAGAGGAGCCTGGAATTGGCCATTTCCAAGTGAATCTCTCTCAGTTTACAAGAAATTGTTTGAATGGTTTTGAGTAATTAAGCATAAAGTGCGCAGTCCCGGGAAATCCATATGATTTTCTAGCACGATACACACCTACACCTACATGTTGTTGGAACACGCAAATCCGATAAGCAGTTAAGGTTCTTTTTTTCCCATCACTGATACTCTTTGGCAATAGTTTTGGTGGAACTTGTGGCCAAATGAAAAATAAATAAAAAACAAAGACGATGAGACATAAACACAGTTCCAGAAAAGAGTTTTCTAGGAACTTGCGTAATATATCTTTCGTCTGGAGGTAGTCTCGAGCATTCTATTCCGAGGGACTTAAAAGATGGAGAATTTTTTGTGAAACAAAAACAACAACTGCTTTCGAAATAAACAGAAAAGAGATTTGCCTATGAATGGATGTAGTCGAATGTTTATAGTTCGAATTGGCAGTTCTCCCAGCAATTAAGTGGTGATTTATAAATGGAAACACTATATAATTGTCCATTTAATGGGAGAACACGTTTTCGTTTTCCGCTAGAGACCGGGGAAATTTCACATAGATGGTGTATATTGATGAATCCACGTTTGAATATTGCACATGTCCTGAAGTACAATGACCTTCAAACTGTTGTGGATTGTAAGTACCGACTGAGAGTATCAAAGGCTTTGAAACTTTGAGAGGTTACTTTGAAGAGCATAGCGATAGCAACTACTACTGACACCGATGCGATTGTAAGAATTTAGGTTATATCGCATGTTTTAGACATTGAATGAGTTTAAAAATAGCTGGAATTGTGAGGTTTTACAAAATTCAAGTCAACAACAACAGTCTCCACTTAAGACGTGTGTTCTGTTATCTGCTGATGATTGGCTATATTAGCAATAATTGCTAATAAGAACTTGGGAAAATGTTATTATTATAACTTTATTGTTGCATAAATGACTTATACAAACACAAAAAAAAAAGTTCTAGCACTAGCTACCAGGGAAAAATGTTATTCATACGCCTCCGAGTTTGAATAAAATGTTACCTTTTTGGACAGTTTGAAAAGGGGTGACTGTGAAAAATGCTCGTTAAGCATTTGGCCAATAAGCAAATGCCTCGCGATTAGAACGCCAGTTTTACTTTTTGAATAGGTCAGGTAATCTGTCTTTTTAAATTGTTTGACAAGGGTTGCTATTCCTTTTTTTTAAAAGACAAAGAATTTTCGAATATGAATACAAAATTGCATATTGTGACCCAATAAATATTAAGTGTGAAGGTTACCAATTATTATTAGTAAGGCCCATTGTGAACTACTAAAATTTATAGTCGAAGCTAAAAATGTTTATTGGCCATAGTCATAATTATCTGCAGAGATATGACACGATGATATAAAATAAAGTGCACGACTGGGTCGAACAAAACTTTGTCGTTCATCACAAGTAGTTCAGAAGCAACCGTTTTGAGTCTAAGGAGGAGTAGCAGGAGTCTCTATTTTCTGATCTGATGATAGGAATTGGAAGTAGGCTTCCCGATCAGCTGATATCGTTGCATAGATGTATTATGTAAGAATTCAGGAATTGCTGTAGCAGTTATAAACTGAATATCCCGATGGAAGCGTGTGGGGGTGCAAATGAAGTGGGAGCTTCAGATTGCGTAAGCCAAGTGGTTGGAATTATTCTAAGATGCATGTTTAATATGCATTAAAAAGTGGGAAATATTTGATAACAAAAATAATTATTTTATTATCCTAAATATGTATTTCGATCAAAATCGTTAGGGCGGTTTTTGTAACATTATGTAGACAAAAAAGTAACAAATATTGCAATGAGTTTGAAAAAAAAAACTCTTGTTTAACTATAAAGCTGAAAACTGAGTATAAGATATTGTTCGGGATGTAAGCATTGCTTGGTTTTTAAAGTTTTATCGAAATCGAAAATGAGGTTTTGAGATATGAGCAGTTTCTAAAACAACCGGTTTCGGTGGTTCAAATTGAAAATTAAGGAGGAAATTATTTTGAAACCATCAATTTTACTCTAAGAATGAATTTCAGTTAAAAACGTTGTTGCCTTTTTCAGGTAAATTAAAGAAAACCAAGTTTTTAAAAAAAATGCCTTTTTTCAAAAATTCATTGTACGATAATATAGAGAAAAACTGAGCTTGGAAGTTAGAAATGACCATATTACCTTGGGAAAACATTTTTGTTACAAATACGCGTTTTCGAGATATATATGTATGTCATAATTTCAAAAGTACCGTTATTCGATTGTTTTTTTTTTTTGCGTAAAAGTGAGTATGCAGTCATGTTAACTCACATAAGCTATAATATAAATTTTGGTTGAAATATTTAGAGTCGTTTTGGAACAAATCAAACTGGTACGAACATCTTATATGGACGGTACCATTAATATTGAGGCCACTGTGCAAAAACAAAAACGACCCCGAAGTATGAACAAAATCAGGGCAGCCGTTTAGGCTGTAGGCCTCGGGACATACGGACGGACATAATTCCGCGACCCACTTTTTTGAGTTCCTCTATCATCGCAATATCAGAATTGATTAACATCTCGAGTTCGAAATTTTGTACGAATACAATATCTATATATCTATCTATCTATCTATCTGTCTATCTATTAAAAAACCTGAGTGAAGCCACATGCGGCTGCTTGTTATTAAGAAACAGACAGATCTTTTATTTTCAAATAACAACTCGAATCACACTTTGCTGTTCTACCAAACGTCTTTTCCTTTTAAATTGTCGTATTTATTTCCAGACAAAAACGGCAAAAGTTGACTTTAAAACAAGAATCTGCCCAACTCCAACAAAAAAAAATGTGAAAAAGAATACAAAAATTAACATCACAAGCCCTCGATGCTCTGAGACCTGTTTGTAGTGTTGCTTGTTTCCGCTGTTACTGCCGAAAAGTATCCAACTTGTGTTGAAATGAGAGTGACAAAAGTATGTATACATAACTCATACAATAGGCTAATAAAATATGCATCAAAAGGGCATATAAAATAAAATATACTGTAGCAATATGCTGGCTCATTGAGTGGCGTGTGCGACTTAAAAATAATGAATTGAACTGAATTGCCCTTGATTGCTGGACAGTGACCAGTGAGTCCATATTAATTCATTTCCATTTTCCCGCTCTCTAATCTATGCATCTTATGATGCACATTATGTGGTAGTTTTGTTTCCTTGACTGTGTAACTGCCGCTGAATAAAGAAATATGACATTAGCATACGTTTGTTGCCATTATTTATTACATGTAGTATATCTTTCAACAAAAAACCAAGTAATATCAGTCAAATGCATTAAATTTGGGTTGCTAAATTATTGGCTCCGGTTAGGCTTGATGGTTTGCCATGCTTAGGTCAATACTCACCAATATATTGGAAGGAGGGCTTCTCTTACTCATTAAAAGTCCATCGATAAATAATTCTGCTGTGTAAAAACCATTCTGACCCTATAGTGGCGTTCATAATGAATATTTCTGTTTGTATGTACATATAAATGCCATAAATTGCGTGTTAGGAATATGAACTCCTTCCTACTTGATAAAGTACAATTATTTTGCGCGACTGTGGATGTGAACAACTAAATTCTATGTACTTATCACCGTACTAATAACAAATTTAAGTCACGACTTTAAATTTACGGAAGCTCACAATGGCGAAATTTGTATGCAAAATATAACCACTGTGAACTAAAGTCGAAACTAAAAATGTTTATTGGTAAGGCCCAAGGCCCATTATATTTTTACGATTATACCCAATGTAAGTCGAAGCAGGACACTGGACTGAGTGCAAATTAAACAAGTAAAAAAAAAAACATCTTCAATTTTTGGTGAGATTCAATACTAGTGCACTTTATTCGAAAATATTTTTTTCTAAAACTCTAAATCACTGATAATTGGCTCGACATCTTTAATTGGAATTGCATCTTTTTTTATAATGTCGACGGGAGATATCTGAAAAGGAAAATATGCGCAGTTAATATTCATTAGGAATAAAAGTTAAGTATTTCAGAAAAGACGGTAATTTAAATTTTTAACAAACTGGACTTGAGGGGTTTTTTATATATGTTAGGTAGGAATTGGCTGCAAAGCTTTTTAAATAAGTCCGAGGTACAGTCCGGCCATCTTATTGCCTTTTCCATCTTGTTGATTTTTATTATTAAAAGGTAATCAAACTGTTTTTGCGGTATAAAGGGCCATTTGCTGGAACGATTTAGCGATTATGACAGTGACAGTTTATGACATAAAAAAAGTAGTGGGTTATTTACGTAATGAAAATGTTCACAGATGCTTGTGCTGAATATTGTGCTGAATTGCATAATAATGATGCGTTCGCGATCGGAACATGCTATAATTTTGCAAAAATGCCGTCAAATGCCAATTTTACTTTTCCTTAAATCGCCTGATTTAACCGCTCAGAATTATTTTTGTGGGGAATTTTGAAGTCACGAGTCTATGTCAACAAGCCTATCATTGGAAGATGTGGCAAGAGTCATGGAAAAATGCCATAAATCTGACCCGAACGGTCATCAACGCAAATCCAAAGCTCTGACGCGTCTGAACTAAAACTGAAATAGAACAATCTACTATTTGAGAACTCAGGATAGTCCGATTGGAACTATAAAACAAGAACGCATTATGAGGCAAACAAAGTCAATTATAAAAGAAAACAAGTTCCCTAGTAGACCGGGTTTTCCTTACCCACATACATGTAAATAAAACCAATTATCGTGCAAATCCCTACTAACACTGATTTAAAAAATAAAACAAGCTCTGACTAAAAAAATTACACTTACACTTTGGACGTGGTTCGATTCGATTTTGAAGTTCTTATAGAGTGCAATACGTTGCAAACTCATAACGGAATGTAAGCGCGTACTGGGATTCAGGTCCAAGAGTCTTAATAGCACATCTTTACCATCTGGATGAATAGCCTCTGTTTCGTCTGGTAGAAATTCCTTGATCGATGTTAAAGGAGCGTCATTCTCAGCCGTTGCAAGTGATTTCATGAGCTCTTCAATATTGGGGCCCTGAAAATGAATACGCATTTGAGGAACAAATTAAAAAAGACTCTCAAACAAATGTCGGAATGTTGTGGGTCTTAGTAGAAGCCTGTCGAATTGCTTGCTTTTACAGAGCACAGAGCTGTCATTTGTGCATTTGCAAACATTGGGACAGAAACGCCAACGATTTTTTTAATGATGCATAGAGAGTAGAGTAGAATGGGTGGAGGAAACACAAAAAGAGAGACATGTTGGATGATGTTTAACAATTAAATACTAGGGTTAAAATGAAGCGAGTCTTCAGGAATAATTTTAAAAGATTAAACCTGAAGTTCAGTAGTTTTCATATATAGTTGCTTTTGGATGGTTTGTATTGGGGTAAACTAGGTGCACTTTTTTAGAGTCTAAAGCCTACCATATATTTAACATTTCATAGCGAATAAATTGTTCGCGTTAAATATATTTCAGTTGTTTCGTATAGACAATGGCTCCCAAAATGTCCCACTCAATTGTTTCTTCTTCTTTCTCAAGGATCCGATGATCGGAATTTGAAAACGGACTAGGGAAGGTGGTAAAAGCTGTGAACACCCCCCTTTTTATTTGCACTTAAAAATGTTTTTAAACAGTTGTTGGGATCATATTTCTAAAAGAAAATCCACATGCATATATGCTTTTCCTCGAAGGATCTAAATTCAAATGCATGCCTCAAGCGTTATACATTACTTCTCCTGGCACTTGTGAGAAATCTGCTCCCAAGACGCCCATTCTACTGTTCAATACACGCGCTGCTGTGCCTTAAACTTAACATTCCGTGCATATGCATATGCAAAACAGCATAAACTCCTGTGCCGCAAACTTAACCCCCAATGCAAAGCAATTTATACCCTACCCTAATTAGCCTTGACAATATATGTACTTGGTTGAAGACTATATGCACAGCGTGCGGAAACTTTTCAACCGTTACTACTGAATACTGATCGCACATTATTAATTCGAAATCTGAGTCAGACACAGACAATTGCTCCAATGAACTCAATTTCATCAATTTCACTTCCACAAAAAAATACAAACATACATAGGTACTAGCAGATAATTTAATTTGTCGTTAATGCAATAATAAGAAAATAAGCTGCATGCCAGTGTCATCTCTATACGTCATGACGGAAACTTTTTTGATCTCCCTACGTGCGGGCCCCATTATCCAATTTGCAATATTCAGTACATTATCATAAATGTTACGAGTCCACGTGACCTTTGCTGTATCTGTATGAACTCTTA